>CM060733.1:5509123-5845123 GCA_030704615.1 Takakia lepidozioides | reverse complement strand
AAGATCGGTGCAAGCCCGTTGGTTACCAAAAACTAGTGAGTAAGCATGCGAACCGGAAAGCGACCAAGGTGTGGGGAGTTGTTCCGGACTGCCAACAACCAAAGGGAAATTTCCACTAGGCTCAAATAGAGCGAGGGTCTTGTGGAGGAGCAAAGGGGGACCATTATGTCCCGGTAAGCAGCCGAAGCTCCGAGTTGGCCCAGCGGCCAGTTTGGGAGTTAGGCGCGCGCATCAAAGCGAGTAACTATGACTTGAAGGGGAGCTTACCGAAGTGAGGTGCGCGACACTTGGTATCAGAGCTTAGAGTTCAATACGCGATCGTCCTTGAGATCGGCCTCATCATGGGGTCGGGCAAGACAAAGCAAAAGCGGAACGGCCCGAAAGATGATGATTCTGATGAGCCTGGTGGGGGCGACGTGTCACCGGAGCGACAATTGGAGGAGGCGATTCATGCTTCTAAGAGCGAGGCCGCTCAAGAGCAGGAGGAATTTTTGGAGTCGGAGCACAAGGACTTTCCGGAGGCTCCGCCAGACCAACAGATGTCTCCCATGCCAGCAGCCTTTTGGGAAGGGCTGTTGGCGCAGTTTGGCGAGACGTTGAAAGACGTGTTGAAGGCGGCTAATGCCACTTCCACTAAGGCAAAGTTTAAGGTGAAGCCTAAGGAACCCGACACCTTCGAGGGCGTCCAAAATCGGAAGGCACTCAACACCTGGCTCTTGGAGCTAGAGCAGTACTTCCGGGTGGCCAAGTTGAGTGACAAGGATTGGGTGGAAGTGGCTCCCACCTATTTGAGGGGCTATGCTCAACAATGGTGGCAGAAACACCTTCATGACCAAGGTCCAAACCTAGATACCTTGAGCTGGAGTGGGTTCAAGGAACTTATGAAAAGACAATTTGTGCCCCTCAACGCGTCCTGGCTCGCCCGGAACAAGATGAGGAATTTGAAGCAAACGGATGACATTCGGGGATATGTTCAGGCTTTCAATGTGCGGTTGCTCGAAGTCGCTGATATGGCGAAACCAGAAATGGTCTTCAACTTTGTGGCGGGACTGGCCCCATGGGCCAAACGGAAGTTGGAGGAGAAGCCACCTAAGACTTTGAACAAGGCAATTGAAAGGGCTGAATGTTTCTCGGATGTCCCTAGGGGTGAAAGACAAGGCCGTACAGAGCTAAACCACAAGAAGACCCGGCGGGAGGGTGACTCTTTCCGACCGGAAAAGAAGTGGGATAGGCCACGCGGCAACAATAACACATGGAAATTGAAGGGAGGACCTTTACACGTCAAGGTGGCACCCGGTGCTCCGAAAGGAAAATCAGGTGCGGCGGCTTATGGCGGATAGAAGGCGACCTTTGATAGAGTGTGCTTTAATTGCGGGGAGCCCGGGCAAATGGCTAAGAAGTGTGCCAAACCCCAATTGAACATGACTCGGGCGACCACGGAGTTGTCCGAATAGTCCATCAGCCGCTTGGTGGAGGCGGTAGTCGCCAAGACTTGCAAGGTAGGCAACTACTCTTGTGAGTTGTATAAGGAAACTGACGCCTTGCGTAAAGAGAGTCAGTTAATGTTCGCGAGTGGGGTAATTTCCGGAACTAACGTGTCGTTGTTGGTGGACACAGAAGCGTCGCACTCCTTCATGACACCGGCAACGGCACTGAAGTTGGGGCTCCCGACAAGTGATGTGGGGGCCTCTGTTGAAGTGCGTTCTGCCAAAGGAAAAGCACAACTGACGACGAGGTTGGCGTTCAATATTCCTCTTCAGCTGGGGGGTTGGGAGGGACGTGAGAACTTCACCATTTGCGAGATCGAGTGGATCTCATTTTGGGATGACATTTTTGAGCAAATCTGGAGCGGTCATAAATGACCACAAGAGAATAGTCATGCTATCGTGTGGGAATGGTGGCGAAGTTTTACAGGTTTCGGAAACGCCCAACCAAGTGGGAGGGCGAATAAACCTACTGTCAGCAAAGGAGTGGGCCGTGGAGGAGCCACACGAGCCTCAGTTTTTGCTTTACGTAAGACAAGTGGAAGGATAAGTCGATATGGAGCCGAGCCCAGATTGGATCAAGGGGATCTTGGAGAATTACCAAGATATGATACCGGAGGATTTACCAAGCGGCTTGCCACCGCGAAGAGGAGTTGACCACAAGATAGAGGTGATACCGGGATCGGAGCCGCCTGCCAAGGCGCCCTACCGGTTGAGCACAGAGAGTTTGGTCGAGCTGAAGGCTCAGCTCAAGGATCTAATGTCAAAGGGGTACATCCGGCCGAGTAAGTCACCATACGGAGCCCCGGTGCTATTCGCAGACAAGAAGGATGGGACGTTGCGGATGTATGTCGATTACAGGGCTCTGAATAAGGTGACTATCAAAAACCGGTACCATTTGCCAAGGATCGACGACCTCTTCGATCGGTTGGCAGGAGCAAAGTATTTCAGCCGGATCGATTTGCGCTCCGGCTACCATCAAATCCGAGTGGCGGAAGGAGATGAGGAGAAGACTGCGTGCAGGACAAGATATGGTTCATATAAGTTCTTGGTGATGCCTTTTGGGCTCACCAACGCACCCGCGACCTTTAGCACGCTAATGAACAGCCTTTTCCAGGAGAGGTTGGTTGACGTTGTGATCGTGTACATCGACGACATCTTGGTGTACTCGAAAACAAAAGAAGAGCATCTGGAGCACCTCAAAAGGGTATTCCAGAAATTGCGGGAAATGAAGTTGTATGCCAAAGCTTCAAAGTGCAAATTCGGGGTCACAAAAGTGGAGTTCATAGGGCATGTGATTACGCAGGATGGGATCAAAATAGATGACAGAAAGGTGAGGGCGATCTTAGACTGGAAGCCTCCGACTTCGGTCCCGGAGGTGCGATCCTTCCTAGGACTCGCCTCCTATTACCGAAAGTATGCGAGAAATTTCGCCAAGATCGCGGGGCCGCTGTCGGACCTTCTATGTAAATCCAAGGTATGGGTATGGAACATCTTTTGTGACCAACCTTTTGCCGAGTTGAAGCAGCGGATGGCAGAAGCTCCAGTCCTGAAAATCCCGGAGTTCGACCGTCCATTTGAGATTCATACAGATGCGTCGGACTTTACAATTGGGGGTGTGCTCATGCAAGATGGACGTCCAGTGGCTTATGAAAGTAAGAAACTGAATGAAGTGGAGCGACGATGGCCTACGTACGAGAAAGAAATGAAGGCGGTGGTGCATTGCCTTGAGCTTTGGCGCCACTATGTTGGTTCAAACCCGATGAAGGTGTTCACGGACAATGTCACGGTGAAGTATTTTGCCACACAGCCTAAGTTGTCCCCAAAACAACTTAGGTGGCAAGACGTGGATATCCAGTACAAACCGGGACGGGACAATGTGGTGGCCGATGCTTTAAGTAGAAAACAACAGCTCATGTTGGTGTACAGGGGCGAGACGACGCTCCAAAGGAAGATTCGGAAGGCTTACCGAAAGGATGAGATGGCGAAGTCCGTGATGCGGGACTTGAGGATAAGAGTTAAATCACAATTTCACTTGCACAATGGACTGCTCCGGTACAAGCAAAAGCACCTCTATGTGCCGAAGGGAGGGATCAGAGATAGTCTCTTGAGAGATGCCACGATGGCCCGCTTGCGGGCCAAAGCGGAGTCACGAGCACCGCGACACTCTTGAAGAACGAGTATTTCTGGCCCAAACTGAGGGAGGAGGCTGAGGAGTATGTCAAGACATGCACCACATGCCAACAAAACCGGAGCGAGAACAAAAAGCAAGCAGGGCTGTTACAACCCTTGCCGATTCCAGAGGGGTCTTGGGAAAGTGTCTCAATGGATTTCATGACTGCTATGCCGCTGTCAAAAAAATTCGATGCAATCATGGTGGTGGTGGATAGGTTCAGTATAATGGGCCATTTCATTCCCACCAAGAAGACGGCCACGGCGCAGGAGACAGAGCGACTTTACTTCGCCCACGTCTTCAAGCATCATGGACTCCCAAAGGATATTGTCTCGGACCGCGATCCAAAGTTTACAAGTAAATTTTGGAGGGCACTTTGAAGAAGATGGGGACGAGACTCAAGATGAGTATAGCCTTCCAACCTACGACGGACGGCCAAACGGAAAGAGTGAATTCCGTGGTGAAGCAGATCTTGCGGAATTATGTGTCGGCAGACCAATCCGACTAGGTGGAGCACTTGGATGCGGCAGAGTTCTGTTATAATAACACAAAACACTCCGCAACGGGAGTTTCCCCTTTCATATTGGTCTATGGAAAAGCACCTCTGGTGCCGACAAATTGGGCTGCCCAGAACGTTGAGGAACCAGCAGCAGCAGTAGTGCTGGAAGAATGCGAGCGTTTGTTGGAGCTCGGAAAGTACAACATTGCCAAAACTAGGAAACGGTATGAACGGCAGGTGAATCGGAAGTGGAGGGAAGTTAAGTTTGAGGCAGGCACAGAGGTCTGGTTGAACATCAAGAATTTTTGACGGGTAGAAGCATGGTACGGGCCATCCAAAAGCGGCAACTTGCAGTCCATAAAAAATGGACATATGAAGTAGAAAACGCAGCACGCGGGAACGAAGTCGGAAAAAGTTGAATTTATTGTAGCCGTTGATTGTTTTTGTACATCAAGTTATTACCGTCGATTGGAGGTCGCGGGGGGTGGCTGGAAGATGGCTGGTCGCGTTGGGCTAGACTGAAGTGCGGGGACGACGAGCTGTCATGTATGACGCGCGATGCACAACTAGAAGCTAGCCAAGACGTACGAGTTGATTGGGATTGGGAATGTGAAGAGATTGGGAAGAGATTGGGAATGTTTGATCACAAAAGTTTGCTTACCATTTTGTAAGATTTTTAGGGTTTAGCTTGTGATTGTTTCATCAACTCTACGCATGCGTGAAGTTCATTTTCATTTCTGTGTTTCTATGGGCGCGCTTGGGTGGTGGTAGCAGAGGAAGCGGGTGATGCGAGCAGAGCTTATAAAGTGCAACATTGTGTGTTGCTGCCATAGCAACAGAGGCACGAGGGTAGAGGAGTAGAGGAGGAGCTTGGGCGGGGGTGCTCGGGTGTGCCATCGCTGGAAAAGCACTTGATTGTTGCCTGACTCTCTCTTTGGTAAGTTTCGTTCAAGTTCGTGGCCAGACGATTTGGTGTGCGGCATATCTGGAATTAGGTTCCTGCAAGCATGGATGTTTCTGTCGTAGCGCCTGGAAAGAGATGGCAGATTGCCATCCAAATGATGATCATGACTAGTAACTTTCCACTTGAACTCTACAAGTACAAGCCGCCGCTGCGATCTTTCACGCCTGATTCTATACTTCTTGCATTGCCTGTTTTGTTTATCATTCTCTATGGTGTGTTCCTTGTTGGGTTGGTATTTCTCCATTTTTTTCCCTGCCCAGAGAGGATATACTTACGTCTTGTTAGTGAGTCTAGTTGAGCTAATTTTTGGAGCTACCTACTAGCAATTCATGTTGTAAAACCCTAAAAATTTAGGCTGCACAGTCATTCATACATGACAGTTTATATGTGACCATTACGGTGAGGGTACCTGCATGATGATTGATCACAAAAGTCTGCTTACTATTACCTTTGTGAGGGGCTCACTCCAGTAGTTGGAGCTACCTTGATATAAACAATTGGTTGCATCAATCTGCTGTGTCTGAGCTACCTAGCAATTAGACCCCAACAGGGCCAGGGCCTTAGGCTCAGAATCGATACTTTGAAAGTTAGTGAACAGAGGTGCAAGCACTATACGGTCCTGAAGAGGGTGGCTCTCTGATGAGAATACCCGGGACACTGTTTTAGAAAATGGGTATTGCCTTCAGCGTGCCCACACATCGAGCATTGACAATCTCCCTTTCCTGTCTGCATGTGTTATTTGTTCAAGAATTGACCCCCCGCCCTGGGGTTAAATTGTAGTTTAATGATGAGGATAGGTAGGCCTTTCAGCCTAAGGTTCACCCATGTCACAAACTGGAAACAAGTTCAGGGATGTTTATTCCTAACTTATTTTTGTTCAAGCATTATTCATGCTTCGGACGTGGCTTTAGACACTTCAGCCTCCAAGTGAGCTTCATCCAGCAGGGTCAGTTCTTCCTGCCCAAACTTCAGGTACTTGAAACATCTCCTCTACATTTTTCTGCCATGACTTCAAACTGTTTAACAGGACGGTCTTGCTTCCAAAAAATAGAGTCTGTCATCTTAGGGTATCTGGTATTAGGTACTGAGCCCACCATCTGACCTTGAACTAACTCATGACTTTGAGAGCTCGAGGGTGGTGCGCCAAACTTGCCTTGAACAGCCGCATTAGCTATTGTAGAGCACGCTGACATGCTCTCTTTGAGCACCGAAAGCTGAATGGATTTTAAAGTTTTAGGCATGGTTGGAGTTGCTCTCCCACACGGCAATGCCTACTCCAAGGTAGGCCAACATGGTCGTTGTAACTTTAGTATTAATCCGTCTGTAGTGGAAACATTTGAGTGAGAATATCCAAAGTTTGTGTTTAGTTGTTTGACCTGTTTTGTGTATGTTCATCACAGTTACAACTGGAGGAGAACTCCACAGCAAGATATGTGCTAGAAGGGAGCACACAATTGTGGCATTTAATGATCGTGGGGAGGGATGAGGGGATCTGGCCTAATCTGGCCTACCATGTAGACTTGTGAACTGTTGTCGCTGGCTGGTTTCAAGTGAGACTGCATGCCCTTTTTTGTCAAGTTGTATTTGTATATGGCTTGTACCAAATGTGGTCATTGTTATAAAAGGGACGATATCAGCGAGGCAGGGGAGGCATATTCCTCTTCGATCCCAACCAATGATTGACAGAAGAGACAAGTTCCTTCAATCTAGCGTCATGGTTCAGTTCAGGTAATTAGGTACGCAAGGATGAGTTGGGTTGTCACGTGCTACAACAACAAGAGACTACTCTACCCCTCTACCCCACCTAGGCTATGAGGTACGCAATAAAAGTGAAAATATGAGTAGGGAACACCAGATTGCACAAAAGCTAAGGGGGTGCCACACCTGTAATGCTTTTGCAAGATGTGGTGGGAGGTAGCATGAGGGAGAGCCGCAGGCCACCTGCCATCCCGCAAATCAGCTGCACAAACAGCTGAAACTTGTTGAATAGTAGCCCCACAAATTCTGAGTCTTCAGTCATGTGGAGTGTGAGTCCAAGTGCTGACTCATGTGGAGTATGAGTCGATGTGTTTAGACATGGGGAGTGTGAGTCCACTTGCTAACTAATTACTGGGAGTATGAGTCCTTAATGATTTCCACTGATTTCCAGTTTGGAATCAGAGTCTTGTGGAGGGTCAGTCCATGTGCTTAATCATGTGGAGTGTGAGTCCAACTGCAAAATAATCGATGTGGAATGCGAGTCCTTATTGAGGAGCTTGCTTCTCAACTTGGAATCTGAGTCATGGCCCAGATGGAGTGTGAGTCCTAATTAGGGAGTGTGAATCTTGCTTGTAGTCCCACCATCAGCTGCATAGAACTTGGAAGTCTAATATGGGGGACAAAAAGTCCATTATGATGGACTGTGCACTCCCCACATAATTATTGTAGTCCAACTGTTGGGACTTCGGCCAATGGTAAGGACTACAATGACTTGTCTGGACTCAAATTACAGTTAATGTTGTATTGGTAGACAGTAGGCACCAAGTGATAATTCAGCCTTCTCAAACCAGTTGTAATGGTGTAGGTGTGATAGCAGATGATGGCTTCATTGATGCCAACAAACGAAGACCAGGACCTCCATCTCAGGCCACCACAACTATAGCGCATTCACCACCAACTACAGTGGAGGCCAAAGTGGACATGGTGGTAGTGCTGTGAACCAAAACTTCCCTCGAACTCCAAGCTCGTCAACTCTTCAAATGTCACCTCTGGGGCTGTCGCGGCCGGGATCGTTGCACCAATTGTTGGTGATCCGTTGAACCCTGAGGTTGATGTCACACCTGATACCATCATGCAAGAGGTTTCAGCTTCAGGAAAGGGTTATGTCAAGAAGTTCCTCATTCCTGGTTCTCCACCAAAAAAGATTCCTGGATCTCCACTGCAGGCTGCATTTGTTCCAGAGATTGTCACGACACATACGCTACAAAGTACACATGAAGATGTTGTGGACTTGACAATCCCATCCACTGTTGTTCCTCCTTATGTGGATGTGAAGGTTGAAAGAGATGGTGCCCAAAATACTGGACATGTGGCAACCCTCTCATCAAACTCAGAATTGGGGTCACAGGGATTTGAAACTGATGTTGGGGCCGACTCCCAGTCTGATTCTGATACAGTTGTGTTGCACAGTACCATAGGTGGAGGCCCCTCACAAGTTTCAGATCCTATATTTCATGTCACTCACACCAGTTGCTACCTCCCTTGTTGCTCCGCCAATATCCATTCCCGCAGTTCCAGCTCAATTGGATGGTGGTTCTCCATTACCTATGGTAGTATATGTACCTCATGCCTTAGCAACAACCCCTCCTGTTCTTGGACCACTGTTGAACCCCCCAGCTGTAGCCCTTGTCGGTCCACACGTTCAGGCAACAGGGAAGCGTAAACGAGAACAAAAGAGATCTCGCAAGGCATTGAGTGCAGAGTATGCAAAGAAGCCCACCACTAGGGCGGATTCTAAGGTATCAATTGACAAGGATATGGACAAGTGCCCAGGTGAAAGTACCCCCTCATCAAAGAGAGTTGTCGTGCACAAGCCCTTGGATACGAATGAAGACAACGATCTGAGCCACCACGATAAGAGTAACTCAATCCCACGGGACGGTGTTGTGAAGGCCGCTCGGGGCCCTGTTGTGAAGTCACTGAACACCGTGAAGACTCCTCCCAACTTGACCATGGCGAAGGCCTAGCGTAATGTTCCAATTTAGGCTCGAATACAGTCTACAGTGAGGATTACGTGCGCCTGAAGGTGCAGGCAAGGTGCCGTCGGCGCACTCAAGAGTCCACAAGGACAGAAGCACCTCACAGCGGGTTGTGGACCACTGGCGCTTCTATCATTGCCAAAATTGCTGATTTCGGCTGGCAGACGAAGGTCAAGAAAGTATGACGCATCCTGAAGGAAGCGTAACTTATGGAGTCACTACACAACGAAGGGCTACTGCATTCCGCTAGGAAGGTGGACACTAGTGTTGGGCGGTTCTTGCCTTTGTGAAGGAACCTTCGATTCTGGTTCCACAAATTTTTGAAGAGACGGTTCTGGATCCGGATCCGGTTATTTTTTATTAAGGCGGTTCCGGTCCAGCTCAGTTCTGACTTTTTAACATGGGGGCGGTTCCGGTTACCGGTTAGTTGCTGGAAAAAAACCACCGGTTCTGGTTAGGTTCCGGTTCTTTTTTAAAAATATATTAAATTATTTTAATTTTTTTATTCTTCTGGAAAATTAGATGAACTGATCTGATTGGTGATACTGAGAATTTTCAACTAAAACCAGGGAATTTATTAGTAAATCAGAAGTAAATAAACTTATATGTTTTTTGTGATTGTCTTTTATGGTATATATAACTAGTTAAATACGCATGGTCTCCATTAAAAACGGAAAACCAGAGATTTTATAAGTTTTCGTACGGTGTAGCAAAGAACAACTAAAACTAACTAACTACATAAGGATCTTAATTCAAAATACAAAACAAATTAAACATGTGTAATTCTATGGTTACCTTTTATGGTGCAGCAAAAGCACAACTAAAAAAACCTACATAAATTTGTGTTTTTTGGATGATGCTTTGTCAATATAGCATACAACAAACTAAGTACACGGGATGTCACTGAAATTTTCAAAAAAAATGACAAATAAACAAACTCCAATCAAAGGAGTATAGTATAATATGTTGAACAATAATTTGTCTCTAAGACAAATCATTCTACCTCAAAGAGGTTTGCCTCTGCAATCAAGTCTTCATTCTCAGCTGGCACCAAATCGTTTGAGATATGCTACTAGTGATTGAGGATATAGACGGTTAGGCACTTTGCAGAGTTTTGGTGTTGGCCTCATTGTGATTTGTGAGGAAGTGAGAAGTAGGCTCTACGTGGTGATTCTGATCACCTGCCGTCAAGTGCTTGAAGCCGTCAAGTGCTTGAAGGAGGGAAGGTAGGAAGGATTGCCCGAATCCTTTTACGGTAATTCTTCTAGGTTTTACTTCATAGTAGATATGGGTATGAGGTAAAATATATTTTCCTACGTGGTAAAATCAAGGTAAAACCTATATTGGCTTCAAATCGAGATTGGCTTGCAGAGTCCACCACATATAGAGTAGCAGGAGCCCCCTCAGAGTACTTCTCCCAGATTGTTCGCCCTAATTGACCCCCCCAGATTGTTCGCAACCCTAATTGACCCCCAGATCCCAGAAAATGAGTTTGACGATACACCTTCCAAGAACTCGCAAATGCAGCAGAGGGCCTATTGCCCAACTGAAGAAACCTATTTTTCGTTATCCATCACTTTGTATGGATGGTAGAGTCTATTGAACTATTCAGTCATAATGGAAGGAAGCGAAGGGCAGAGGAATCGAAAGGTTCTTGCAGTTCTTGCACGCAGGCTAAGCAGTGAGTAAGAACTACTCTAGCAGGAGTTGTTCAGATTTCATAAGTGAGGCTAACTGGAGGACTTGTGACTCTATCTGGTGTGAGGTTTGTATCTCCAATTAGGTAAATTTTATTCTCGGCTGCGAATAGGCTGCAAAATCAGATCATACTGTTGCTACGGGTAGGTTTTAAGGTTGTTCCTTGCTATTTGAAACATGGTGGTTGTAGCCTGTTCTATGGGAGGCTGAGGTTGAAGCTATGGCTGCTTAGCTGGTGACTGTTGGTTTTCAGAGAACTCCAAGATCACCAGACTTATGGAGCAAGCGCACAAATGAGTTGAGGTTGGTTGAACCCTCCTTGGGTGAAAGCAGAGCTACATGCCATGATACAAGGTCAAGCACAGTCTGGTGAGGGTTCTAATGTGGATGTACACCATGGAGCACCAGGCCAAGAGTACAATCGGTTTTGTTTTGATAGTTATAAAAATTCCGACTCAAACAGATACAACTGGACAGTTGATACTCAAGTAGATGATTTGTATCCCTGGTAATATATATCTGTCCTCAGGAAGACCGTATTCTCAGAAGTAGAAAGGAGCTTTGAGATATGTTATATTAGTATGAGTTACAAGGCTTCTTGACTAAGAGTTGTGAGTCATGCAGGATGGCAGGGTTGAATCAGGGACTCTTTTTTGTTGGATGCCAGACCTGCGGTAGGGATAGCGTCTCCTTCATCACCACTGCTTCTGAAAGAGGACAAAGAGAGGGAGGCAACAAGAACCCTTACGGCACCTGTGGGGATGTGAGGGCACTATGTAAGGCAGGACGACTAAAAGAGGCTCTGCACATTTTGACCCAACCAGGCATTCAAGCAGACTCCTATAGTTATGTCTGTCTCTTGCAGGAGTGCATCAACATAAAAGATCTAGCATATGGAAGGGAGGTCCACGCGCAGATTATCCAGAGTGGGTTGAAGGCAAACATCTTTATATTCAACACCCTCATCAATATGTATGCCAAGTGTGGGAGTGTGGTGAATGCCCGTAAAGTGTTTGACAAAATGCCTGAACGAGATGTGTTTACTTGGAATACGATGTTGGCAGGATATACCAAGCTTGGGTATGGTAGAGAGGCTTTCAAGATCTATGAGCTAATGATACAAGAAGGGGTGAAACCCGACAAGGTCACGTTTGTTTGCATTATCAATGCATGTGCTAGCATTGGAGACCTGAAAAAGGGCAAAGATGTCCATGCAGACATCATCAAAGCTGGGATTGTGCCTTACATAATTTTGGAGAATACCCTTGTTGATATGTATGCCAAATGTGGAAGTTTCAAGGATGCACTTCAAGTGTTCAAAAAAATGGCTACTCGAAACGTGGTCTCATGGAATGCCATGATCACAGGATATGCTCAGCATGGGTGTGGTAGTGAGGCACTTGAGATCTATGAACAAATGATAAGGGAGGGAGTGACACCCAACAAGGTCACATTTGTTTGTGTTCTCAATGCATGTGCCAGCGTACGGGCATTGAAAAAGGGCAAGGAGGTCCATGCTGCCATCATCAAAGCTGGAACTGTTCCATATATAAAGCTAGAGAATAGCCTTGTTGACATGTATGCCAAATGTGGGTGCATGAAGGATGCACGGCAAGTGTTCGACAACATGGCTGAACGCAATGTGGTATCCTGTAATGCCTTGATCACAGGGTATTGTCAACATGGGTGTGGTATGGAGGCTTTTGATATTTTCAAGGAAATGCAAAGGGAAGGTGTGATACCGGATAGGGTCACCTTCATTTGCATTCTTAATGCATGTGCCAGTCTGGCATCCCTGGAAAAAGGCAAAGAGGTTCATTCTGACATCATTAACAGTGGGATTGAACCAAATATCATCATGAACAATACCCTTGTTGACATGTATGCCAAATGTGGAAGCGTAAAGGATGCACGGGAGGTGTTAGACAAAATGGCTGAACGCGATGTGGTCTCATGGAATGCCATGATCGCAGGGTATGCTCAGCATGGGCATGGTATCGAGGCTTTTGAGATCTATAAGCAACTGCCACGGGAAGGCGTGTTGCCTGACATGGTAACGTACATTTGTGTTCTTAATGCATGTGCCAGCCTAGGAACCCTGGAAAAGGGCAAAGAAGTCCATGCTGATGTCATCCAAGCTAGAATTACATCATGTATTAATTTGGAGAATAGCCTTCTTGACATGTATGCCAAATGTGGGAGTGTAAACAATTCGCGTCAAGTGTTCAATAGTATGGTTGAACGAAATGTGGTTTCGTGGAGTGCAATGATTGGAGGATGTGCTCAGCACGGGTGTGGTAGGGAGGCCCTCCAACTATTTGAAGAAATGCAACAGGAAGGCTTGACTCCAAACAGTACTACTTTTACATCTGTTCTCTCTGCATGTAGCCATGTAGGCCTAGTGGATGAAGGCCTTTACTACTTTTATTCCATGAGACGTGATCACGGCCTCAATCCTACATTAGAGCATTTCGGCTGCATGGTGGACCTTCTTGGTCGTGCAGGAAGATTGCATGAGGCAGAGAACTTCATTGACATAATGCCAATCGAACCAGATTCCAGAGTGTGGGGGGCCTTGCTTGGTGCCTGCAGAATTTATGGTGATATGGAGATAGGAGAGCGGGCAGCAAAATGCCTTCTCAATTGGGATCCACAGAATGATGGGAACTTATGTGCTACTCTTGAACATCTATGCTTCAGCTGGCAGATGGTATGATCGAGCTAGGGTGAGAAAAATGATGCAGGACAGAGGTGTCAGAAAAGAGTCAGGGTGTAGCTCAACAACCGTGGCATATATTCAGTGTAGAAGGCAGATGCATCCACAAATTGAGGAAATCCATGCGGTGTATTGCATGCTGGTGAGTAAATTCTTTGCGATCACAATGAAAAGCTGGCAATTGCTTCCGACCTCATTACCGTTCTCCCTGGGACACTTATCGGCATTATCATCAAGCTTTGTGGGTGTGGTGACTAATTACTGGTGAAACACGCAACAGGCATGAAAGAATAAAGAAAGGATTTGCATCATTGAAAGTGACTCTTAAGTACTGTACTGTTGACACGTGTGCCAAACACGGCACATGAACTATGCATCAGGTGGTCAACAATATTGCTACACAGGATGTGGTCTCATGTGATTCCAGGATATGCAGGGTTAGGTAAGGGTAGGGAGGCTTTCAAGTACTGGCAGTTTTGGCAGCGACTATTCAATTTCACAACTGAAGGGACATACTGTTTGAATGGCAAAGCAGTGTTCTTCTGTCTGCATACGCTTCAGCCACCAAACTCATGATAAGGAAGCAGGGATGAAGTTATGTCCAAAAATGGTTTCTTTCAAAGACTTAAGTACTAGTTCACGGAAGAAGGGAGTTTTGTGTGTTTCAGTATCATAATTGTGTCAAGCTCTGTCTTTACCATTACTGCTCCAAAATCCTTGCCTTTTCTATGTGGAATTTATTATATCCTAGGGAGGTGGTGTGAGAGACATTGATTCATTGTTGATGAACTTGTATGCAGGAGCATTTTCTAACAGCGAAGCAGCAAGAGATCCATGACAACTGCTGCCACCACACCGAAGCAGGTCTGTCCTTACTCACAGCTCGGTCTTCTCTTCAAAATCATACTTTTGCATGTTCATTTCAAGCTGTGAGTAAAATGCAGATGATGATTGGCTGATACAAAGTATGTATTTACAGGGCTTTGGCTGTACTGTGTGGTGCCACATGTATCATAGTTGGTTGAAATAAGTAGAAAGTATTACAGGTTGCAGGGAGCTGCTTGTATTGATGTCGAAACAATCTAACAAATGAACATATGTTTCCAGAACTCTTCTACTGTGCCTATCAACATGTGACGAAGAGTAATTGGCCTTATTGCCTTTAACATACACGATGCTGATTGCTGTTGTATAGTTTTTTTCAAACAGCCCACAACTCTTATTGCAAGTATGTCCCACACATGCACACTAGAAAATGTATTTGCAGCTCAAGAAAGATCATTTGCTGACTACGTGTCAAGTCTCTTGACAGACTTTGGGTACATGTGTTCGCCAGATTTCTAGTGTATTTGCTGAGAGAGACGCTGCCATTGGCGCACACCGGTTATATTGAACTCAATCATTAATCCTCCCCAGATAATTTCCCTCTCAAGTAAAGAGAAGTAGATTATTTCAGGTTGATTCTAGTGTATTTGCTGAGAGAGACACTGCCATTGGCGCACACCGGTTATATTGAACTCAATCATTAATCCTCCCCAGATAATTTCCCTCTCAAGTAAAGAGAAGTAGATTATTTCAGGTTGATTCTATGTTGCTGTCTTCCCCTGTTTTCCCATCACTCATAGTTCCCTTTGTAGAGAACATAGCCACACTTTGAAAGGTTACTGTTTTAAGAGTCCCTCTAATCTTTCGTTTTTGATGCTGCTCTTTGCATGCAGGTAGAAGCACTCAATAAAGCTTTCTATGTGCGGTCGGAGGAGGCCAAAGTTGGTCATACAACTCACAAGCTGGCTATGGTCAGTTCTCATCCATGTTCTATTTCGAATCAGATATAGAGATGTGTATTCATTGTACGCTCTACCAATTCAATATGTAAGGAACAGGACAAGAATTTCCAGCAAGTGTGCATCTGCCATCTGTTGCTTCTGACATTACCAAAAGCACATGCATTAAGTGAATGGCTGTAAGCCGGCCTACTACATGTAGAGTAGGGACAGTGGAGAGGTCTCATTCAAATAGGTGACATAGGCGGAGGGAAAGAGTTTTTAGTTGTTGCTAGGATGATTATACATTGAAGGTAATGGATGACGTGATCCATTTCCAATGTAATTCTGTGAACTGCATTTGTCAGTTCTTCATATCATAATCACATAATTGCCTTCAGGTTTAAATTTTGTTTGCAGGGAGCTTTTGCATTTGAGGATGCAATGTTCAGGGCGGTCCCAGTTGAGAAAGAAGTTCAGCTTCTTTTGGAAGCTACTGGTTGGTTTTTCCGGACTTGTATTTTGAGGTTATTGGCTCGTTTTTATTCTAAAGAGGAGACTTCTGCATCAGTGTCAAAGATCGCTAAGGCCCTGTTGTGCCTTCCCCAGGCGTTACCTCCTCTCCTTTTCGAAAACCGCTTATGCTTCTCAAGGCAATACCTCCCTCAGATAACAATTTATGAAAAATAAATGGATGAACTTTCAGGTTTATTACGGATGAAGGTAGATCTCACTACAAAGAGGAGCCATATGCGTCTAGCTGCTTGTTATTATGATTATGATTATTATTATTATTATTTGTGGGGACAAAAGCCCAGATAATCAAACTAAAGGGGATCAGGGGAAAAAATAACCCTGTTGGGGCCATGAAGGCAATACATCTAGGATACCACCCGGGACTGGAATCCACATGTGACAATTAGAGAGGTGGACATTGTTATCAGAAGTTGTCACTAAAGTAAGGGTCCCAAATTCTGGCAAGGGCTATTCCTGAAGGTCAAAAAAAGGGAGAGGATTGGAACAGCCCATGGGGAGTAGGGCACCTCTGGTGGAATGGGTGAAATATGAGGCCAGTGTATAGTGCACAGGCTAGCATGGAAGCTGGAGGGGCCACCCTGCTTCTAGTTCTAGAGCTTTCGAAGGGGATGAAGTGGTGGGGATGAGGAGGTGGCCCTGTTCTAGAAGGCTCCACCACGCCTTGAGACACTATATATAGAGGGTAAGGGCTACATTTTACAAAGTTTCTTCAGCCTCCATCTCACTTTGGTGGGCTCTGCAAGCAGATGCTCCTTAGAAAATTAAAATTTGGAACATCTTCAAATAAATAGAAATGACAATAATCAACATTGTTATCAGAACAAGCCCTAAGTTTGCATGGGCCTTGTCCATTAGAGGATGGTCTAGGAGTTAAATAGGGAGGATATATAGTAAGCTACACAAGGATTTGAAGAAACTAAGGCGGGGCCGCCGCCCTAAGAGGGTACGTAAAGGAGAGAGCGCTCTTCTCCCCATATCTCTTAGTACTTAGTAAGTTAGTACCTACTTTAGTGGGCTCTGCATAGGTATGTCCCAAAAGAAAATGTAAACATTATCCATAGTTATATTAATTAATAGAACAGCTGAGCTGAATAAGCCCCCTAGAAATAGACTAGATTATGACTGGAATACGTTAGTGCGCACTAACGCGAAGCCCCCTAGAGAATATACTAGATTATAATTGGAGTACACTAGTGCGGAGCAACGCGAAGCACCCTAGAGAATACACCAGATTATGATTAGAATACATACGGAAAGCTCTGTAGAGAATATACTAGATTATGTATAGGAAAAGGGCCTGAGTGGAGAGCTTTCCGCCATTTGAGGGCCCTAGACTTGAAAATGGCGGAAGGCCCTCCATTCATGCCCTTATTCTGTGTAAAGAACTGCTCGAAGTGTAGCCTTACGAATTCATAAGGCTTCTGCGGCAAAACAATAATGATGTTACGAAAATGTAAAATCACTAATTGTAAGACATCGTCGGATTGGAGATTGCACCATGTAACCGGAAGGGCCTAGTAAGGGCCAACTTCCATGTTCCATCCATCGGCCACACTAGATGACAAAAATGACAACGTGCTTCCATGTGTTAATTTTCGCCCGCGCCCATACATCGGTGACTGAGCGCAATACCTAGGAATTTTACGCCAATATGTGCCCCAATCGTTCCGAAAATAAAATCAGCCAAATCGGAGGGGACACGTACAGGCTGTCTGAATAGATGTGGCTGGCTGTTAGCTGAAGCACGTGGTAAAGTGGCATGGCCCCACATGGGTGCCACATGCTTATTGGATATGGGGGAGAATGCTAGATTGTTCTAGAATGCAGAACATTCTAAGAGGGAGCGGGTCCGCTAGATCCTACATGCGAAGTGGCCTAGCATTGTACGAGAGGCTCCAGAGCGTAATACCCAGAGCGTAATACCAAAGGCGTAGGACTGTACCGGAGGCTGCAGAAGGTAGGCGAGGACGGTGTAGGAGGTTGCATAGTAGGCCAGCATGGACGCAATGAAAGCAAAACCTTGGAGGGAAGCTCGCTATGGGGGCTGGCGGTGGAGGTTGGCTGCAGCAAAGAGAAATATGAGGAGGCTAGGGAGATGGTGGTAGGGGCTGGCAGCAACTAGGACCAGTAGGAGGGAGGCTCCGTATCTAAGTTATCTCGTTCTCTGTTGCTAAGTCCTTGGTGTCCTTGGTGACAAAGGTTGGCATGAAGAGGAGGGTTGTTATATTCCATTACGGTGAGTTATATAGTTTTATTATGTATAATTTTCTTGCCCAAAATTACATTTGCAACGGAGTTCGTTATATTCCATTAAGACGCCATACTATGAGTCTACACCGAATTTATAAAGGATTCAATATACAATACCTGGGAATTTGACCCCAGAGTTCATGGCTGATATCGGTAATCGTGTCGCTTTTGCCACCAGTCGGCCATGCTCCACCCACGTTGGCTAACTTTGGATAACTTGCCCGGGAGGGCCCGGAGTCTCCCAGGTGCGACAACAAAGTTGTAGTCTGGCAATGCGCACTTACCACGTCATACGTTTTTTTCCTGCCTCGTGCTACCTTAAAAGTGGTAGCACTGTTGCGTGCAGGAAAGCAGCGTCCGGGAAATAATTTCAGTTGAACCAGCCAGTAGCCGCTCATTCCCAGCAGCAATCGGCTAAGTGGGTTGGGCAGTCGGTTGCTGCCCCTTAGTGGTAACTATACCCGGTCAATTTCCGGGATAAATTCTTTACAACTGGTAATATTCTTAATGATTTATTTTGTGTTCAGCTATAAATCAGGCCCTTATAAATATCAACTGGTTGACAACACAAGTGTCAAATGCACAACAATAAGTAAATAATAATAATAAAAAATAATCACAACCAGTTTTAAGCAATTCAAACAAGTGAAGAACATTGTATCCTTATAGAAGTTGGACCTGTCAATGCCTTCAAACCACATGGAGGTCAAGAATTGAACCCGCAAGGACAGGTGAGCTGTGATAGCAGGCAGCGAGTGCAAGCAGGCGTGGGGCTGGGGCTGCGAGAGAACCGTCCAGACTTAGTAGGGTTTGCCCGCGGGCCGCCCTCTTGAGTTCAATATTTTTTCACGTAAACGCCCTTCCTCGGATGTAACCCGGCCTAGCACGTTGGAATTCTGCCATGTGGCAGACTTCGACGGCCATTTCCATTTTTTGTAATATAAAAAGGGCCGGAATCCGTCCAGGCCTTGCCAACTAAGGCAGATTTCCTGTCTGTAATGAAATGGAAAGGCAAATATCCTTCTTAAAAGTAGGGCACCCGGTTGATTTCCGCTTAGGCCATTTTTTCCCTCGGATCCATTTCCTGAGGTTTCATATTTCATTCGGAAATTCTGGAATTCAGTCGGCTAGCATGTAACTAGCTGCCGGTTCTCCCCGGACGTTGCAGGAAAGGGTGTCGCGAGTCACCACACGGGTACTGTGGATGGATCCTGTCAAGACTTTTGTAAGCACATCAGGGCTTTCAACTTCATTCGAACCCCTAGATCTTCGTGGAGTACTCTACGGGGCAAGAGCGTGGGCAGAAGCCTTCCAGGCCGACCACATGAGCATCCATCCGTAGCCATAAGAGAAGCTTGGATTCCTGCGTTGACCATTACAGTCTGATGGAGTCCATGGGACCTGGTCCACGACGGAATCATCGGTACGCGGTCTGGAGCGCGCCTAAGGAGCTTGGAAAATGATAGAGCGGCCGGGCTCGTGGGCGATGCAAATGAGTCACAGAGGGAGCTCCTTGCACACATGAGATGCAGCGAAGATTTGGGCAGAGTTTCCAGAGAGAATGCTGTTTCGGGTTTCTCATTTTTAGGTTTGGCCAGCACCTTGCCTTTGCATGAATCTAAGTACGAGAGTCTTAAATTCGATGTCGTTCATCATGATCTTATGAGTCGTTACAGAGATAGGGATATAGAGAAATCTGGGCTATCAAAGATCTCTCTTCAATGAATATTTCAATCTTAGTTCGAGAAGAGGATATTAGGATCCTTTCAGAAGAAAACCTGACAGTCAAAGGAAGCTCGTGGATCTTCGCAGTGAATCCATCAACTGTAAGAGTCGTCTCAAGCTACTGGGTGATAACATAAGCGAAGAGGGTATGGGTCCATGTTTGTCTCAGGTTCTTGCATGAGGTTAAGGGGGAGCTGTGCTCAAATTTACAAACTGGGTTCGTCTTATTTTTTTAGAGCGAGCAAGTGCCGAGGGAGATTCAGCTTCAGTGTCCTCTTGTAGCCCCACTTTATCGTTGATCTTGCTTGCAGTTTGATTGGACAGATGGGAGGTTAATTAATAAATGACCCGTACAGACCAAGTACTCTGGCTCTTGGAGGTGGTGTTTATCAAATTGCCTGTTATCATCTATAAGCATGTAGTACTTGTAGTAGCACTCAATGAAACCTCCTGTCAAATTATTCCATGGCAACGTTTGGCAACCTCCTGCACGACTATGCGTCAGCAGAATGACCATTTATACCGACAGTGCATCACGACATTTGTTGTAGTTTCCATTGCAATCCAATGGCTGAACAACTTCACCTTTTTCAATCTGCTATACAAGCTCGTTATTTGCATTGCTTTAGACAGGAGGGCACCATTTTTTTTAAAACTAAGACAGATGTTGTACACCTCTTCCACCTTCAAAGAATGTGGTTTGACTTCTTGCAACCCAGCCCAACTGTGGCCATCTTTGATGATTTTGGGAATTGGATACCTTAGCGCAGCGGATTTCCCTGCAGTTAAGCTCAAAGGTGAACAGATGGCTGAGCTAAGAGGTGTATATAGATTTGTGATCAATGAGCTGGATATCAATATCAAGACAAACCAGCTTGCAAGCGACCCAACGCTATGGCATGTGGAGTCGATCACAAACAAAAGGGATGGGACTGAGGTCCTCTTGTGTGAAATGACCAGCCAACAAGTGAATCTAATGGTCAGAACTTTGCGCAAGTGGGAGAAACAGATGCCTGAAATAGGGATGATTAAAGGAGTTTCAAGGCTGATGGGTTTGACAGTTCTCCATGCCATGCAGCTTTCGGAGATTCTGGATCATATCAAAGCTGGCAAGGAGGTCATGCACCTGAGGCAAACAAAAGGAATATGGGCTTTTGTTGCAGGGGAAGTGGCAAGCATCAAATCCAAGAAGTGAAGCTGAAAATGATCGTTTTTGGAGGTGTTCTCACAGAGCTAACTTAAGAACGGGTCAAGCTCTGATGAACATTGACCTATGACATTGCTGGGCATGACATCTTCAAACTCTGCAGGCAACTGAGACCCAGAGAGAGATGATCTTACCAGCTGAAGTTGCAGCATATCCTGAATGATTCTGTCCCTTGGGACATACTACCGTCCTATGAGGCTTGGCCTCTATTTATCCCATAGAACCGCAGAGCAACAAACTACTGCAGAATCACCTTCCAAAGAAAAGGCTGAAGAGGTCTGTACGTTGAGACATATATTTGTGTCGTGCTCTGGTAGTCCCTAGCAGGGTCCATTTTACAAACTGTAGAGATTGAGGAAGTTGTTGCTTATTTCAAGGTTACATCCAGAGCCATTGGGATCCCACCTTGTACACCCGGATACTGTCTTCCATGAAGACTTGCTCTAATTCATTGGACATGTACCTGTGTCGATGATGGGGAGAAAACAAGCCACTGGTTTGTTCATCTTCTTCGGGGCATGAACCAATGAGGGATAGAGGTTCCAAGATGTCGTCATATTTAGGAAAGCAAATGAGTTGCTTGAATTAGCCTGAGCAATTTGTTAGTACGAAAGTTCTAATCTCAATCTTGTTCACGATTTGCTAAAAGCTCATTTGACGTGTAACTAAATCCTAAAGATTTATACTCCTTCTAGCTAAGGGTTTACTTGTCTCGCACACATCACTTAACGCCCCAAAACATTCTTCACATGTACATCCAAAGATTTTCATGTCTCTTGCTTGGCAAAGTGGATATTGTTAGTTTACGAAATACTGTACTTCTCTTGCCTCTTGCTTTCAAACGAGTAGTGGACTGCGCTCATGAAATTGTTGGACCTTTCTATGGAACAGAGGAAACATCGAAGACGCGTTGTGCAAAATACAAGTAAGCAGGCAGCTCTCTATGTTCCTCAAACCCTCCATTTGGACCATGGCCATGTATAAATGCTAGGGGTCATGCTGTTTTCACCATGGTACATGGTGTATGTTAGCATTTTTTCTTTTCGAATTGTGATCTGAAGCTCAATGCAGACACAGTTCAAGTATAATCACCCACTTAGTGGGCAAGCTTGGGATTCTTTTCCTCCACAACCGTGTCAGTCTGTGGTTAGATGCAGTGGCTACTCTGAAAAACGAAATGAGGGACATTGAAGCCTATTCTAGATTTTCTAGAAGCCTCGCAACCGTAGCGGGAATGTGATGCAAATATCCAACGTCAACTTCAGACGGATGCAGAGTAATCTTTTGTCTCCGTCTCTCGAGTGAAAAAGAGGTGCGTCGGAAGTGTGTTTGATGATTTGAAAGAGGGCTTTATGCATGCAAAGAGAAAATAAGTATGCACTTGGAAATGTTTCTTATTCGCAGCAGCGAATTCGATGGATGGGTTCCAGTTCTCTATTGGATTGCTCATCGTCTTTTCTAGAGTCCCATTTGCTCTCATTGTAGAGCTGCGTGGGGGCTTCAACTTCTTTTCATTCTCGGTGTATCTTTGGAGTGAGAGGCACCTTGCACAGTATCCATTAGGTCACTTTGTCATCTGGTTGACGGTATGTGTAAGAAAGAAATGAATCTTCTCTTATCTACATGGGGCTCCCAAGGGCTTATGGGACGTTATTTCTTGGCTTCTCAAGGCTGTGATCAACCGTTCTGACCGTTCACGAGATTCATCATACAATCTGTAGATCTCAGAGGAACGGAATGACAAGTTGGGGAGCAGGTATGAACAAGCGTATATAATCGTCCGATGTGAAACAAATCGGTTAATTATTGACAAACTATCTTCAGGTATCTGTTACCCACATCGCAGATACTTCTAACTCTTTCGAGGGACTTGAAAGGCCACAGTTCTTGAAAATAACCCTGTCTGCCCCAGTCCTCACTAATCAGCCCCACATAGGACTACATCCTCTCTCTACTGAAATCTACTTAATAGGAAACAGATCCTACCAAAAGCCAAACTGCAGAGTCTTGCTTATGCCCATAAGCTCATATGTTACACTTGCTTAGGAACTGAAGAATCTCCTCGCAGAGATCCGAAGTGCAAGTGTGTGTGTGACTATCTTCCACCGGACTCTCCAGACACTCCGCTGCCCGCTAGTTTACAAGATGTGAAACGGCCCTTGTGCTGCACCATGGTTCGGTGACGACACTCTCATGTTTACTCTGCATGTTGCTCTGCGACCGCCGTCGTACCGCCGCGGTTTTTGAAGAAGATGTTGATTGTGAGGGCAGCGGCAAACAACACCCAGGCAAGATAACCCTTCATCAAATTGGCTGCGACATGATTTACAGGCTTGAATGCAGCGATCATAAGCACCAGTACACCTGCCAGGGCGACGATATCGATCAGTGCAAGCCCCACATTATGCTTGCCGAAGAAGAAAACGGGCCAGAGAAGATTGAGCACTAGCTGAACTGCGTACAGAGCCAAAGGATAGCCTTGTTTCTGCAAACCTCCCTTGGTCCACACAAGCCACGAGGCCAGTCCCATCAATGGGTACAAGATACTCCATGCGGCTCCGAACAAGAAGCCCGGGGGATTCCAGAAAGGTTTCTTCAGATCCTTGTACCACTGATTGTTAGGACTGTTGACAGCCCCGTCTATAATTCCCGCAATAAAAGGAATGGCCACCGCAACTGCCAAGCTCGCCACTCCCGGCTTCTTTGCTATCTCTGACACTGCCCGGTAGCTCTTGGCCATGTACTTCTTGTCAGTCTCATCTGGCTGACCAACCTCTTGAGGATCCCTGGACCTCTTCGCAAGCCCCTCGCCACTCGACATCTTTATCGACTAGAACTGGAATGCAGACACTCAAATCTGACTTTCCGGGAGCGCACAGACACGATCTGACAACTCTGAATCCTCAAACTGCGAATAACGCTCTGGAAATCTAATCAACAAGCGTTGCAAACACACGAGGGATATGTGCGAGACAGGCTCGGAAGCGCAGAAGGCAGTGGCTTTGGGAGTGAAGCTCATTGTATATGAAGGCCAGAGAGCGCAGGGTAAATAGTAAATACGTGGATATATACCTAGAATATTCTGTTCGTACACCTCTTTTTATTTATGAGACTGCTCGTCGTCTGCGACAGCTGTCCAGACTCCACATTCGTTAGTCCACACTATGACGATTGCATGGATGGGATGGATGAATGTGGATGCAAATCGTCGGTTCGTCTTCGTTTGCTGGAATACAAACGTCATTAACAAAAACTTACCCTGGGAATGGACTGAATCCACCTACTATGGCACGCGTCAAGCACCCTCGATGCAACGTGTGAGAAGGGGGTGTGCCCAAGTGTACTGGATAAGGCACTTGCCTGCAAGACATCTGGCTGGCAGCCACGACGCAGTCGGACGTGCAGAATCTGACAAGCTCACGCATTCCAAGCGGAATGCCTTGTGACGTGGAAAGTTCGCCTGTAATCGAAGCGGAATCCTTTGCTGGATTGCGCGTTCCCTGCCAGGTGGGTATCACTGCCTTGCCAGCTACAAGAGAAGCTGATTCTGCTCGTAGAAGGGAGCACATTTCGGGCGGAATGTTGTGAAGCCAGAGAAGGTGGGATTTCACAGTCTATCCACGTATGCCCCTAGAAATGTGAAACTGAGGGTTATACATTAGGGTTTCCAGCTGTGCGCGTGAGAGACAGGAATTTCCGTTAGTGAAAGCGACAGGCTACATAATGCAACACGTGGCAACACCGCCACGTGAAGACTCTGGCACGTCTCCAAATAAAAACATTTGGATTTCCATGCCCCAACTCAGTCCAGGTTAGTGAGCACCGCCGGTATCCGGTCACCTGCGGCCCGTGCTTCCCGTGATGATAGAGTAGCCGCCGGCAAGGAGACTGAGATTCCGGAAGGACCTTGGATAGGGTAGATTGAGTTGAATTAGTCAAGTTGGCGGAACTGTCATCGAGCGAGAGAGTTAGATAGAAATGATGGAGCTGTGAAGATGATGGATTCATGATACCTACAGAGGTGAATGCACTGATCACTGCGGACATCAAGTCATCGATGGCACGTGCATTAGGAGTTATATACTCTGGTCATCAGTCGAGCTCAGGACGGGCTGAGGAACTCAAATTTCAGAGCTCTTGAAAATGTTTTGCCGGAAATTGGACTTAATCTCTTGTTGTCTGAATTCGGGTGGCTTACAGGACAATCCCCCTTTAAGAGAAACGTTTGTATCAGTAGTTTTGTTCAACTTATGATGCGTTAAACGACTTTTGGGGACTAAGAGTTTGCCTTCAGATTTGTGCTTCACATGTGATATCATGTATTTCGATTTGCCAGTACTAGTCCTCGAGCGGAAGAGCGGTCATGTGACCGATGCTACACATGATAGTACTGGCCGCGGTTCTTTTCTAACTCCGTGCATTTTCATAGCAAGATTCAACAATACCCTCGCTGCTTGCCATACTCTTCTCGCATCTACAGTTGGAGTGCATTTGTCAGACTGGCGCTCCAAGTAATCTCACGAGCCACCAGTTAGTTATTTTTCTGTCCACATTTTGTGATGTAATTCTGATTTCTTCAAGATTCTCCGTCATTCTGAGTTTCTCGGATATCTACCACACTTCTATCGATTGTCTGTCAAACATGTTCGTGAACCTAACTTCTTATGCTATCAGTTCTACGTTCCCCTCTCCCTGCAAATCATTGCTGAAATTCCTACAGATCCATCCTATACATATAGATCCTTCCTCCAGGGGCGGCTCTAGGTTGCAGAACTGATGCATCGTTGAAAACAGTGACTTTCAACAGTGTCTCCTTTGTTACATCGATAATCTTTATTTTTGCAGATTATGGCACTCGAAAACCTGTTTCTTGTCCATCGTCCTGTGAGCAATGCTGTTGGCCACTTCGGTCGAAATGAAAGTTTCCTCTCTTCTTTGTACTCGATTGCACCGAAACCGGCTGGCAGAAGGCAACACCAGATGTGCATGGCTTATGCTTATCATAAGACAGTTCACTATGAGTTATTTCTACAGACTTCACGATGTCCTAAGCTGTGTTTTTCTTCCACGGTTACAACGCCTCGTAGATTATTAAGTTCCTCTGTATTGAGTGCTCGAGGAAGGTCTGGTGACTACATCCCCGAATTTGTAAATACGGGCCTTTCCAGATTTCACAAATCACAATGCAATGGCCTCAGACAGAGAGTAGGAACAGCAGCTATGAGAGCAGAAGCGGAGTCTACCATGGCATCAGAGTTCCCAGCCATTGTAAATGGTGATGGTCTAAGTGTCAATAACGGTGCCTTGTGCACTGATTTAGAGGAAACAACCGCTTCATATGTGATCAAGAAAGGGCTGCTTTTGGCCGTGAAGAGTGGGAGTCAAGATGGGGTTTTCTTAGTGGAGATAACATTACCCGAGAACGGCATGGTATGAACTCTGATACTCTCACAGGACTATCGAACTGTTTTGACAAGATTGAACAAATTTTTTCACTCATTAAGTCCAGGCAAATGCATGGACGGGGAAGGGCTACTTTTTATGGAAGGCTTGAGATGAGAACTAGAGGGCCTGAGGTTAAGGAACCATGCCCCCGCGGGAATGTTGGGAAAGGAAAGGGGGATGTGGACAGTCCAATTCCCTTTTTAAAGACAACGTTGGATAATGGATTGTCATAGCCTCTTTTCTCCGTGAGACTATCCCGCCTCAATCCCGCGGGGGAGCTCGACAGACAGAAAGGAATCTAAGAACGAAAGACTTGGAACTATAGAGGTAGAAAAAGGGGGCTGTAGTTTCAAACGTCAGAGTCTCTTACCTCGGGATTGGTAAGCAGATTTTGCATTGGGGTGTTGACAACTGGAAGTTGCCCGACAGTACATGGTGGCCTTCTGGTACTGTAGCTGTGAATGAATCCAAGGCTATCGAGACACCCTTCTTACTTGCACGGCATGGTCAATGGCAGGTTCAGACTTCCACACTTTTCCTACACAATCTTTTTTTGCCAAGTTTCTAAGCTAAGCATTAGAAATCAGATAAATCGACGAAGTCCACAGACTGTGAGATTCAAGTTTTACAGTCTTTTTCTTATATATAACCGCACATGGCGAACGGGTACTTGCAAGAGGTACAATTAAACGCACTGGATGCTGTTAACAGTCCATGTGAAGAGTACGGGAGCAGTCTAGTCCTAAGCATTTTCGGATGTGAGATTAGCATGAAGGTTGCACTTCATTATTGGTCTGGCAAGAGAGTACTCGGAGAGATGGGTATAGTCAGCTCAAGCTCGGCGCCTGATGTTGATTTGATGTTTTTTCCTGAAACAGGTGGTGATAAGAATTTGTAACCATGAGGCACCACGGCGATTGGTTTTTGTATTAAGAGTGAGTTGTAGGCCTATGGGAAGAGAATCGAGAATAAAAGACATTTAATGTGCATGTCTCGAGTTCTAGATCATTTCCTAACACAGTCATAATGTTTCAACAAGTAACACAGGTCTGCATTTGTCATTGATCTATCCTCTGACATACATCTACAAGTTTTGAAAGCGAATTTTATTGCGGATAGACAGGGGATAGACAGGTCTGCAATCTGTAGTGTGTGATAGGAGCAGGTGGAGCGGGCAAGTAACACATATATCCATGGGTCATCTCGAACTCGTGAACCCTCTGTGTGTTACCCATCGAGTTCAAGAGTTCGAGATGGCCATTGACTCTTGAGGTCCATGGCTCTCGAGAGATGAGATTCTCGAGTCCATGGGTTTGGTTGTTGTTCTTTCTCGGTGCAAAATGAGGGATTAAACTGAAAATCAGCTGATATGTACACACATATATCAGGTAAAATTGACTTGGTGTAATGCTTGGACAGGATAAGGAGGGAAATTGGTATAACAACGGTAGCCACTTCTCAGTGGACTTGAAGTCGATGGATTTAAAAGACCTTGTTGATCAGGTATGCTCTGCGCACCGAAATTGAAACTATTTTAGAAAGTCCAGCTTTCATTTCTCTTAGGAATCGTGCTAAATTGTCCTGGAAAAGAAACGTCCGCTTACTACATTTGAACGCCCAACTGGGCAACACCCCTGCATATCTGAGAGTGACGTTGTCGACTGATGCGAGGAAGGAAGCTTTGATGGGAAGCAGGAAGTAATTTTGTCCAGATATGTACACATATTTAGCGTTCAGTGGTGGTGCACCAGGTTGTTGTGCCGGAGACGACCTACAGCAACTGGTCGCTCTTCAGCCGCTTCATTCTGGCATCTGAGCTATTGGATTCAGCAGAGGCTGTGGGTGCGGCTGGCATGGCTCTCATTTATACCTGGCTCCGATTCTCTGCCAATAGACAGGTACTTTACATACCTTTTGCGAGTCAAAAAGATCACTTCAAAAAGATCTCTCAGTAGATAGCTGCATGTCAAAAAGATCAAGCACTTCTTTGGTCCGGACATACATACTATCTAGTATCTACTTCTACAAAGCATCAAACTCCAGGCTCTAAATATCCAGGCCAATATTCACTTTGACAGTATATTTGTCAGATTATAATATCTAATTTACAAAGGCAGAAGTGCTTCCTGTTTTGCTCACATTTGGAAGACCTAAGGTAGGCTAATCCATCTTCCATTGTATGTAACTTGGAACATTATGATGACATGCACATTAATCTATTATGCCTGAGTACCTGCATTTTCAGTTGGTGTGGTACCGCAACTGCAACTACCAATCCAAGGACATCGCGCACGTGCAAGAGGTAAGGTTCTATGACGTTCATTCCTTCGGTTTTGTGCGTAGTCACGTAGTCACCTCAGGATATATGCTCAGATCGTCAAAGCACGGTTCAAGGCTTACTGTCGTGGAAAGAGGTAGGAGTGTGTCAGGAGCTGCATTGATTTTTTGGTGGCTATTGTCTTTATTGCTGAATTAGTCAGAGTCCCTATTACCTAATGAGAGGGCAGGACAGAGCGGGAATTCCCATAAGAATTCTCTAGAGTGCCTAATGTCGAGGTACTATACTGCCAATCTGGAAGACCTCGGCTGGAGTTGCCCATAATTTTCTACTTTACAATCTACAAGTAAGCTCAGCACTTACCTGCGAGACCACCTTGGTTATCTCAGGTACCTTAGCGCGCATTGGTTCCACAGTTACGGCTGCCTTGCAGGAACTGATCTGGAAGATGTCCGGATTTCGTAAAGCCCACTTAAGTACAAGTAATGTTTGCGATGTTTATGGTTGGGTGGAGTTCTCATGACCTTCAATTGGACATAATTATCCTTTGGGGTTTTGTTTGAGTTGTAGCGGCTGGCAACTTCAATGGCACAAAAAGTGAGAGGTGGCAAAGACCCTTTGATCCGTCGTTTTGCAAGGTTGGCTCTGGCCACAATACCACGTGGGGGTGGTGACTCGGAACAGATTCGCATGGGGTAAGTTCTTCCACCATGTAAATCCACCCCACAGGGTAGGTTGAAGTCGGAGTTGGGACTTGATTAGAATGTGGAGTACAGCACAACAGCATGTTCAAGAGACGATTAACCCTGGTGCTCGGCATACTCTAGCACTTGAGACAGTGTGGGCCATATATTGACAAGTTCTTCCTGGTTGATTCCTATGGAGGGGCAATACATGTAGTGCCAAAAATGCTTGTGATTCACTGGTTGATAGGGCCTCTTCAGCTCAAGAATCAGTTGTCCGATAGCTACTCTCATTTCAGTACTTTTCTTGCAGAATCTTAAACATAATGCGGGAGCATGGGATTAAAGAGGGGCATAGGTATGGCTCTTGTCCAAAACTTCAGTCTTTTTTCGCACCTTGGAAACTATATTTTTAGAGTGTAACTCCGTAGCACGACTCTATTTCACTCTCTTGATAATCACTGAAGGGCTTCCTTCCACCTTTTGCCACACCATCGAGAAACGTAAGTTACTGATTTTGTAAGCTGAATTCAGCTCTGGCTACACAGGCCAGGCTTAGAAGAACTATTCTTGGAGCAGTGGCATCAGAAGCTGCACACAAACACCTCCCCTGAAGATATTCACATTTGTGAGGTACGTACAAATTGCTCATATTCTCGTGAGATGTTGAGTCAGTCTCCATTGGGAGATATAGCACACTTGTCCACAGCGTGCAACAGTTAAAAGACACAATTTTCACGTTTATTGGTATTTCTGATTCTGCCTACCTTGCCGCTCTCTCTGCAGGCTTACTTGGACTTTTTGCACACAAATAGCATGGACAATTTCTACCGAACTCTCTGGTGATTATGCTCTCTCTCACTTGTACTTGCATTGGGGAACAGACACGAAACAAAGAAAGTTTATTGCAAGTCTAGGGCTCAGGGCCCCTTGTTGCCAGTCCACATTTCTTTCCTTCCTGAGAGGGAATTCCGAGTTCTCAGTAGCATACCTTACGTCAGAGGAAGTGCATGCTAACAGGTACAATGGACACATAACGAAGGAAGCTCTGGAGACCATGAACCACCCGATAACAGCACGTCCCCGGCATCTGCCCCATCTGATTCCGGCTTTCCAAGTACCTAATCCCTAGCCATTCCCGTTTCTTTGCGTGCTTTCAAGAGGAGAAGCGGAGAGATGTAGTGAAGGGGAGGGATTGACCTACATTCTCAAAGATGTAGTTGTCTGTCTTTCTGGAATTCCTACAATTGTGCTAGCAAGAGGATGTGTGGAAACAGCCTACTTTAGGCAGAGATGTGTAAGTGCGTTTCAACTTATTAACATGAAATAGATCTGCACGACTAGTACACCAACGAATTTTTGATCTGCCAGTGGGGAACTGGCTCTACTCTTGACTAGTTGAGAATAAATAGAAAAGGAGCCCTTGAAGCCAGGAGTACATCTTTCACTTTGATGGATATACCACTATTCGAAGGGCAGGCTTGTATACTTTAGTGACAGGATTCTGATGGTTTGATATTGCAATGGGGATAATTGGCACAGCATTTCCTGTGGGTGCTGAAGACGGTGCACTCGGGGGCAGATGTCGATGTGGCCATGGAGATGAGCAAAGGTTTGCTCGATGATGATCTTAAGGCAATGATTTATCATATCTGCTCCAACCGGGATGCTTGGTTAGTCCCTCTGTCTTTATGTGTTTCTGTTGTATTGTTAAACCCAATATGGGTCTATGGCCACAAGGCTACGGCAAATAACGTCTTATGAGTACATTCTCTTGTATTGTCAAACCCTGGTGGGTGTGAACCCCACAAAAGGCTCCGGGAGGGTTAGTTTCCTGTGGGGTCAATGGCTGTAAGGCTATGGCAAGCTAACGTTCGCAGGGAACAGCATGGGTACATTCTCTTGTATTGTTGTGGGGTGCAAAGGGTCAATTTCTTGGATCAAATTGAAGATATATACCAGCTGATTGCCATTGCACTTCAGGCCAAGCCAGTACAGGTCAACCCAACAGACAAGCAACCAGAGGAAATGAAATGAAATGGTACTTTATAACAAAAGAAAGAATGGAATGGAATGGTGCTTTATAACGGAAAGCTCATAGAGCTTATGGGACAAAATGGAAGAAAACATGAGAGAGGAAACAAAACAAAGCCAAAAATAAAATCTATTGCTCGAGTGATTGTCTAAGGGTGAAGGCCTCATGCCTGAAACAAAGCTCCGAAGGGCACATGGGAACAGAGAAAGTCCCAAAATAGACCAAAGCAGGGGAGAGTTAATAAACCACCTTTCAACACATGAAGTGAAAGAGCATAAGCTTCAGCCACCAACACCAAACAGGACTGGGGACAATAATGGAAGCAGGACCCAATTGCGAGACTTTGTTGAAAGGGTGCAGGTGGATTCCAGGGAAAGTGGTGGAGGCCCGGAGGCGACTGGAAAATGTCTGGCGAGCTGAATGGGCAAGTAGGGATGTGGTGCTTCTGGACATAGCTCTCGATGGATTCTTTGGCTTGTGCTTGGCTCGCATTGATAAGGTAAGGCACTTTCTGTCTCTTCCGCTGTGCGCTGCTTCTATAGTTTAGTTTATAGAGAAGCAGGGAGGGAGTAACAAAGTTCAGAATTTTCAGCTGTTGTGGCTGAAGTTCGAAAAAGTGTCAAGACTCAACCGGTTTCAGTATTTTTACAAGCAGACAGCATTGTCTGGAGATGATCTGTGTGAGCTGATTGCATTAGCTATGGAGAATGCCTGCATAGCCTCTGAGAGCGAGGAGCTCAACATGTGCTTTGTGTACTGGCTCAAGGTACAGCCCACCCTGTCAGTTGTCTAAGAACTGAAAGATGCGATTTGAAGGGACTCTTCTACATTCAAGTAATCAAAGTGCTACTTTTCAAGAAAACATAATGCTTATTTGACTTCTTCTATAGAAACCACTTTTGCAGAGGAATCGTCGAATCCTATCAAATGGAAGTGGTGTATTGGATGTTGAGAGTACGTTGTTGGTTGGGTGGAAAAATCAGGTCAAGGGTCAAGCCAGATGGACACAGGAGTGGGCTTTACTTGCTATGGCTGCCATTGACCGTATAAGTCTTGCTTTGCAAGGTGCACGTTCTTATCAATCGTTGGGATGTGTTTATATTTGCAGGAAACCTTTCTGTTAAACATGTCCTTAAAAACTTTAATGGCATCTAGCCAAGTATCTGCTAGACATTTATCACAATTAGTCAGTAGGAAATTCAAGATTCAAATCTGTCGGATTTATCAAGGCTGCAAACAATTTGTCTGTTGCTTCTAGCCGGTGAATTCATGGTGGTACAAGCACTTACAGTTGTAAGGATCGAATGGGGGATAATGGACAGGCTATATGGATGAGATATACGGACTGGTGCAGCCACATGGTGATGCCCTGGGTAGGCTTTGCGGAATTCCAGATTCTTACATCAGCAATTTTGGTGAGGAGGTCGGTTCCTGTATGACAGCCTGATTTTCATGTGCATCTTTGCATGATTGTCCATTCACTAAGAGTTGTAATCAGCACGCGTCTTGCTTTTGTGTGAGCTTCCAGAAAACCTTCTCATGGACATTCTTGGATCATGGTGTCTAGATGTGTGTTAGTACTACTCTGTAACACTGTACATGCAATATGCTACCTTGAGAAGAGCACCTCTTAATCACAATCCACAAGTATGCTTCCAACTCGTAAGCTCGTATTGTTCTGTCAGGTTGTGCGTGGGCAGTCATTGTTCAACTTGTCCCTTCTCACCCAAAAAATACAACCAATGCTTCGCGCTACAGCAGGTGTAGGCTCTTGGCAGGCATGTATTGTGTCCCCTCACTTTGCTTCACTGCTTGGCTAGTTCGTGCAGTAAAGGGACGTGGTTGACTGTTGCAGATAGTGTAAACATTTTGTTCTGAATCTATTTTACTGCATGCAATCACACCAGTAAGTGCCTCTGTTCGTTTTATGATTTCTGCTGGAGGTAACTCCTACTTGGCCAGTGATTGTCTGTCATTCACAATATTCCTCCCAATTTCCCTGCATTGAGGTTAGCAAAAGTCAAGTATTGGCTTAAATACATTCACCAAATGACAGTGTGCCTTAGAAGTCAAAGTTTGATACATACATATCAGAACCCCAGATCTGACCTTGTGATGGGAAATGGGATGCAGATTGTGAGCCACCAGGCAATGGCAAGTGGGACTTTAATGTTGCTGCCCTCACTGGCATCTATTCAGGGTTCAGTTTTCAAGTCTTCCCAAGTAGTGCTTGCGGATGTAGTACGCACACTTTCTCCCAAATACTAGTATCAACTGGTGCATGCTTGGAGAATTTCTATCGCAGCAAACAATGGGTCCATACTGGCATCTCTAATATACCCATGGAGTGTAATAAAGGTCATGGTGGAACTGATAATGGCTTCGGACGATGATAAGAGATTCAGTATGAAATGAAACCAAGATAACAAGCAAATGAAATAAAATTAAATGGAACTTTATAACGTCCGCAGAAAGCTCAAAGCTCTTATGGGACAAAAGAAACAAAAAGAACTTACATACTTAGGAAAAAACTGGGTTCAATATCCTTGTGTGCAGCTGGGGGGAACGGAGGATATACCAGAGGGTGTAACTGCAGTGCTAAGCGCGTGCACTACGGATGTACTCAGCCATGTTGCTATTCGGGCACGGAACTGCGGGGTAAGATCTTCTGTAGCATAGTATTGAGCACTCGCTTCTTGTTGCATCAACAATGGGACAGAGGGGTGAAGTACTGACTTTGGAAGTACCATAATGTACTTATGTTTTGGGGCTCAGCTCTACACTAGCTGTTGTACACTTCGGTTTGGCATGGATTGGAAGATGCAAGCTTTCATGTTACTGAAGAAGCAACTTTTGTCCTGTGACCCTGGCAGGTTCTACTGGCAAGCTGCTTTGACACGGCTGAATTCAGCTCTCTTAAACAACTGGAAGGTGCATATCTTGAATGTTTTTAACATGACTTTATTTTCACTAATTGAATGACTTAATAGGGGAGACTAGATTGAGTGGAGCAGATAAAATTGGCTCTCACTGATATGGTCTCCATATAAGCAGCTCTCTAAAGCATGTGCTATTTCTTGATCTTCGTACTTCAACCTAATTTACCATAGGTAGGCTGACAAGAGAATCAACTCATGACAGAAGAGAAACCAAGGCAAATGAAAATATCTTTTCAGTTTAGCCATTGAAAGAATACCTACTGTTACTATTGCTTGCTTCTGCATGCGTCGCTTCACAGTTTGATATGGCCCTCCTGTGATCATACACTTCATTTGGAAAGCTGTGGATGCAGGGAAGAATGTGGTGGTGGTAGTGGATGGCTCAGGTCAGATGCTTGTTACCCAGGAGCTTACAAATGATGCGTCTTGTACTGCCCAAGAATCTATGAATGTCCAACTAATTTGTAAGTAAAACCTGTCTAGCAAAGATTCCTTGCTCAAACTAGAATGTATTTGGGAATAAGCCTCTCAGTAGGTCAGGGGTCCTCATCTCACATTCAGATTGCTCATATTTAAGTTTTCCCTAGTCATTTCCAAAACTAAACCTGTATTGTCTCACAAAGTACATGTGTTATATTCACTAATGTGACTCTTGTGTATGATATTTCTACATATGGCCATTATGTCTCCAGCTGCCACACCATCAACCCCTAAGGTCCCTAACAAAATTAGGGTATTCCCATCATCTAAACCTGCAATATGTTTCATAATTTTTGTAAATTTTACATCATTCACAGAGAAGAGGGTCTTTCTATAAGCTTGTTTCAGATAGACAAGAATCAGAAAAGAATGAAGGTTTGGCCACACTATCATAGCATCTAATACACCTCAGAGAAATTACTATTACAATGGTGTGTAGTGCTACAGATTTCAAACAAGTTAAGGTTTACTCAGTAATTTGTCTAGCACCTGCTCTTCCACATGCAGCACCCTGAGCTTCCTAGTACTGAAATTCATTGGCATTGTTCCTGCCCTTGGACCATAAGTGGTCTGAAGATGCTCACTTTAGGCGGGCTTGACCTTTGATGGAGGTAAAGGTGCGGATCATGCAGCCAATACTCCCACGTGTCTTGGAAAAGGTCAATTGCTAGGCTAATGGGTTGGTGTCCTCCAAAATTTGATGAACATTTGTGAACTGTAGAAAGGATTGGTATACCAGTCTGACCTTGTCACATGTATGATGTGCCCATCAGACGGGGGAGTGGGTGTTAACTGAGAAGGAGTTCAAGAACGGCAAAGTGGGAGCCAAATCAGCAAACCTTTTCAGGCTGCGCAAGCTTTTGGGTGATGCAAAAATTCAGGTCAGATTTGCTCCCTCCAAGATAACTCTTTAGTTTTTCTACTAGGGGAAAATGGATACAGGTAATGTCAACTGACTAACATTTGATTGTGCAATGCAATATACAGCTACCACCCTCCATTGCCCTCCCGATTGGAGTGTTTGAGGAGGTCATGGCTGACTCTGTCAATGCAAGTATTGCATCCACGCTGAACTACAGCCTTAAAAGGCTGGAAGATGCCAATAAGCACAGCAGGTAGGTGTTATGGCTCTCTCTGTCTCTTGCTCTTTCTTAATTTATTTCTGATTTAAATTTTCCTGAGCTGTAGGCATAAGCCCTACCCTGGTGGGCGCGAACCCACAAAAGGTCCGGGATGGTTAGTTTCCCATGGGGTTGATGGCCGTCGATTGCAGGCCAATGTTTGCAGGGAATGGCATGAGTATATTTTTTTCTTTCGCTTGTTCTCTTAAGTACTTTCTTTCTTTCCTGGATTTTGTGAAACTCTTCTTTCTTGGTAGGCTGCAGCTTTGGCGGGATTGTGGTAAAAAGTTTGGTGGTGGAGGCTGCCAGACATATCTATAAAAACCAATGACGTGGACAGGGAGGTTGTGCAAGCTACTAGATTACTGTACTAAAATCCCTTCCCACTGGTTTCCTGTGGGGAATACAAGAGTCAAGCAGAAAATGGTTGGATGTCCTAGCAGTAACATCAAGAAGGTACTGCAGTATGGTACCAAATTTGTCTTAGAGAATTAAGAGTTTCATGGAATTTTCATTAGGGGCAGGCTTCCCACAGAGCTAGAATTTGTCAGAGGTTTGGTCGGCAATGAGGTCATGGCCCCTATACCCTTACAAGAGGCACTAGCAAGTGCAGCAGAGGCAACTGGACTGATAGAGGATGGGGCCTGGAAGAGTAAGCAGCTATGGGATGCAGCGTGGCGCTCTATTTGTCATGTATGGGCAAGCAAGTGGACTCATAGAGCCTGGTAGGTGCTACCACATGATGCCATACTATTCTTTTACTGGCTGGCTAGACAGATAAGTATTTGTGCTACCTGCATGTTATGATTACACCGCATCTTAGTTGCTGGACACAATAGAGTTCCTTAAATGGTATAAATGCTTCTCAACTATATCGCCGCTCATTCTAGAATTGTAATAATGAGGTCATCTGTCCAGTTGTTCCCGAGTATACCTGCAAAAACCTTGATAGGTTCTGGTATTGGAGAGTCAACTTGAGGTCTGCATGTTGAACATGCAGGCTAAGCCGGCGAGCAAGAGGGATGGCTGACAATGTGCTGTACATGGGCTGCTTGCTTCAGAAAGTGGTGCCTGCAGAGTATGCATTTGTTGTGCATACAGCGCACCCCATTTCAAAGGATCCCAACATCATGTTTTGTGAGGTAGATCCATCAAGGCTTCCTTCAGGAACCTCCAGCATCCCATCGCAACATCTTCTCCTGTTGTGTGTTGACATTGGTTGCTATATGAATCTGTAAAACTCGTGTTGTGTTGATCACTTCAATTTGTGTTTATTGAAATGATGTCCCCACTCAAAACCAGTGCAAAGAATATCTAAAATATTGCTCCCTCATCTTTTAGCCTTCCGACAGGAAGGTTGGAACACTCTTCTTACAGTCATCGCCACTAGGGTTCGAGGGACCTGCCCCCTAGCCCTTCACCTCCCTGATTCTCAACAAATGTAAAATTGAGGGTGGATAAATTATAGCACAGTAGCTATTTTTTCTTGGTCACCACCTCTGAAAGGAGGCAGATGTATACTTGGAAGAGGGCTCTTATTTATGGTGGCTTCAGTTGGTGCTCCCTCTCTTTCCATCAAGAACATGGTTCCTGCACCTTGTTCACCAACTTTCAAAATCTTGAGGCTGAGCCCAAAGCCCTGGCCCTGTTGGGGTCTAAATTTTGGGCTGCTCACACACAGCCAATTGATGCTTGTGTGAAGGAGTGTAGAGGAACCTGGAAAGCCTGAACTAATTGCTTATATCAAGGTAAGTCCCACTACCAGTGAACCCCTCACAAAGTTAGTGTCTATTCCTTCTTGTTCCGTCCAGGGTCTATGGCCACGAGACTACCGCCCACAAAGTCTTGTGAGAGCTCTCTCTCTCTCTCTCTCTCACAAACACACACACACGCGCGCACCCTGCACCTCTGTTCACCAACTTTAAAAATCTTAGCCTAAAGCCATGGCCCTGTTGGGTGTAATTGCTTGGCAGATCACACACATCAGGTTGATGCTTGTGTCAAGGGCTTTCTAGAGGATATCTGGAAAGGCCGAACTAATTGGCAACACCATGGTAAGTCCCACTGCCGGGGTGAGCCCTCACAAAGGTAGTGTCTGTTCCCTTTAGTTCTGCCCAAACTGGGCGTGGGGTTTTATTGCCACAAGGCTTTGGCAAACGTCTTATGAGTACATTCTTTCTCATACATACACACAATACACGGTGTGCAGATAGTGGCAGGGTTGGGAGAGGTGTTGGTTGGAAACTACAGAGGACGTGCCCTCAGCTACAGCATTACCAAGGACTCTAACTCAAGTCAGTATCAATTTCAAGTTTTCAGCCCATGTGTCGTCCACTTTTTGGTATTGCTGACAGGACTTACAGGCTCCTGAGCAGATCACACCTTTGATATTGTTGAGGACTTCAATTTCTGAGTCCACAGAAAGGGTTGCAGCACCTTCGCAACTGCCAGAAGTTAATCGAGTTTTGACTCCCGGTAGGGGTGCAGGGACACAAATATTGTCGATGCCGTCCAAGGCTGTCTGTCTGTATGCACCCAACAATTCTTTGATTGCTCGTTCGGATTCTAATGGAGAAGATCTGGAGACTTTTGCGGGTGCTGGCTTGTAAGCTCCTTCACTTCATCCCTTCTTTCAACTCTTCCTTCAATGACAAACATGTCGGACAGTTTGCTCACAAGGCCTTTATATGGGTGCATAATTTGTTTGCTCATCTGTATGTAAGCCACTACCCAGATTTGTGACTTCCCCCTTGAGGTTGATGAAAGTTTGAGCAAAGTAAGTCAGATTGTAACAAATTACTAAATCTTTCACTAGATTGTGAAGGTATGTGCAGCCACCAATGTCAAATGGGGAAGCTGCAAAACCATTCAAGTTTTCCTTTATCTATTCAGGAACAGGATTGAATTCATACACACTTGTCTTACTTGCTGGACCTTGCACAGGTATGAAAGTATCCTCACTGATCCACCCAAAGAAGTTATGGTGGATTACTCAAAGGAGCGCTTGCTGTGGGACAGTGATGTAAGTAGCCTTCTTCATCATCAAAAATGTGTTTGATTTTTAGGAATCACTACTGTACACAGGAACTAATTATGCTGCTGATCTGGGCACCTCTAGGATAATGTCATTGGATTGGAAGATTAATTGCTTTATCACTGTTGCAGTGATTCTGCATTTAGAAGGATTGGGTTTAATAAGTGCAATCATAATTAAATCGATCCGAGACCTGCAATTCCTAGAGCTGACATTGCGCCTGCTATCTTGGATCATATTGTAGTTCCGAGAAGAGCTAATGCAAGGGGTTGCGAAGGTTGGAATGGAGGTGGAAGCTGCATTCCATGGGCAACCCCAGGTAAATAGCTGCTTCAACCGAAAATATGAGGGCATCAATGTCAGGCATTTGGATGATAATATAACCATCTCTGGTCTCTTTCTGACGCTAGATGAAGCTGACTTGGAAGCTAAAGTGTCCAAAGCCATGTCGGAAGCACGAAGAATATCAGAACAAAACGAAGTTAGGCATAGAACTTCTCTGAACTTGTTTCCAGTGGGTGACATGGGTGAGGACTTTAAGGATGATCTGAAGGGCCTGCATACCCTTGGAACTAGACTGAAAATTTAAACTCAGGGCGGGGAGTCTACAGATGCAGAGAGGAAAGGAATATTGTCAATGCCCACTGTGCGGGCAGCTTGAAGACAATATCCATTTTCTGATGCAATGTCCAGGGTATTCTCTTGAGCAAGTGACCCTTGACCATCAAGAACGTAGTCCCTGCACCTCTGTTCACTAACTTTCAAAATGGCCACAAGTAAATTGTTTTCTGGAATTATGGTCTCAATATCTGGTGGGTTTTTCAGATCAGAGCTGGCCGTTTTGCAAATTCCATTAACTACCACACTTTCTGTGTTGCAGGATATAGAGGGAGCATACAGTAATGGGATCTTTATGGTGGTTCAATCAAGACCTCAAGTACTCTAAACAATGTAAATTCTATTTGTTCCATTTTGTGTCTTGTGTCATGTCCAGGCATGATTGTAGCAAAAGCTTGAATCAATCTTCTGGGGCACTTAAAACCGTGTTTCATGTCCTTATCATTGCCCAATATGTACTGCTACAGCTTGAAGTGGATCTATTAGAGGTTCTTAGGGAAACTTTGCGGCAACTTCTTGCAGTGGCCTGTTGAACCAGTCTGCTGCATGAAATATAACAGTGCATTCGCACAGAGAACTTTTTATCTTGTCTTTGCCACACTATTGCGCTTACCATAAGACAATGAGTTTCCAATGTAAATGATATGGAAGGGGTGGTGCCAGATTGTCACTTGAAACTAAGATTGCAGCATATGTCATTCTAGAAACTGAGAGAATCTCATGACTAAAGTGAATCTTTAGCTTGACATCGAACTTTCTGTACAGTGCGATGATTACACGATACTTTCAGCATGGGTGTGGTAGGGAGGCTTAACAACACCACAAGTGCCTCACAAAATGTGGCTGCCAACCTTACGAAGTTGGTACAAAGCTACAGATATCACTAGTACCTATAGTTGAGTTCACACACTTCAGATTGCACCTCTTCCTGCGCAATGGCTTCGAAATTCCAGGGGTCCTTGTCCTCTTGACCACCAACAACTCATTTAGAGAATGGTTTGCACACCGACTTCAACCTTTCAAGCTCCATATCAAGAGAGGTACCTGTACATCATCGAGATAAATTCTTTGAAAATTCTTCTCTTGCAACTGTGGCAAACTGCTTGCTCAATGTCTGGATCTTCCCCTTCTGTGAGAGAAACAATCAGCAGATGATAGTCCAATCTGCGGGTTAGCTTCTTCAACCATCTCCATTTTTCTCTCCATTCTCTCACAAAAGCTTGTGATTCTCGATACCTTAGAGCGGGGTCACACGGGTCACATTATTAATGCTATTGGGACCAAAATGCAGTTAACGCGGCTAAATAACCCGCTCATTCCCTTCTCTTGATTGCAGCCAAAGAGTAGAACAATTCGAGAAGGGGAAGCTGCCGCTCTCCTCCGCGATGTTTCACTAAAACCTTCTCTAAATCCTAACTTGTAGGGTTCCGCCACGCTAACCCGTCACTTTGTCCCAACGTCTCCATTGTTTTAGCAGTCCCCCTTAGCTAGTGTTCGCTAACCATTTAGCTTCGCTTCCGCCATAGCCCGTTCGTAAAGAATTGCCCTAAATGGATGAAATCTGATGGCTAGGGACTGCGGAATTTCCCGATGCGGGCATATCCCGCGTAAGATATCTTAGGGGAAATTTCCCTGTAAGGCTGGCTATTTGTTTTTTGGTTTCTTTTTAGAAACAGGGGACAGAGGCCCTGGAATTTTCTTTTCTTTATCTTTCTATTTGTTTCCTTCTTGCCTTTTTCCTCCCGAGCTCGAAATAAGTTGAAAAGAAATAAGGTTGAAAAATCTTTATGCAGGGGAAATCACTGGCCCGAGGTACTTCCGCCTTTCTCGGTCTGCTCCCTCGGGCTCAGAGTATTATAACTTGTTTTTGGGATACCAAAAAAAACAAAAGGAAATTCGATAGAACTTAAAGCGTCCCAAAAACAAGTTATAATATTCGGATTCTTGCGGTCAAAAAGTTCTGACACTAATATAGTGTGTGTCAGTATACAGTCAGTTTTCAACCACGTGGCAGATGTGGAGATTTTCGTGCGCACTTGTGGAACCCAGCTCAATCCGGGCGGGCTAGTCCGCCACCTGCCTTGAGCTACCCGACCCTGCAGAAGGGCGGGAGTGGGAGTACGGGTAGGACCGGGTGCCTAGGGGCCTCCGCCAAGGCCTGCCTTGAGGCTTCCGCCGTGGAAGCCTCGGGCGCCTTCCACTCTCTGAAAGGGGCATTTCATGGCGGAAGGCTTAAGGTTTCTCGCGTGTTGATAATAGTCGTTGGAGTCTTTGTTGGTGTGATTACTTGCTGCTAACAGGATGGCTTCAGTCTCTGCCTCTTTGGTGAAGAGCGCCCTGACGTGTGGATTGAGTCCCGCTACCACGCAGCAACGGGTATGTCTTTGTTTGTTCTTAGAGCTTTAGATTACCTCAGTTGTTTGTGTATTGGATGTGAGCCCTGAGTGTCTGACTTTGTGAATGCGCCTTGCTCTCCCTCTCCCTCTCCCTCTCCCTCTCCAGCCCGTGGCAAGATTCAATGGATTAAAGGCTTTCCCTGTGATGAGGCGAACGAGCTCGGTTGCGGTACGGTCGGTTGCTTCTAGACGGCAGTTCAGCGTCTCATGCGCAGTAAGTTGAAGCTCTGACTGCTTAACGTTTGACGAAATAGAATCAATTGTGAGAGGTTATGTCGTATGTTGCTGCACGGTTGTTAGCTCTAATATGCTGCGCTTTTTGTCGCGATCCTGTAGTTCTTAATGTTCTTCTTTGACTCAATATAGGAACTCCTCTGCCAGCCTTAGTTATGTGCAGTTATTCCCGATGCAGGACAAGTTCAATTCTTCTTAGTGTCGAGAAACTCCGAAGGACTCCGGCTGTGCGTGAACCTTCTGGTTCCTGATCGAAGTTGGAAAGATTGCTGTAGGACTTAGGGGTGCGGGATAGGCGTTTTTCCTCCACGTTACTCTCTTGCTGACATCAATGTTGTTGAATACTCCCTTTTCGAATTTGTTTGCTTCGATTTGGATACTCCAGTACTGTTCTTCACAGTTTTTTCTTAATTGTGGTTGTGCAGTCTAACCCCGAGACATTGGACGCTGTTCAAGCTGTCATTGCCAAGCAGTTGGCTATTGGAAAAGTCTCTGTGTTGCCAGAGTCCAAGTTTGCAGAACTTGGTGCTGACTCACTTGACACGGTAAGATATTTTTATATATTTTTTAAGAAATTCAAAAGTCAATTTTCGAATAAATGTTTGAAAGGACACTTTCCACAAATTTTGTTGGCGCCTGCTTCCTAAGAGGAGACTGCACCAGTGCTACAACCAGTGTCATCCTCTTGCACTTTCTAGCACCTCTCCTTGTACAATAAATGATGAAGAAAAAGTGGATGAAGTAATGATCATGGAAAGGATGATCCAGTACTCTATTAGTACTCTATTCGTATTATCTCCTTTCCATGAGATTCAGTACTCTATTTAGTGGATTAATAACCATGGTTACATAAGCTCTCTTCCAATGTTACATGTCTGACTTTCAGACATCAGTGAGTAGAAGTTATCCCTTTTGGTTGGTTTGGTTGGAACTTTTCTTAAAATTGTGGTGTCAAATCCAAGCCAAATTATAAGAGAGTACAGGGAGGTGAGAAAGTTGTGCCAAGTGCTAAACTGTGATTTAACCCATGGGAATTCTATCAGCTTCCTTCTGTGACCTCAGTGCATGTGTGCATATTCTCGCGTGACTGTCCTAAGTGGGTTTGACAGACACTGATAGAGGCGAGTGCAGTACTATTGGGACTTTTACTGTGCGTATGCGTTATTCTAAAGTAGCCTGGAATCTAGAAGGTGCTTCTGTAAGTAGTGGCTACTCATTCAGTGCCCATCCGCTCGGTGGTTTCAGGTGGAAATCATGATGGCTCTTGAGGAGAAGTTTGACATTCAGTTTGATGAAGATAACGCTGATAAGATCAGCACAGTCCAGGACGCAGCGAACTTGATTGCTGAGGTCATAGCTGCCAAGGCCTAACGATCGCGCCTATTACTTGAGCCTTTTGAGTTGCAGACACTAGAGCTGGGGCCATTGCACCACTTTTTAAGGGAGAGAATGAAGATATTTGGGTTTACACTGTATTTTCTTAATTTACTTCATGACGTGATTTTAATGGTTTTGTTCCAACTTTATTTAGAGGTGGTTCTGGAGTCTCAGACCACATCACACTTGTCGATCATTCCTTGGTGATATATATTTTTGAAAATCAAGATGGATACGTAAATGTTAAGTTAATACTCCCATGTTTCCTCTCACAAACTGCACCAATAGAATAGAATTGAATGTTGTAAAAGTCTTTTGAGGGCCTGAAAATTTCCTTAAGACGGTAGGAGTTTGTAGTATCGGCCACAGGGTTTTTCTGCATATGCACCATCTTATCGCCTTCAGTCACTCATTCTTAAACGTTGGAAGGGTCTCTCATCACCTGCCCTTCAGCCGCATTAAAGACCAACCTGCCCCTTCACCACACACCCCCCCCCCCAAAGTCTGTGTAAGGCCTTGGGCGTCTTCCGCCAGGAGAAGGTATTGATTTTTCACAAGCCTCCAATGCCAATTTGGCTCTCTTGCTTTGCTTTGGCACAACATAAGAGGAAGGTAAGACTAAGGGAGCATGACTCAGCACAACACACCAATCAGCGCCTCGACGGTGTAAGGTATTTTCACCATATTTTGTCCATTGCCTTGCATTGTCTCCGCAAAGTCTCTCTCTAAGAGAGCTACCTGTTGGAAATCAAATCCTTACCAAGTTACTACTACTCAAAGTTACCTTCAATAATAGCAGTGCTGACAAGTCACAGTTAACAATAAAGATAAGCCTCCGTTAGCTTGAAGATAGCTAAAGTTAACTTAAGTAAAAACATGAAATTATGCTATAGTTATCTCAGCTATTCCTGGCTCGAAGAGTGGACACACATCTTGTTATGGTCCTATGGTTGGGTGGAGAGTTCTCAGTAATCAATTCATCTTTCATCTCTAATCTTTGTCGAATTCCAACATGGTATCAGAGCAAGGTTTTGTGTAAGAGATAGAGGGAGATGAGTATTTGATCCACAACCTATAGGCTTGAGTGCTTGGTGTTTAGATCTGAAAATTTGAGGGTGTTTTGTACTTGGCAAAACATCAAACTATCATCATGACATCTTCTGCTGATCATACCCGAGGTTAGATGGTCACAATTTTCATACATGGAAAATTAAGATGAAGTTCATTCTTCATGAGAATGATCTGTAGTCCTGAGATAACATCAGGAGCAGCGGTTGCACCAGTTCAAGCGTAGCCTAAAGATGGAGAGATCATAGCCGCAGGGGGGCCACAGGGTTGACTCCTGAGCAACAACTTTTTGCGAAGAAAGATAAGTTAGCTCGAGGAACCATGTTGTTGAATATAGCAGATTCAATACTTCATCATATTGCACATGCTAAAACTGCTAGAGAAGTAAGGACCAATCTATTTGTCAGTTTTGAAAGAAAGCATGTCGTCAATCGTATCCATTGACAAAGAACCTCTTGTCAGTTAGTCAGCTAATTGAGCAAGGTCTTACGGTTGAGGTTTCTACCAGTCATTGTTGGTTAAGCTGAGGTAGTTCAAGATGCAACTACCTGGTTGGGGCAGTCCGCGGTTTACATGTGGATTGTAATACACTCTCAAGTAGAGTGACATCAGGCATCAGATACTTGGACATGTCTCAATGCAAAGTTTGCAGGCACTCATGTCAGCTAACAACCTGGTTGAACGAATGGATCTTACAGGAGATCGGTCTTGAGTTTTTTGTGACGGATGTGTGTATGGTAAACATATTTTCAAAGATGGAAGCTCTCGAACAAAAAAGGTTCTTGAGCTAGTGCATACTGATCTATGTGGTCATATGTCGTCTGAATTTCATGGAGGTGCAAAGTATTTCTTGACCTTCACTGATGAGTTTCCAAGAAAATATTTATTTGTAACATGATGTAAAATAAGTTTGGAGTTCTCGATAGGTTCAAAGCATTCAAAGCTTTGGTGAAGAATCAAACCGGAGAAAAGATCAAAACACTTCGGCGTGATGGTGGTGAGTACATCTCCAGGAATTTTAATCAATTCTGTAAAGAAAATGGTATTATGAAACAATCAATCACACCATATACGCTAAAGCATAATGGAGTTGCAGAGAGGAAGAATCAAACGCTTGTTGAAAGTGTGAGGTGTATGTTGCAACACATGAGGTTGGACCACGTTTCTGGACAGAAGCAATGGCAACTGAAGCATATCTCCGTAATCGACTTCCTAATAAGGCAATATCTGCAAATACACCTAAAAATGTTTGGAAAGGTGAGAAACCCTCAAGTGATCATTTGTGAGTGTTTGGTTGTATTGCTTTTGTATTATTCTATATAACAAACCGCACCGCGCTACTTGGCTAGACTTTAGTTTTTTTAAGAAACAATCATTGCAATCACGTGTCAACCATCTAGAATCCCCCACATATTAATCATTTATAACTTACTGATCATAATTACTTATCTAATTATATGCGGAGTTTGAACCTTGACCAATTCAATATCACACATATAATTCACTACACACTCACTAGTAGAGCCATTAGCTATCTATGTGTATAAGATATATTTTTATTATATATAAATGACAACATACATATCATATACATCAACTGACCTTAAAAAATGCATTGTGTTACGTGGTCCAGCATGGAGTGGCACGGTGCCACATGGCATTGCGTGCATGATTTTTCATATTTTTGAATTTAAAATTTTATAATTTAAAATGATGAACTGATTCTCACCACGTGGCGCGGCGCGGCGCTTACATGGCTCAGCTTGCATGATTTTTAATATAATTTTTTGAATCTAAAATAATAGAATACAAATAAAATATGCGTTATGTATGCGCACGACAATATAAAAAACTTGATGGATAGCATCTCAACACGTGGCACGGTGTGGAATACCGTGCCTTCATCCATGAGTACACTATCTTTTTGAAATCATGGTTGTGACTTTTCAAATGACATAGTCAATGACATAGTCATATGTATGACGTTTTATGATCAATGCTTGAAATCCATGACTTATGTCGTGAAAACCATTTTTTGATGTCATGTTGTGTCTGGTAATCCTTAGTCCGTGCATAACCGGGTGTGCAAATGAGCAGGTGTGGCCATGTATTCCTGGTTGATGGGGAAAGTGCATATAGGGTAGCATGGTGAGGGATATATGTGTGGCTAGAAAAGGTGTTTACGCTGGTTACCCATGTATTCTGCGTGTCGAAATTTAAGGGTTTGTCTATTTTGAGCGTTTGTAGTGACAGCTTTGGTATGCCAGAATTAGTTAGAGAGCTTATGGTTAATGAGTATAATGATTGAACCCACTCTTGGATGTGGGTCTTGGTGTATGCGAATGAGGTTGTGACCCGTATGCTTTTTGTGTAAGGATGATATTAGATTGCGGATACGCCTAGATTCAGGGAGATCTGGGGTGGTTATGCGCGAGCCAGAAGGGGTAGGTGTGTGCAATGTGAATTAGATCCGCATTGGGATCAATTTTAGGGTTGGATGCACCTTTTTGGCCAAGATGAAGGAAGATGATCAGCTTCTCATTGTCGATGATGCTTGTATATGAGCGGACTTTTATGAAATGTATGTAAATCCCCTAACAATATTAATCCTCACACACACAAGTATGAAAAAATCTTAGCATGAAAAAGAGAGAATTATCTTCATCAAAACCTGACCTCTTTGCTTTTGTGATGAGACAACTTTGCTTTAAATCAAATTTAAGAAATCAGTTAAGGTAGTGACATCTAGAGGTGTGCGTTACCTTATTCTGTTCCCTATTTTTTATGAATAAAGTCACTGCTTTCATCCCAATACTGTGCACTTTTGCAATGGAGGCAATTCAAGGTTAATTACTGCTTTGGATTGGGGTACAGTATGGAGTGTTTTTGGAGTACGAGGGGCTTAATTAATGGTGGATTAGTAAAGCTAACTACACAACCAGTGATCTCATTTCAAATTACCCATTCCTTTTTTAAAGTGGAGGCTGGTCTTTTGGGACAGTGGTGCTCAATTCTGTGTTGAGAGGCATGTACTTCTGGGCCCACACAGGGCTTGGTTTTGGTAATTCTTTGGAAAAGGTGTAGGTGCACACCTTGTGCACTTAGGCACCTTTAGGCGCATATCAGGGATGAATATATGGCATTACAGGAGGGACCTACTGAGCAGAAGCGGGATAATATGTACTTTGATTTTGATAATTCATATATAATACATCTGTGATTGGAAAATTATGTGCTTTGCACAAGTGATTGTTGCTTCATTTGCTATTCTGCTCATGTAATTTTTGTGACACTACACCCTCTGAGCAGTTCGCACTACTTAAATGCACACTTCTAGATATCACTACCTTACCCAATCTTGGCAAAATGCACGACAGGGGCACTCTATGTCACCAATTCCATAAAAATTGAATCGGATTTGAAAAAACAATTTACATTTAAATAGGCCCCGAAGCCCGTTTGGGCCTAATGGGCGTTTAAGTGTTCAGTCAATTTTTAGACTAGTAATATTAATTATATTCCGATTCAGTTACCCTGTCCACATCAGTCTGCACATAACGGACATAATGCGCTATAAGTATCGATTATGGTCCATAATGCTCCATTTTGCTTTGTTGTTCTAATCAGACACTGACACGTAACAAATAGGCACCCAAATCCCTAATGTGCTGGAAAGGCCTCCCATAAACGCATAATGTTGTGTGTGACATGTGTCTTGCCTGATTTTTGACACGGATGTGTAGTCTCTTCGTTAGAATAAAAAGGAGCCAATATAAGTCTGTTGTCTAGAATTTTCCAAAATTCCAGGGTCAAGTAGTCTTTTAGTTAGAATAAAGAGGAGCCAATATAAGTTTTTCTCTCTAGAATTTTCCAAAAGGCCAGGGGCCACGGAAATCCGTTGAGCACCATTGACCTACGGCCCAAAATAGGGGAACAAATCCACAGAATCGTCTCCTCTCTCCAAAACTAGATCCTCCATCAAAAACAGTCCGCGACCCCATATTAGGGTCCATTGCAAAGATCACGCAATAAATGAGACCCCAAAAAAGAAAGGGCTGACCCTCAAGAACCAAACTATAAAACTAAACCCTAACTAAACTAAACTAAACTATGTAACCCTACAAACCCTAAGAACCAAAACCCAAAAATCCAAAAAATAAATAAATAAATAAAAATGGGTCGCTTGAACCAACCAGCTGCGACGGCCGCGGCTGGCAGCACCTTCTCCCCCTATCCTGCGCGCCAAGGCCAGCTCCTTCTCCCCTTCGCGATGGCGCCGAACGGCGTTTTCCGGCGAGGTAACCACACTGGGGCGCCGCGGCTGGAGCACCCGGCCCCCTCTCAATCTCTCTCAATCTCTCTCAATCCTCCTCTCAATCTTGTACATAACATCTAGGGTCAATTTTTTTGGACAATGCACAATGAAATGACGGTTACTGTGCACTTACTTACCAGCGGAATTAAAAAACAAACATGACCATGGGTGTATTTGGAAGAAGTCAAAACATGATAATTTATCCCCCAATTTTTCTCCGGTATATTGCAACACCAACAACATGGTTGCAGACATACTAACAGAATGGCTTAGTGCTGAAAAGCATGAACGCTTTTTGAGGCTTGATGTGAGTAGTTAAGTGTTTAACTTGGTAACTCGTTGAGTGGGGCTGTTGGAAATCAACTCCTTACCAAGTTACTGCTACTCAGAGTTACTGTGATGACAAGTTAGACCTTAATAATAGCAGAGCTGACAAGTCATAATTAACAATAGAGATAAGCCTTAGTTAGCTAAAAGATAGCTAAAGTTAGCTTCAATTATTAGTTAGTGTACCAGAATAGCAGGTGAAGATAACTTAAGTAAAAGCATGGAGTTATGCTATAGTTATCTCAGCTATTCCTAGATTAGACTTTGAGTATAAATAGGAAGAGTTCGGAGGGTGAACACACAACTTGTTGTGGTCCCATAGTTGGGTGGAGAGTTCTCAACAATCAATTCATCTTTTATCTCTATTCTCTGTCGAATTCCAACACCAACAAAGGTAAATCCCTTATAATTGAAGGTCCATGCATATTTCCTCCATAAGATCTCCATTGAGAAAAGCTATATATACATCTATCTGATGTACCTCAAGATTTTCAACGGCATCAAATGCAAGAATCACTCGAATTGATTCTATCCGTGCAACAGGGGAGAAGGTTTTATGTAATCCATACCTTCAATTTGTGAAAACCCCTTTGCAACCAAATGAGCTTTGTGCCTTGCTACAGAACCATCTACATTGCAGTTAACTTTTTGAAAGTCCATGTGCAACCAAAAGACTGCCGTCCATAAGTTTAACAAGACTCCATCTGATCCTCAACAATCTCCTCAACAATCTCCTCTTCCATTTTATCTTCATGAGTTACAGCCAAGTTCTCTTTTTCATGGTCCAAACTTGGAGCTACTGTTTCCTGATGAAAGTTCCTGGACTCATTGAATATAACATCATGATTGATGATTACATACTTGCTCTCAGGGTTATACAATTTATACCCTTTGGTCTCTTCACAATAAGCAATGAAGATACACTTGATTGCTTTTGCATCCAATTTCTTCCTTATCTCTTTTGGAACATTAAAAATATTAAAAAAAAACTTAATGAGTTGCGCCTCGTCAGCGTCGGCTCCTACTAAGTACGGCCCTTAGATTATACCACTCTAACCATGGCTTCTTCCATGCCAATGTGATCGCCGGCAATCTTATCATCCACCTTATTGAATTTACCTATTGCCATGACCGATACCCCAATACAGCCATCCTAAATGAACGCGTAAAATACTCCCCTCTCATTCTAGTACTCAGACAACAGAGATGGAACACTAGTCCCCTAATGGTTACACAGCTGTAACCAAAGGCGGTATTTATAATGATATCATTAACGCTCTTCATAACAACTTCAAAACCCTTATCGAAAAAAATGAAATTGTCGTGCACCTAAGCATCGTGCCACAACATACATCGCTGTCCAACCACACTTCCTAGCATATAGTCCTAGAAAGCCACGCCACAATAGATACGGAAATGGTGAAAAGAGGAGAAACCACTCTATCACGATATATAAGTCAAGCCAATGGCACCTTTGCTAAATGACTCCACCATACAGACCTCACCCACTCTCCATCTCAAGTACTAGAGCTATGGCGGCGAGAGAGGCCTCGGGAGGCTCGACTAGAAGAAGACGAGGCTGCCTACGTCTCACGTGGAGATAACCTCCCCACGTCCCAAGTGAGGTTCGCCACCTCACTTGGCACATGGAACCAAATGAAGTCCCAATGCCAACAAAATACAAATATAAATGTATAATGTCCTAATTAGCTAGAAATAATTATTTCTAACTAATCACAAACAAAACCATGACAGCTGTCGTGCACCTAAGCATTGTGCCACAACATACATCGCTGTCCAACCACACTTCCTAGCATATAGTCCTAGAAAGCCACGCCATAATCGCCCCCCTAGCTGGTGATTAGGTCCCTCTAACACCGGATAGCTTGCGAGTATCCACCCCAATAAGATCATCGTTTGGTCTTCAATCGCACAAGTCCCAACACCGAAGTCGATAGATCAAGAGGCCAGGTGCAAACGTAGCCCCATCGTTAGTCGCCTTCATGCAATCCATGATCTTCAATTGAGTATCCATGGCATTGAAGCCCCACTAGCTAGACCTTGGATCATTTGTCCGCCTCACCATTGTCATGCCCACTACCTCTGTCCAAGGCATCGTGGACACAACCATTCTCCGATAGGAATCTCCTCAAGTGGCGGTGTCAAGCATCCCATGTGCCATCCCCTTGAGCATTCGTCACACACCAACATGGTTGCGGCGCCACCAGCATGCCCACATAGCATGCAACGCAACCTTGCAGGTACCACTGCAAGGTTGGGATCTATCCTCCCATCCACATGTGGAAGGTGACATGGCGCACAATTGCGCAAATGGTCCTTCCATACCATGCCATCTCGACCCTCCAGAATCAACACTCCTAAAGGCAACACCTCCATGACCCTTAGAATCATACGTCCTGCTGTAACATCCAAGGTTGTAGGCGCTGTCTGCTGCAGATACACATAGTCCCCAGGGTGGAAACGCCGAACACTTGGCCGATATCCCCCTCCACGTATAGTGGCGTATCTCAATGTGTCTCGGTGTTGGGCAATAGCAAGGTTCTCAAAAGCCATAGGCATGACTTTCTTGAACAATTTTGCTCGTTGGGCACATGCTTGTGTTCACACATCCGGATCATCAAGGTTGAATACTACTGCAGCCTCCCTGCAAATAGATGCAGGCAAATCCGGCTCTCGGCCGAAGAGAAGAAAGTAAGGTGAGAAGGAGGCAAATGAAGCTTGTTTGCTGAACCTATAGCCCATAGCTAACCAAGGCAGCTGAAGGTCCCAATCTCCTAGGTGTCCCTTCTGTAAACCGTACTTGCGCAAACCTCTCTTGACTGTCTGAACAACTCTCTCCGCCAAGCCATCAGCTTCGGGATGATCCTGAGAAGCAGTGCGGTGATTTATCAAGGCTTGCTCACACAAAGTCTGAAACTCCCCCAAGAACTCTCTCCCCTGGTCCGTGAGTACCTCAGCTGGAGCACCAAAATAGCACTCGATCTAAGAATGCATACGCAGCCCCCTCACTTGCCTTGTCAGGCAATGCCACCAGTTCAATCCATTTGGAGAAGTGTTCCACCATCACCAGCACATACTTGTTATGGCGAATCGTCAATGGCAATGGGCCTGCAAAGTCAAGACTCCAATGATAGCCCAAACCCATAATGGGTAAATGATGCAATTGTGGAGTAGGGGCGTTGAAAGAAGCGCACTCTATCACACACCATGCACCTTGCCACTAACTGTTGCACATCCGTGTGCATGCCCCGCCACCAATACTGCCCTTGCAGCAAACTATGAGTGCGCTACATCCCAAAATGTCCCAACTCCTCATGGGCATGGCGTACCAATCACGCTCGTTGTGTTGGATGAGACACAATCCTAACTCGTCCATCCTCCCATACCCAGAGTAGGTGAGTCCCCTCCCACTTTGGTTCATTGTAGGACCCGATCTGTCTCCTTAGCAATCACACCAGTTATTGTCTCTCCGGTACGAAGGTATGTCAACACTGCTGCATCTTCATGCACATCCTTAGCACCACCAAACTCCTCACTAGTCTCTGGATTGTCATGCACGCTATCTACATGACCAATCGTATGGGATTGACCAGTTTGAGTTCTCATTGCTAGAATGCACAAAAAGACCGATGCATGCCATCCTGGCACCATCTCCTCATCCGTCTCACCATGCCACCGAGCTCCAGTATCATCATGCTCGCTCGTGCATAGATTACGACTCAATCCATTTGCATCCCGATTGACAAATACCGGCTCGAGCACCACCTAGAAGTCGTACTCTTGAAGCATAAGTGCCCACCGTGCAAGCTTCCATGTAAGCTTGTCTGACTCCATCAACCACTTCAATGGTTGGTGATCCGTGACAAGGGTGAAGAGATTTCCATAGAGATAGCATCTGAAATGTGTCACTACCCATACCTCAGCTAGACACTCCCCTTCATAGGAACTATACTTTGTCTCGACATCATTGTTCGAGCGACTAGCATATGCCACTACGAACTCTCTTCCCTCATCATCCACCTGTGTGAGCACTGCTTCAATCCCCAGCATACTCCAATCCATATGTAGCTGGAAAGGCCGCCCCCGAATAGGCCGCCTCAGAATATGTCAATCGAGCCTTGAGTTCATCAAAGGCTTCCTCCTGCCACTCCTGACCCACCTTGGTCAACTTGGTAAGAGCCTTTGCAATGCTGCTAAATCCCTTGTCAAACCGTCGATAATAGTTTGCCAATCCCATGAAAGCACGAACTCCATGGGGCGTGGAATGCATGCAATGGCCTCCACCTTTGTCTGTTGAACACCCAATCCTCCAGGGTATATCATGTGGCCCAGATACTCAATCTGATTGTGGAAGAACTTGTACTTTCCGGGGTGCAGTTTCAACCCGTGCGCTCTCAAGCGCTCAAACACCATCTTAAGGTGTCTCTCATGCTCCTCAACCGTAGCACTTAAGATGATGATGTCATCAATATAGCAGTCTAGCCCCGCGAGAATCCTATCCATGACCCTCTGAAACTCTGCAGGAGCATTCTTCAACCCAAACGGTAAGAACCGCCATTGGTACAAACAATCCTTCCCATGTTGGTCAATTCCCCAGAATGTTGTCTTTTGCTTGTCAGCCTCTTTGATTGGCAACTGGTGGTAACCGGATCGCAAATCCAATGTGCTAAACACCTTTGCATGCCCAATGACATCAAAGATCTCCTCTGGAGTTGGCATGGCATATCTATCGGACTTAGTCTGACGGTTCACAGGACGATAGTCCCCACACATCCTTCTTTCTGTCCAATTGCCATAGATATCCTTCTTAGTTGGCATCACCGTTGCCGAGGCATACTCCCCGCCTGACAACTCCACCAATCCAGCTTCGAACAATTCCATAGTCTGTGACTGGATCAATGACCTCTCCATGTCACTATACCGGTAGGACCTTCGAAAGATTGGCGTGTCACTTGCCAAATCAATACGAATCTCCTGACCCTTCAAACTCCCCAAATCCTTCAAACCGAAGGCAAAACAATTTCTATAAGCCCTTAGAAATCGCTGGATCCTCCGTCTCTCTCCTCCGGTGACTATAGGTCCAACATCTGGTTCCCAATTGTCCTCAGTGACTGCAACCTTGGGTGCACCAGGCTTGGAGGTAGAAGATGAATCTTTTGGTTGCTAGATAGCAACCTCTTGGGCCTTGTCCGCCCAATCTGACTGTGGCGTAGCCTCCACTTGCTCCGCCATAGCCACCTTGAGAACATCCTCTGAGCAAGAAATATTCTCAACCTCTTCAAAAACCTTGTCGACCTTGGCCTCCAACTGATCCTCAGTCCATGGCTCTCCCCACTCCTCATACTGCTCCTTGAGAGATCCAATGACTCTCTCTTTGCGCATCTCATCCCACATCTGCCATGGGTGTTTGCAACCCACGATCCTGTGTTCGCCCCCACTCACTGCCTCAACCGTCCCGGTTGGCAGGGAGGATGCACTATCCAATGGGAGTGCAGAAATAGCCATCAATGCTTGCAATCTCCGTTGCTCAGCCATGCACGAGCCAATGACCCATGTCAAGCAATTTAGATCCATTGCTTGACCCAACACTTGATGGCGTGATGCCTCTGACAGAGATGACACATCTGTAGTGCCGGCGGTAAATCCCATTGCCCGCTCTCGCTCATCCGCATTGGGCTCCACCAATTGCTGTAGCACACTGTCCCAAATCAACCCAGGACCATTGTCTCGGAAAGCATGAGACGAGGGGAAGCTCATGAGTGTAGGCAAGGCCGCACGTGACTGCTCCACTCGATTGACCACTGCTAGAGGTGGACGGTCATCATGTCGCACCCTCTGTGGTTGTCTCCCTTGGTCCAAAATGCCCTCAACCGTGAGATTGGATGGCCGTTGAATGGAATCGTATGCTCTCTTGAGCAGCTCTGGTGGTGCAAGATTGGTCCACCACAATCGAGGTCAATGCGCGCGTGATCCCACCGCTGCTGCATCCAATAGCACCGCCGATCCAATCCAAGACCGCACCTGATGCACACTGGTCATAACCCTGGCTCGAGAATCCCCCATAAGAGGAACATTCTCTAGGATATAGCCTAGAGGTTGCACTTGCCTCGTCTGCAAGTCTCGCAACACTCGCAACATCTCCCAAAATAAATGCGATCGTGCATCATGCAAGCCATTCCCATGACCTGCGGGAGAGTGTCCTTGACAAGGCCATCCGGCTATCACCAAGTCAATGGCACCATGCCGGTCCAAATCATCCGTCCCCAATAAGGTAATGTCTGCTGGCAAGGCCTTTTGATACCCTTGAATTGCTGAGAGAGGCAACAACTCAGGATATCGGTGTGTGAGCAAGGCGATGTGGCGCATAGAAATACGCCGAGCTATCTCATCCTTCTCCACATACAAGTACTTGCGTACTTTAATCCCTGCTTGCAATACTCATGCAAGCCCAGTGCTTATGCCTCCAAACAAATCTAGCAAACAAATCCCTGAGTCAGGTGGTTGTCAGGCAATGGGCACTGTGTCCAAAGGAGTTAACTCAGGAGGTCCAGGTGATGTCACTGAACTCCCCTCACTCACCAATGGAAAGGGCTCCTGCCATGCTTGGTGCACACACTTGTCTGCTACTCGATGCAAATTCCCAACCGTACCCCACAGTGGAATATGCAGAGACACATGAGGAACAAATCAGCCTTGTATGCCAATTGTTTGTCCTCATCAGGTGATGGCCTATCATCTGCATGGCTATTTCCCTCCAAGAGCTCACCACCCCAAGCCACCACCCCTGAGAATGCAGCCAATGTGGGCATCATTTTCCTATGATCCACCGCTATATTCCCAATAAACCGCACTGGGAGCAGTGCACGTCGGCCATCTCCTGACTGCCATTCCGGCCTGTAGGATGTCGTTTCCTCCCAAAAGTCCAAAGTGAATCCCATAACACCGCCCCACCAACAAGCACATCATAAGACATCGCGTCCGTAACAATGGCTTTAGCTCTCATGACTGAGCCGTCCGTAGGATGATCCGGCTGCAATCGAATGAAGAGCTCATGGCTTGTAATCCCTTGTGCCTTCTCTGAACCGCCCAAAGATGTTTGTTAATGGGAAAATCCCAAACAGATTGAATTTTGGACATATCTGGCTTGATTCCTTCGACACACAAGATATGACCTAACATGAGCTCAACCATGCAAAAGTCACACTTCTTAGCCTTTACCTTTAGCCTAGCTACTCGAAGACAACTCATCACCCTCTGTAGGTCCAACAAGTGAGACTCAAAGCTGCCGGAATATATGTTAATATCATCAACATAGACAAGTGCACATTCCCACATTAAATTCCCCAACACTATATCCATGAGCCTCTGAAATGTAGCGGCAACATTACATAATCCAAAGGGCAGTGTTTCATATTGAAACATGCCATACCTGCAAGTAAATGCAGTTTTTTCTTTGGATTCAGGAGTAAGAGGGACTTGCAAGAAGCCTGAAGCAAGATCCAAAGAGGAGAAAAATGGTGGCTCCATTGAGCTGGTCTAAAGTTTTGTTGATGTGTGACAAAGGATACACATCCTTCTTGGTCATAGCATTCAACCTTCTGAAATCCACACAAAATCTAGTGGAACCATCCTTTTACTTACCAACACAATGGGACTTGCCTAGGAAGACACAAATGGTTTTATCACTCCTGCATCCAACATCTTGGTGAGTTCTTCTTTTATGACAACTCTTTCTCGAACCGATTCTTTGTAAGCATATTTCTTGACAGATCTATCAGTGCAACCTAGATCATGACCCTGACTGAAAATTTCCAGATTTTTACGAATTAAAGCATGCAGTCGAACTTTCTGATTTTCAGATAACTCTCCAACCTTAATTTCAGTCAACACTTGCTGAAAGTGAATTTCTTGTTCAGCGAAAGAGTTTGGTCTTCAGGAGTAGCAGCCAGACTAGTGAGAGCCATCAGCAGTCCAAAGAATTATCAACAAGACCAATGTCCCTAAAATGTAAGGTTGCATCAACAAAAGACAGGGTATCAAGGGAAACGACACTCAAACCTTGCCAATACCTGGCCTCGCTTGAGCTTGACATGAATTTGTTCGGGTTTGGCCACCAACACTCTAACCTCCCCTCTGAATCCTCTGACCAACACCCCTATGGCCACCAAGCAATGTTTTTGCAGGGACAATTTCTTCCAAACCTCAATCTCTAGGTATTTTCTTTTAGGACAAATGAAGGCAAGACCAGTGGATACTATTACTTGGGACATTGGAGGCAACTCGATATCTGTAGGTGCCCTGAGAAGAGTAGAATTACTTTCTATGGGCATAGGGGCACCTAACTTTTTACCGGCTGCAGGTATGTGCCACTGATGCAAAAACATAGCATGATCAGAATCAAAAGCAAAGAATTTAGTCCATTTAGAATGATCACTTGCCCGCTGCCTTACCTCACATACCACGGCCTTCATGCATGCAAGTTGCCTCGCATTGCTACCCGCTAATATAGGGATGATATTCAGATTGACCTAGTGACCCTGCCCTTCACCATCTTTTAAGTGCATGACATTAGTAACCAGGTCAATAGAAGCACCAGCCTCCCTCATCCAGTCTAGCCCTAAAAGCATATAGTGACAAGACCAGTAATAGTGACCAGCTTCTTGCTAATCCTAATGGGAATAGTAACCAAGCTCAAGGGCTCATAAGAGTCATAAGAGGTACCATCTGCTATGGTAACCTCTATTCCTTTGGCTGGTGTCATTTTCAACCCCAAAACCAGCACTACATGCAAGGGAATTGCAGAAACAGTACACCCTGTGTCTATGATGCATTGAAATGACAAATGTTCTACATAACACTGAGTCATAAGAGGCTGGATTTTCTCCCGATGCTTGGGTTTTAAAAGTTCAGTATGCAACAGTCTAAAGTTAGTGGAAACAACTAGAGTAGCTATTGGGACAGAATGCTTACAACAGTCACTACTACGTTTAGGGGGGGTTAGCGACGTCCATAGCCCCCCCGCGCCGGACGCGCCGACCTCACTGCGACTGCAGTTGCACAGGGGCCCCGCCCTGGCCTTGCGACGTCGGGGCATCGCAATGCCGGCGTTGAGGTGACGTAGTGGCAAGATGTCACAACGTCGCCAGAATCCGGGCGTGACCGCCATTGCGATGGGGGGGTTGCGACGCTTGGGCGTTGCAGCCATGCTTTGCGACGCTCTTGGGAGGCAGCGACGCCGGGGAGTCACAACACCACCCCTTCCCACTTAGGCGCCCCCACCAGCGCGCTGGGGGTTACGATGCTCCCAGGAGGCTGTGACGCTAGGGAATCGCAATGGCGTCGCAGGGACGTCGCAGCGCCACAACCCTAGCTCGTGGGGTCACAGCCGTGGCAGCCCAACGACGTTGTTGCGACGGCGGGGCGCCCCAGCAACGCTTGGGAGTCGCAATTTTTTATTTTTTATTTTTTATTTTCCTTCCGGGCATTGCGACCCCCCGCCGTCGCAAAAGTGTCGCTGGGTTGCCGCAACTGTGACCCCACGAGCTGGGGCTATGGTTATGACTAAGATAGATTGCATCTCTTTGCAAATGCCAAAGTCTTTCAGCAATCTTCAACGGCCAGAACGATACTCGAGTCACAGTTCGGACCACCCTTCTTCCACAACCAGGATATGCAGCGGACAATGCTTGGCAAGATCATGAAAAACACAGAGGCCTATCTTCTCATCATCAAAAGAAGCGCCTGGGTAAATGACAATCTCTCTCTCTGAAAACGAAAACCGATTGTGAGGTATGCCCGTATTGGCTTGTTCCCACGTGAAATCACTCTCCTGCAGGTCTCTATTCCAAACAGGGCGAATGTTCGTCAATGCTGCAACACTGCCACCTTCACGAACTCACACAGGCGGAATCCACTGGGGGTTTTGGGATGTAGAAAACTCTCTAGATTTCCCATGCGATCTCTGGTCACTGTAAAGTTGGGCACACCCAGTTCAGGCCAACAATTCTCCCGCCCTGAGTCTAGCTTGAATCACGTCCTTGGGCAGTCGTTCAACAATTTCTTTGCCAGCTGCAACTTTTCGCCTTTGTTGACAAGCCTCTACCTCTGTCCGCACAGGTTTGCACGCCTCTTTGGTTGCTGTCTCTTCAAATTGCTGAACCCAGTAGTCTGAAGGCGTGTCCAGTGGGATTTCGTCGTCTGGCTTGCGCATTGGTGGCTCAACTTCTCCACTCACAATCAGCTCTGGGGTCGCGCGATCTCTTACTACACCTAGAAAGGCAGCTTCGAAGGAGTTGTCTTCTATGTCCCAAGAGTTAGAGGAATTCAAAGCCATCGCATCTGCACACAAAGCACCCGACGTCGCTTGCTCTCGAGGTACTGATTACCCCCCATCTCCACCAAATCTCCTGACGTATGGATATACTCTTATCCTCTACGGGCTATGTCAATCACAGGGGAATGTAAGCTCTAAAACTTTGCTAAGCTGACAGGAGGATCTATCGCAAAGCACACAGAAGCAAAGGCCAATCACACACTCATGTAGGGCATCAGTCAAACTTCATCCAGCACAATTCAACACATCCCGTAGGCCCTTTTGTGCACACAAAACATTCTGCTTTAGCCTGATGCTTGCTTCATTTAAATAACCCTGAGAAACTAATCTGGAGATCCGGATGCAATGCTCTTATTGAATATGCAAATTGCAAGACCTCACATGGGCCAGCGCAGCTTCCAGGCTAGCTTATCTCATGATTGTTTAGCGCATGACAATCATTTAGCCAAAGATAGCCTTTGTCGTCATTAAATGTCCAACTACCTTAGCTTTTCATCTAAGGCTCTGCCATAAGAGCATATGCAAAGTCATCGAATCTGGAGTTCCACAAAGTTGAGTCTTAAAAAAAACCACCAACCTCTTTAACGGCTAGGTTTGTAATTATCAACATTGTCGCTAATTGTCATCGAACAAAAAAGTTGAGTGTAAGATTTGTCATTAACATTATTCTTATCTTCATGAATTACCAATTTTGCCGATTGGATTGGATGGACAATAATTACCACACTTGGACATTGCATGTCCAAAGCAACTTCCCACAAATGGTGCAGACAGTCCCAATGGGGCACAAGACACGACTGCATTCAAAGCTGCAGTCAAAGTACCCAAATTACCTCCTTCATCTTTGACATAAGCTATGATGCGCGAATTCAAACCATACTTTGTCAAAAGGTCATTCACTTGTCGTGCCATGGCTGCCCCCGATATATCAGGTGCCTCAAACATTCCCAATGTCACACCTGAGCGGTATTCCAGACTATCTTGACATGTGGTCGGACCCTGCAAACGATCCAACCATGTATACTGCAGGGATATTGAAGGACTGGAGTCCTTCTCACTTCAGAGACTGTGGCTGGTAGGCACAAAGGTGGAGGAATCAATGATTTGGTGTTTGATAACTGGCTCCACAAGGCTACATTTTGGAGTCAGGTGTGTATTCAAATAAGCCGTTTTCTTTTCTTCAATTATGTGATGAGTATCTTATTTGCAATACTGACAAATATACAATTTGCAACTCGAAAAGCGCGCCGTCATTGTGCTGGATCAGACTTTGAAGGACTTGAACATTTCGATTGTTTCCCCTTCCCAAATATCATTGGAGGCATACATAAGGAAGTGGAGAGGTCTCACCTGGAGATACTGTTTTTTCCGGGAGTTCTCCAAAGATGGTAACATTTTACGGTCCAACGACTTTGACAGTCAGGTTGGAGGAGAGTGGGCCATGATGCGAGTTGTGTACAGGTGCAATATCATACTGGAAACTCTACTGCACTTTTTGGGAAATAATTTGGCTTCGTAAGGATTGTAATCATAGATCCAAATTGAATGTCGTTGACGACATTCACTTCTTTGTCTTAGTCATTCTTAAGTGTGAATTTGAATTCACCTGGATTAGGAGCTTAGGGTGTATTTATAGTGTCCCTGATTAGAATTGATAATGTCCCTGAATGGCGTTGACGACATTCACATCCAGAGTTGTTAAGAGGTCCTCAGAGTTATGTAAGTTTTTGTAATGTCCATAGAGTTTACAGTGAGGGTTCCTCACTCCAATTTGCTGAATGTCAATGCAGACATTCAGTTGTTCTGCAATGCTTTTGCCTCTTGCGAGAAATCTTGAGGCTTGATTAGCTGTGTTATCAGAGATCCAAAGTGAATGTCGTTGACGACATTCACTTCTTTGTCTGTGTCATTCACCAGCGACAATTTGAATTTACATGGATTAGGAGCTTAGGGTGTATTTATTGGTTCCTTGTTCGGAATTTTGTGAATGGCGTTGACGCCATTCACATCCAGTGTTATTATGAGGGCCTTAGTGTTATGTACGTTTTGAATGTCCATTGAGTTTTTAAGGAGGGTTCCTTACTCGAGTTTCTGAATGTCGTTGCCGACATTCAATTTCCATCCAATGATTTTGCCTCTTTTGAGAAATCATTAGGCTTGATTAGCAGTGTATTCACAAATCCAAAGTGAATGACGTTGACGACATTCACTTCTATGTCTGTGTCATTCCAAAGCGAGAGTTTGCATTCACGTGGATTAGGGTGTATTTGCAGTATCATTGAATGGATTTTTTTGAATGGCGTTGACGACATTCACATCCAGAGCTGTCGCGTGGTCCTAAGAGCTCCTTGGAGCAGTTCTCAGAGCCATTTCATTCCATGTTTTTTTCATTCTGTGCTACTTGCATCTTACTCACTTCGCGCTTTGGTGGGTTGGGATTTATTTCCTGTTTAACAGGTACACGAAATTTGTGCTTAATTACTAAGTTCAAAGCATCATGTAATATTTTATATATTAAAAGGAAAGTGATTAACGTAAGCTAAAACTTTGATGATCAACTACGACCAAACAAAAAAAACAAAAGCCCGTCACTGTCCAATCTATGATACCCTCAGAAGTGCCACACTCTGGCATCTCTGGAGAGCGAGGTGCGAAAGAACTTTCTGTGCAAAAAACACTAGGACTTCCACTATCCTTGCAAAAATATACATGGACATTCAAATTGAAGCCAGGAAAGCTTGGAAAAACTATGTATAGATATCGAAAGAGCAAGAACGGACCAGCAAGCAACCTAGCTCCACGATACCTTTTGTTGCGACTTGGGGGAGGGATGGGATTATCTGCAACAGCTCCTCCCCTGCTCGCTGTGATTTGGAACAAGTTGACACCAAGGACCTGGAGGGACGCCCGCGGTACCGTCTACAGCCTCGCCGGAGTTTGACAGGGATGTCAACTGGAAGCACGTCAAGCAGTCATCAAAGGCCTCCAAGCTCAATTTCCGCTAATCAATCATTTCAGCACAGGGAATGAGCAAGTCTGTACATCAGAGCCAGGCTCTTCGAATTGTAGTATCTTAAGTAATAGTAGACTAGCTCACTGAATCCGGGGGAAGGGAACAACCCTAGGTAGATGCACTCCATTCAAACGGCCAATGGTTGGTGCAGTTCGCACAACTCAGCATGAGTGGTTAGGCTCCTTTTCACTGACTACACTGTGGGTGCTTTATGGCGTAATCCGAGGGTTTACGTTTTTCCCTCCCAATAATTTCTTGTAAGGCCATCGCCCACCAAAAATACTTCAGAATAAAGTTAACCAACCCAAAAAAAAAAAAAAAAAGGATCTCCGCCATTTTTTGCGGAAACACCCCGGGGGGGGGGGTTGTTTGTCTGACACCTCACAAATCATGCCCCTTCATTATTGTGAGAGGAGAATTTAATAACCTGTTTCAAGCCTGTAACGTCAAGACACCGCCCAAAGGAGATTCTTTGTTATATACATCTATTATTAAAAATAACATATGCCTAACTAAGGTCGTGTCGTAGGCGGAACCACATGTTGAACTTAACATATATAGTACAGTAGCTATATCACGACCTAAGTATCCTTTATATTTTTATATTATTTTATTCTGATTTCAAACATATATTGCATCAATATTCCACTAGTGCCGTTGGTCCATGTGTGAAGAATTGAAAAAAACACTTGATTTTGTACCTCGCTTCATATATCAATGTTACATGTCTAGAGAGTTGGTTACTTAGTACATAAAATTTATTATAATTTACACGATATTGTAGTTACCATTAATGTTTTAATTTTAAAATGAGATTGTTGCATAGTTTTTGCTGTTCACTATTTTACAAATGAAACCTCAACAAAGTTTCGATTTTATTCGTTAAAACAAGTTTTTTTTAAAAGAGAAAAAGTTAAAATGAAAAAGTCAAACAAAAACATACAACCAATTACAGATACACATTTTATGTATGTATTCTCTATATCATATAGATTACAAATGTACAGTAACTGAGCCTATTCGCGTGTTTTGAACATTATGTCCACCTTACACATTGTATTTCCGATGAGTCCTTGGGGACCCTATTGCGGTGTTTTTGTGCTCATGCCTCCATTTTCCTATGCTCGCGTGAGCAGCACGCTTGCTTGCTACCAACCCCCCAAGGACTTGAAAGTCTCTACATACCCACATCTTAAGTAACCAGTTGACCGAATTATTCCTTTCCTTCCAGTCGGGTTGGCCATAATGGTCATGTGTGAATATGCGTTTTCATGGATCTAAGTCCTCTAAGGTAGAAACACCCAAATATGAGCAGGTCTCAAAATGGACCCCTATTTTTGGGGTGTAAAGTGGTCCCACCTGCCCTTAAATGGCGACCTTACTGCCAACGGGCTGATTTAGGTTCCTTCATGGGCATTGTGGCCCCATGGTGCTTTGTTAGATGAACAAAAACGTACTGAATACTGTGACCAGCGTATTTGCTAAATGGAGGCCTTTTATAGGATACCTTTTGCTCTTGTGGGCCGAGCTGTTGGGTGAGTTATTGGGCCATTTCAAGTGCACATCTCGTGCATATCAGGTCACATGTAGGCTTCATATTAGATAATATTTCAGTGAGTTATGGTACCCTCTATAGCTCAGGCATAGCATTTTTGTGCCCTGCCACTTTGATAATATATATCAATTACCCACTTCGTCCAAAATTCATGCAATTCAAACCACAAGCTGTTTGTTCAATTGCTCATCCAGTCATATAATTTTTCCCCTTACTGCACCAATTGTACGGGCATATCTGCTTAAGCGCTCACATTTGCGTGTAACTACCTTATGCCAAAAATTGAATGTGGTCTTAACTGTCTCACCATGAAATTCTCTGCAAAAACGACAAACCAATGCCAAGCCAGATGTTGTGACTTGTGACAAATCCATAGAACATAAAAATCCCGCGGGAGACGGATTTATGCTTTATCCACCACCTCATTCGACACGTTCCTCCTTAGTAGATTGGGATGAAATGCCACCCAATGTTCTAAGGGGTAAAAGGGGGCGGTGCTCCTGTTACCATTATTTGGAACTATGTTTGCGAAACCGCAACCGGTGATTAGGCACGGTCAAGATACTTTGGGACACCTAGTTAACCTGGAATCCACATAATCCGGAGTAACATGAACCCTACATGACATCATGTCTCTCAAATAATGACATGGATCATGTACCTGCACCAACATTCTTGCACAATTTTAGTGCAGTCTATAATTACATCAATAACAACAGTGGTGGACGGTGTAACCAAAGAATCACCCCTCGCTGGTGCGTGGGACGACCGTTCTGGGCCTGAATGTGGAGGGGATGACGAGTAATTGGAATCTCACTCTCTGGCAGATTGACTCTTTGTCAATTTAGCCCATGTCAATATATAGTATCCCACCCATTTGCCACCTTTTTATTATTAAAAAAAACTAAATCCATTATTTTTTAATTTTTTTCGAAAGGAAACCTGGGAGCGACTGCTCACATTTCAGGCCCTTGAGGAGGGGGAAAAATTAACCCCCTTTCAGATAAGCCATGAGGCACACAGGTGGGAAACATCACCACCAGACCAATTGGTCACGAACAATCCACACACCGCACAGGCCAGCGGGTTCGAACCCTAAACCACCAGGGCGACACACTGTGCACTTACCAGCTGAGCTACCAGCCGATGTGCGCATTGATTAGTTTGCCACCGTCTTACTACTCCCACAATACTAGTAATTTAATATAATACATTTATTACAAATCTTATAAAACGGGCATGTTTAATTGTTTTTCCCTCCAATAATTATCAATAAAACTAACAAAGGTAGTCCCATCTCCCATCCCCTTTCACCAAAAAAGAAAAAAAAAGAAAAGAAAAACTAATATGGATATAGTATCCAGCACGGACCGTCGATTCCTCGGGCCGAATCACGGATAATCGAATGGCCGACCCACGGAAACGGAGGTCGGCCCGGGGGGCGGTGCCGGCTTCCTAGCAGCGGGGAAACTGCGTCTGCGCTTCCTGGTGCGGCCGCAGAACTGACCTGGCTTGTCGATTCTACAATCACAGTGTAGTTCAATCCATCCGTCGTCTGCTTCTCAAGAGGTTTCGCTACAGAGAAGAGATTGAATCTGAGCAATTTCAGGCTTTTCCTCTCGCTTCTGGCCGGCTAGCTAGCAGGACACTGCAACTGATCCATCTCGGCTCCATGTGATTCTGAAGCTTGTTTTCATCTTCGGGTCATCTTCTTGGTCTGTCTCTGCCGCCGGTCTGAGTTTTTCCTTTGATGTATCTGTCTCCATTTCTGAACTGTGTGTACACACCTCTAGGCGAGAGTTTCTTTTGATTTCAGAGGCCTTCACAGTGTGTACAGCCGTTCCTCCATTCTCTAGATCCTCTTTTACCGAGCTTTTACCTGTAGTAGACCTGATCATTATTCTGCTTCTTGCTGCACACCTAGCTTGAGAAAATGCGTTCGCGTCCCTTTCCGAGAAGTTCTTGAGAGACTCAATGCAATTAAATCGGCAGATATCACATGTACAGTCTACATTAAATCCCAACTTTACTGCAAATGACAGAAACTCAGAAACTCTTCTGAGTGTAGGGGGAGCTACGAGCTGTAGACATGTCTTAGGATGTACTTGAATCCTGAAAGATACCAGTCCTTGGGCATGTAGATCATACTAGAGTCTCATGTGAGAATTTTCTGGATTTGCAGGACCAGATTGTACATAAAGGGAAGGCGCGGTGCATATGGCGGGAGGCGGGGGTTCCCCTGGAAGTCCTGTGGTAGTGGCGGTGAAGTTGACTGGGGCCAGTCAAGTATGGTCGGACTCTTGGAACGATTCCAAGCTTTTGAATGGAGATGTTCTGCTCCAGGTGAGGTTTCAGCTGATTCATGAATACTCTCGGATTCTTTGTCCTGAAGACTTGTAGAGCGCGGAAGTGCAGGTCCATCGGAATTAAAACTAACACCCACTCAAATATCCACAGCTCGATCTCTCCGGGGCTAGTCAGAGTTCTCAAGTATTTCCAGATTTTCCCAGCAGTGCTCCTTCCAGACTCTTAATGTGCAACATGTCGATTTGTCAATTAGGATGATGCAACCTGAAATGATCAGTAAATTTCATTGAGCACTCGACTAAGATTCGTCCCTTCTATTCCCCGATGAGCCTGGAGAGATCGGCAGCTGCCATTTGCAGCTATCGAAGAAGTCAGTCGCCGGGATGCACCCCGCCGAGCTGTTCTTAGATAGCCTGCTTTGTCCAGCTTCGTTCCTACAGCTGATCACAGATGGCTCAGGAGACAGATCAGGATCTTGTGCACCTTTGCCATGTATATGATCTGGAAAATTAAAGGCACGAACCTCTTTGACATAAGTCTCTGGAAAGTCCGAGCAGCGGGCTTTGTTGTACTGCGGTTAAACAAAAGCATAACTTCTAGGGGAGAGCTGGGCACAAGCCAACATGGATGTACAGCTACATTTGATGCCATATCATGCATCTAGGGTTAATTATAGATTGTGCAAGGTGTGAGGTGTTGATGGACAGTTTGGGGAAAACACCTCGTAGGTGAGCACGGATGGCGTGGTGCTTGGAGCCCCATTTGCTGGGGGCAAGGCAGGCCTGCAACGTGAGCTTCGGAAGCTGTACAACACAGCTGGAGGGGTCAGATTGAAGGTTAGGAGGGGCCAAGCTGTGGTGGAAGTCCGAGCAAAGGTTGTGCTAGATGAGGGAACTTCATTACTGAAGTCTAAGACTTACGTGTTAGCCTCTCTTTCAGACTCCACCCACATTGCTAGCTTGGTGGATTCCACAGAACAGGAGTGCCTGACTTTACAAGGTACGGCTTCTTTCCTCATCTTCGCCCACTCTGCTGTGCATAGAATTCGTCTGCTTATCCCGTACACATGGAAGAACGAGTTCAGAAATATGTACAGTTCATTCCAGATGAAAGAAATCTTATATACAAGATTCTTCAGTATCTTTTGATTGAATTTATTTGATCTATACATATATATCACCAGATGTTAGACTCCACATGCTAGAGGCTTATGATTGTTGTGCCCGGGATTGATGAGGGCTCCTAGGAATGCTGCATATTGTTGGTTCGAACAGTGTATGTGGTAGACTCTGGACATTTTGTTTTCCGTGACGCCAGTGCCAAAGATTTTCCCCTCCAGCTTTAGTGCTATCACTTTAGCACCTAAGAAGATGTCATGTTGCCTAATGAGTTCCTTCTGAAAGACCTAATGTGTTGTTGCGGTCTCCGGAACTAAACCTACCTTATTAGTGATGGTTCGGCCTCTGTTTGAAGATTCATTTTTCTACGAAAGACTTGCTTCTCATCCCCGCGTGCATGTGTCTGAGCTGCTGAAGTCTTTGGTTCACCAGATCGTAGTCGTAAAATTCTGGAAGCATCAAGGAGTTCTCGGGAGTTTTCCAAGCGGGAGCAACTCACGGCAAAACTCTCCTCCATGCGACTGAAAGACAACTTTGTATCATACCCATGGGAGCAAAAGATGCAGGCGTTTCTGCCTGTCTCGGGGTCTGCCATGGTGTTCTCTCTCCTTTTGATGCCGAACCAGGTTCGTAACGCCCGTGAGTTTGATGCTTTGGAAGACACCTCAGCAAGGGGGATTGCCTGGCTCTCCGCTGCCCAAGCATCGGGGGTCCCCATCACCTTTGTCAACATCCAGACTGAGCCTTTCTTAATGCAAGTAAGTTTGGCAAACGCTCTTGAGTACTGCGAATTCAAGTACATGGATGGTAATTAGTTACAAGTGCACAACAATGTCAACACAAAATTCTCCAGTTGCAGCACATGCATTTCAGCCACTAAGATCCACAGCTTTTGCTTAATACGAAGTGGTTTTCTCAGTTTGCAGAATATAATCAGCTTCCAGGCTATCGCCAGGACCCTGTGGCCATTGGCAACTCGGGCTCTTATAGAATCCAGGTAACCAGTCGCTTCTCATCAAAAAAATTGTAACTACTTCATGGATCCATGAATTATTGGTGCGACTTGGCTGGATTCGTTTAGTCAACTGTAGGTGGGTTGAGGTATTACAAGCTTTGATAGCGTCGCTGCATACAACTAGAGTATGGTCAACCACAAAAGCATGATCCTTCAGTGGATCCTCCTGTAGCTTTGGTGCCCAAGCACCAGTTGTGGTGCTGCACTAAGTAGCTCTAGCTGACCAATGTCTGACTCTATGCCGGCACATAGAGTAATCTACATGCATGGGATCCATAACTTCAAGCTAGAGCTGTGAAAGGTGACCAGTTGCGTGTTCATGACTGTACAGCTTGCCCGCCGGTTGTTTATTTAAGTACAATTTTTCCTTCAGGATCGTGAAGGCATGGATGTCGATGTGGTTCGGGCAGTGCGGCTATGGTATGTGCCTGCAGCAGCAGAGCTTGCAATAGATCTGAAGCCTGAAGAGAACGAAGCTCGCCTTGGTGTTGGCATTAGCTGCACAGAAGAGGTACTCTTTAACTCGTCAGGCATTTGTACTTTGAAAACTCAATGTGGGTACGAATAATCTGCCCATTCATTTGAATTATACATTTCAAAGCTTGCAGGAGTCTGATCAACTAAAAAGTTGGATTGATCTCAAGCTTCACTTGGGTTGTGATTGAGCCTGGCACCAAGCTAATTTCTCTACGTATAGTTTACAGTGTCCTGTCTCATGGTGGAAGTGAAACCGGAAGTGAAACCCGACTGTACCCGGTCACAGATTCCGTGAGGGCAATGCAGCGTCAACATTTGGGCAGCACGGCGCCTTGTAATCATCGAATGTTGATTCATCTGTGCATCTGGTTGTGTATTGCAGGGATTCTGCCATGTCTCGTCTGTGGATCCAGGCACAGTGGCTGATCGAGCAGGGCTACGGACGGTCTATCAAGCAGCCTGCGCAGCTGGGAAGCTTCTTGTCATCTCGCGGTTGGCGGGAGAGAAGATAACACCCTGGATGGTCTCCTCTTCGGGATCAATCAGGTGCTTTGACACAATATCCCTCAGCGACAAGCTCTCTCTCCACCGCCAGACTGGACACTCAGTTCGGTTGCATGTGATGGTCTGGGACGGAGGCTTCGCTGCAGACCCTTGGTTAGGAGATGCTTTGCATGGGGGCGATTTGGATGACCGGAAGGCCGTCCCCTCTTCAGACTACTATGCAGATCCTTCAAAGGGAACATATTCAAGCACTGACAGGCACCAACACAAACCCGCAGCATATGTGAATGGCAGGGCAATTCATGATCCAACAATCAAAGGCCTGACAGAGCCTTCTTTGACCCTGAGCAAGCCATATGCCTTCACATATCCAGACTAAGGGCTCACATGTACATACTGTGGCGATTTTGATCTGGAACCTGCCAGTGTCCAAGCCTTTGGACAGCCGCATTGTACATATTGTTTTCGAGAACATCTTGGGTGGCTGAGCTGAGGTGCTGGCAAGCTGACTTCATCGGCATTCTGCATGTACAAGGTCGAGCGAAAGACTATCTAGTGTGCTATATATTAACAAATTTATGTGTTGCGATCGGGGCTGGTGATCCGACAGTGTACATACATGCGTGAACGTACATAATTTACCCCCATAGTGGTCGCCATAGATCTATAGCCGACATCGAGCCAATGCTACTTCTAGATAGAGATCAAACTGGCTCTTGAGCAAGCCACATCAAACCTCATACATGTAAAGTAGATCTATTTTCATGTGTACAGAGGATTTTCAGTTGTACATTCCCTGAGCTACTTCAATAACATGGAGTGCAATGGTTCTGTGTGTTCATCGGTTGGATTCCTGGAAAAGTACGTAATTGTGTTCAAACATTTTCATCTTTGTTCCCACTGAGTGAGCCGAGTTTGTGGACGATGTGTGATCCACTTGAGACGGCTCCAGCCAGAATTCATTCAGACTCATCTACCCTGATCCTACTCCAACATAAGTACAGAGGCAAAGCTTATTCATGACCAATCTCCTCATTCAGTTTGACTCTAAACCGACAGATCATGCAAATTACAGATATCACTAGTACAATTCAAGATTCAAGGAATTCGCTACATAACCCACTTATACATTCCACCAGGAATCCTTACAGCCTTCTCGAGAGAGTGAAGAAGACCTGCAAGAACTCTAGAGCTCACAAAGTCAACAAGTCGAACTTGCAGAGAAGCCGACAGGGATATCCTGTACACAATCCCTCTTCTCGGGATCCACAGAGTATGATTCCAGCAGCTGGTGCCACCCTTTTGAGAAAGGGTGGACATGGGGCCAAACGACGAGTGCGAGAAGAGGGCAGGTTTTGCATTTGGCATGCTCCCGACCATCTCCGCTCAGAGATTCTCGAGAGCGCAGCTATGGCGATTGCCCGTTCCCTGTTTACGGCTGCCACTTGCTCCTCTTCGTTTCCCTTCAATCTCCCATTCTCTCGCCTTACTTTCTCTTCCCCCTGGTGTAATCAGCGTACTCTGCATCCTTTTCTCACTTCAGCTCAGCGAGTTTGTTGGTGTTCGCAGTGCTTGTCGAATTCTCGATCTTTTTCTGTGAGAGTACCCGCGGAAATATTGTCACACTGTTTGTACGAGTCTCCGACTTCTTCCTTGCACCTGCATTCTTTGGACTCATCCAGACAACCAAGGAGGCATTTTTTCGCGAACGGCGTGTCTGGAAGGGCTCTGAAAAGAGGATTGTGGCAGCAAGAACAGAGAATACCGTGGAGGAGGGAGAATGTTAAGCGTCTGTGCTTGTCCTCCACAGAAAGCAAAGAAATTACTTTCAATTTTGCCGTTTCCGTTGATGATTCCACCACCGTGGACTCGCATCTTGAGGTCGTTACTTATCCCTGGAGACCTTTATTTGTTCTCGGTTTTACTTTCTTAGGTAATTGCCTCTCCAGCCTTGGCATTCACCACTGGCTGTAATGCAATGACTGGAAGGAAGCTTCATCGTTTTGTGTTTCATTCGGCTGAATTACATGGCTCTTTATTGATCACAACTGATGCTGCGAGAGACAAATTGCATCCTGTGCATTTTCTATCGCATGCATTTTCTGCCCGCTTGTAAAGTTGATTCAGATGGATCTCTTTGGCAATTGGATTGGCTCTCAAGTTGATTGATTCTCTGTGGCCGGTGAGTTGTAGTAAGTTAATCGAGAGCATCTCCAAACAGACCTGGAATTGGACTGGCTTACATTATTTTGTCGCCAGACTTGACCTCAATATTTACGTAGAAAGCTGCTAAGCCAGCCCAATCGTAATGAATACTTGGCTATACTCAACTCCTTTACTTCACTTTCGACAGCATTAGCTATTTAGCGTATGAGATGGCGTACTTCAGTTGTGTCTAATAGCAGTCTCGGTGACGTCTGGATTTACCTACATTTATCTCAACTAACTCAGTGATGGTGTTTTTCATGGATTGTCCTGAGGCAGTTCGTCGCGCCCACTGGTTACATTTGCAGTGAGCGGGCAGACGTCATCCCAGGGGCAACCATGGGAGGGCTGAAGAAAGAATGTACTTGCTGCTTGGTGTACTCTTGCAGGAAGGGTATCCACAGGGGGCTAATTGACTGCGCAGAAATAGAGGTAGAGATAGACACAGGCTGATGTTTTTCAACTGGTGGTGTGGCAACATAGGCAGTGATAGAGCAGCTGGAAGTGGATGGTCCTCTTGCAGTCAAGCTAGCTATTGATGGAATTGAAGACCTTGAGGATTCAGAGAGTGTGGAGCTTTCTGTTATGCTGTGTGGGGACACATGCATTCAAGATCTTAATAAGCAATGGCGGGGGAAGGAGACCCCCACTGACGTTCTCTCTTTCCCACAAGATCAACTACCAGGTCTAACACCAATTGTAAGACTTCACCATGGAAGCATTGGATTGTTGTACAGCCTGACTGTAACTAAACTATCACTGCTTACTGGGTGTGCTATTTAGTTTGAGAGTATCTATCTTCACCAATGTGCATAGGTATGTCAACTATAGATCCGAGGTGTGGCGTCTTCGGATCTATGGGTCTGAAGGAATCAGCTTATCAGTAAACTTTCCTTGGTTTTGGGGTGTCTTACCTAGTCCAGAGTTCTCTGCTTGTAAGCTGGTCAATAATTTCTTTACGCGCATAAGCTCAGCTTTATGTCATAGTTTGTATCTGCACATGTTGAAGCCACTGGAATTGTGGGTAAACTCGAGTCAGCTTATAGCACAGTAAATTATTCAAGGTGGTCTAATCGCTTCATAACATCTGTTATGTTTATTAACCACGTGAGCAATGAATGATGGCAGCTTTTGTTGGGGGATGTGGTGATATCTGTGGAGACCGCAGCACGGCAAGCTAAAGAAAGAGGCCATAGTCTAATTGATGAACTGCGCATTCTATTGGTGGTCTTCTTTGCCTCTGTCCTTCACTTCTGCCATGTGTTGGTTTCCTGTGATCAATGGCCTGGTTTTTAGTGCACTCACTGTGATCTGTAATGTGTGTGTGAGGGATATCCTTGGTGGTTTTATTGTCACGTTGTCATTTACTTCAACATTCTTATTAATTTCTCCATATTGTTTGGCTATTTCTCAGGTACATGGGTTGCTGCATGTGTTGGGCTATGACCACGAGTTGGGTCCAGAAGCTTCCCAGGAGATGGAGGAGGAGGAGACTCGCATACTAGGGTCACTTGGATGGGAAGGAAATGGCCTTATTAGTGTGTCCCTGGAAGATGAAGTCTCACTTGGGAGTGATGGTGGAGTTCCCAATGGGGTCTTGTCAGAGAGTGGTAAGATCCAGACTGGTCCACGACAGGATTGCTGTGCAGTGATAGCTGGGACCGGTGTATGGTACTCCTCGTCCTGTTATTTTGAATTTGTTAGTTATGCCATATGAAGGTGTAGCTCAGAGGATGCTTTCTTTCCTGATTGTGCTACTTTTTGAAGATTTACACCTCTTTTCTCTTTCCATGTCTGTCGGGGTGTCTGGACCCCTTACCTTTTGACTCCTATCTGGGGGCTTCAATATCAGTGGCTGCTATTCAGGCATCACTGCAGGCCAGGAGAACAGCTGTTGCGGGACAATATTTTAACCTGAAAGGTGGTGGCCCCCGGAAGAAAAGTTGCTCTTTTGTGAGGTCAAAATGGTTCACTCTTGATTCTTAAGCACTACTGGGGTTGGCAGTGCAAGGCAAGGCAATTGCAGGCCGCAGAAGCCTCCCCCATGTGGCTTAATTTAGTGATGGTAGGGCTCTGCCTTATTGTCCATGACTTTGCGGATGTTTGCAAGGGTTGCCATAATCAGTAGTTGCTGCTGATTCACCCTCAAGTTTGGTTCTCCTTTCATCCTCTGTTTCTCTCTTAAAGTTTCTTGACAATAAGACAGGTAAAATTCCTAGAGAACAGTTCATAGACAGTTTTTGGAAGAGTTTTGGCGGTAGTGCTTCATCTTGCTTCCGAATGCGGACTCACATATACGCTCGCAGGCAATGAGCCATATCTGGCTTTTTCCTCGAGGGCTTTTGATTTCCTTAGGAGCATGGCAGATTCTCTGATGGCTCTCCCTCAGCAACAAGGAGATGTAGATCTGCCTGTTGATAAACAAGGCGACATAAATCTGCCTACAGCTGACATACAAACAATCAAACAAGGCGACATTAATCTGCCTACAGCTGATATACAAGTAATCAAACAAGGCAATGTAGATAATGGGCTCATGAAGTTCCTAACGAGTCCCGCTGCAGTTGTGGTGGCACCCTCCCAACAACGGGATGATTTAGATTTGCATGTAGTTGGAACAGAAACAGTCAGAAGAGGGATAATAGATGTGCATGTGGGAGAAACCAGAACACAAAAGCAAGGCGAGGTGGATGGTGAACACTCAGAGGCTCCAAGGAGCAGGATAGGAGATACAGTGACTACCTCCCAAGAAAGCGAGGTAGATCTGCCTGCTGGAAGATGTGAAAAAAAGAAACAAGATGACGTCGACGATAAACTTACAGGTCGTGCCATTAGGGCATGCTTAGCTGCAGAAGCAGTCATGGCTGTCCTCAGGGAAGAGTGTGATTTCCTACATGCTAGTGAACCAGAAGGCAAGAGTCCTGATCTGACGGTTAAACCAGTCGGTGGAAGACGCGGTTGCAATTGCCCTGAAAAGATGGGTAAAGCTTGTAATGCGCAGCTCAGCTTGCAACTGCAGCTTGCTGCTTGTGAAAATCTCTCACTTGCTGCAACAGCTGCTTTTCGCGAGCTTATTGCCGCCCGTCTTGGCTTCCACCGGCCACCATCCCACCAAAAGGCTTTTTCAAGTGAAGATTGGGGGCAAAAGAAGAAGCAGAAGCGAAGGAGTCGAGGAAAGAAAACTAGGAAATCTTCTCCTCCTACTGCCAAGCATCCTCCTTCGCCCCCAGGAACCCGATCACCCCGATTACCGGCCAGGAAAGGCGCTGCCCCCCCACAGCAGGAGCCACAGCTTCAGGTCAATGGAGAGGCTCTAACAGAGGAGAATCAGCGGCCTAAATTCAGTTGTTCACATCCCCCCCCAGCCTGTATTGCAGGTATGCCGAGAGTTTGGCCCCTCTTAGCATCCCAAGAGAGTACCTTGACAAGCCGGCTTGGGCTTGTAGACAGGGGAGAGTTTTGCAGCCTCCTCCTCACCATGCATGGAGCAGAAGCATAATCTATGCAAATAACCCTTGCCCTTCTAACAGACACTGCCTGGGCAGCCTTCACCTATCCCAAGTACAGAAAGCTCACAGATGGCAGGAGATTTCAACTCCGCTGAATGTGGAAACTTCCTGGACCCCTCTGGGAAAGGCATCTTACACCTTCCTGGACAAAGTTCTTGTTTCCATTTTTCGTTTGCTTGCACATTTCCTGTGTTGTGCAATTTGGCCACTGTTTCACTTCCTCTGCTTGATTTCTTTGTGTGAATTTGTGACTTGTTGCTTTCTTTGGCATCCAACATCGTCTAGTGCTCCCAACAGGGCCTGGAGGCCAACAACCTTCCTGCTTGGAAGCTGCTTGGCTGGCTTCGCCCTGTGGAAGTAATTTATCTGTGTAGAATGATTAAGGATCTACTCGAAAAGTGGGTACTATTGTACAACTACAGCAGTCACAAGTGTGAAATTGTCTGAATGGGGCTGTCGCAGTTGTTCATATGGACCATCCACAACTTGTGTGGGCATGCAGACTCTGGTGCTGGTGGTGTTGCTCGCACAAGGAAACCAGCATTCAAGATTCTGTTTTGTGACATGGATGGTGCACTTCCTCTCACATACAACCATGGACCTAGGACTTTGAAAATAAACAGAAAAGGCATTGTGGTTGTTTGTCAGATTCAAAAGATTTTGCTTGCTGTAGCTTTGTGGCCAGAGCTCATAAGACAGAGAGTGGCAAGTTGATGGTCTTCAATAGAGAAAACATCCTTGTTTGGCAACTTAGGCAGTAGCTCTGGGTTTGATCGGCCCTTACCCTCTCATGGGCTTTGCAGGTACAATTCTTGATACCAAAAGCAAAGTCACACAGGGGACGGCAGATGCCCTGAGAGCAGCCATTGCAATGGGAGTCCAGGTTATTATCGCCACAGGAAAAGTGAGCATTCTTTCCACTCATGGTGGCTGTGAGCATGGTCAGCTTGTGTGCAGACTCAGTACCTGTGTGCTTTGGAAAGAACAACACCAACAATGATACACGAATGAATTGATACTTTATAAAGTCCACAGGAGGGGGTCTGAGGGCCTATGGGGACAAAAGTAGAACAAAGAGAAAGGAACACAGAAAGAGGACCAGCCAAAGCAGAAGAACAAGTAAAGCATCTTAAAAGACTCCAGAGTGTGATAAGGCATGCCTGATCTTCCTTCCCTCTATTCAAGAGGGAGGGAGAAAGCACTGCAATTGGCATGTGTATTGACTTCCTGGGCATATTTTTATCCTCACTGTTGCCATTACTGTGCTGGTCAAGAAGGGTTTGTCTTTCGAGGCTTCTGAGTGACACAATCTGGCCTCTGCAGCCATCTTGTCTCTAAGGACTGAGTGCTGGTCTATTGTGGTTCCTGCCTCTTCCTCTCCCTTTGCTTCGGGGATCTTTTTCTTGGAAGGCTGTTTATCAACCAGTGTCCCCTGGTTGTCTGCACTTCGTGTTCTCTCTTTCTGCTGGCCCTCTCAGTGCTGGCATTTTTTGGCTCACAGAAGTTTTGATTAAGGGTTTGTATAGTTTGATCTGGTGTGTTCCCCCCCAATTTTGCAAGAAAAGAGAAATAGAAACAAAGAAAGAAAGGTATTACATCCAGGGGGTGGGAGTTCCAAGGAGGGGAATCTGGTAACTTGGAGATTGATCAATCTCAGCCTTCTCCTTTGCTACTAACTGCAGACGCGACCAGCAGCTCTTGCAGCACTGGAAACTGTGGGGCTGACGGGTGATAGAGGAGCACTATCTCTCACTTCACCTGGAGTCTTTTTACAGGTGTGAGCTGTGGCCTCCTACTTTGATCTCTAACTTTTACCTCTTCTACTACCAACAAGAGCCTGGATTCTGCTAGGTCCTGTCAATAGTGTGTGGTTGAAACATATGCTTTTTGCGTCACAATGAAATGGAAAGCATTGATCAAACTGTATACATATGGCCTACCACTCACCTTCAGATGTGAAGATGCCATGGTAGTTGGGGATAGCAACTACCAAAAAAAATTAGCTTTACTTTGGCCTTGTCATATCTTAATCCAACTGCTTCCTTCAGGGGTCAGGTTGTAGCTGGAGGATTCATATTCTTTGCCTGTCTTGATTATGTTATTTTCATTTGGTATGTGTCTCATAGTGATAGAGGTTTCGTCAGGCATGCATGGCCTTGTACAACACCTTCTCATGAAGGATTTGTTTTTGTCTAGGATTCAGTTCGTTGGACCACTTTATAGAAGCAAATGGCTCAGATAGGATGTTTTTTCGGTCTATTCAAGCAATGGGATGTCTGGGATTCTGCATCAACAGACAAGCTGACAAGTTGAAGGAGACGAACTGGTTGCAGGGTTTGCAAGTATACGGACGCGATGGCACAATTGTTCACAGCCAACTTCTCGATTCTGATATTGTCTCAGAGGTATATTGGATATTCGTCCTTATGAGCCATCCCTCACTTTGGTTGTTTGCTTAGATCAGCCATACAATCTGGGTATCACAGGTCTGTCCCAGGCAATGTACATAACCATCGGCCTTGTAGTTTCTAAAATTAGATGCACTGTAGTTAGACACAACTCCCTCTCTAGATCTTTTCCCTTAATGAAATTCTGAACTGAAACTGTTTCAGAATCATTTGAGCTTAGTGTCCACTGTGACTCTTGAAAGACAGGAAGTTCAATGACATATTTAAAGATATAAAGTGAAAACTTGGCTGGTGTTGCCTTATCTCATGTGTGGGAGACTAGGCCTTTCGATTTTCAGTGGAGCATCAAGCACCATTGGTGGGATTCAGCGGGGATCGTTGTGTGACACTCTTCGGACACACCTTGATTGATAAGCTTCATGATGTTTACTATGAGCCCAAGGTGGGTCTTCTTCACTGTGCTACATTTGGTCTTTACGAAGTCCTCAAACTGACTTTTGGTCATTTCTATTTTTTTTTCATTTAGATAAGGCCAGGGTAGTACTGTGTGAGTAGGAATTTGTTCCGGAGGTCCCAGGACAATAGTTTCCACAAACAGGAAACTCTCTGAGGCTGAGGGCATAGCCGAAGATATAATTCATTTTTTTGTTTCATCATTTCCTGCCAAAACAAGAAATCAACTTCCTTTACACTGCTTATGTTCCTCCCTGTGAGAATAACGATCACCTGAGTTGGAATCTTTCTAGGCAGAGGTGATGGAATCTCTGGGCCTTCTCAAAAAAGCGGTCCAAATTCAGGTATGCTCACCTTGAATTACCAACACAGTCTTGTTAAGTCACAATTATTGCAATTATAGCGGAAGGTACACTTAGAGTCTCACGTTCTTTTCCTTCCTGTCTGCAAGGAAAAGAGGAAACACTCCTAACCAAACTTTATAGACAACCTTCATGATTGTCCCAATTTTGGAACTTCCTCTGTGGTCTTTGGCTGTAGTAAGTTGTCTGCTTCTTCTCTAATATTTCTTATGGGTTTGGGGGGTTTCGGTGGGTGGAGGTGTGCCAGATACCCAGAGCTCTCTATTTAAGACTGAAAGACAGAAAGAAAATAGATTCTATTTTGTCCACTAATTGATTTATGTTCCTTAACTACCCACCCCCACATCTGGAAGACTCGGAGGACACAAACTAAAAAATGACCCATACCTCAACCTTCTCATCATCCTTCTCAGGAAGGGGAACACCCTAGTTCAGACTCACTACAAACCTATGCTTACCAGTTATAATTCTGTTAGAACCAAGAGGTTACAGACATCAAGTGGTAGAGATCTATCATCTGAGTATTTGGGTGGCAAGTGCACAGAAAGTGCTGTTCTACGACAGTGCAGAAAGAGTGGCCAATTTTCTGCGACCGCATTGGTCCTTGGTGACAAGAGGGCGGGCCACAGTAGTTCAAGCATTGCCAGAGATGATGGAGATATTGCCCATCGGCGCTTCTAAGGGTGCGGGTGTAAAGCTGCTGCTTGATCATCTGGGCATCCCCCCTGAAGAGGTACATTTGCAATTTTACTGGGTTGCTAGTGAGTGGTCTAATGAATAGCTCCAAATTTTTAGGGGTTGAGGGCCACTTCATATCCTCGAATGAAGATTGGCGTCATCTGGCCCCTTGCCAGAATTTTTTTGTGGCTAAACTAATTCTGTAGACCTACTTGGGTAACCTCCTTCCTCCACCTCAATGAAAGTGCATGTTCCACATGTTATTCGGATCATTTTTCCTAGATGTGAACCTGGTACATGTCTTTGCCTAATAGTTGCAGGATAAACACTAGATGTGTACTGTTGTTTATTTCTGTAGTGTTTGGTTCATCTGCAAGTTTCCTCCCCTACTGAGTGTGCCATTATAGATGACACCTGCTGTTTGGACAGCTGGAGTTGCTGGCACCCTCTTATTTCAATTTATTACCTTCCTACCTAGCTTTTAATGACCTGGTCCACAACCATGATCAGGTGAATTGGAAAATGGCCATTCACACCTACGGTTGTTCATTCAGCCTTTGACCTTCTTCCGAGTTTTATTGACGTCATCTCATGATGGGAGTGACATGAGAATTGTGTGTGCTTACTGAATACTGCTGATCTACTTTGTTGGCTTGTCTAGGTGATGGCCATAGGGGATGGAGAGAATGATATTGAGATGTTGCAAATGGCTGGCTGGGGTGTCGCTATGGCCAATGGTGCAGCACGCACCTTGTCTGTTGCCAAAGCAATAACTGCTAGCAATGATGAAGACGGAGTAGCACAAGCGATTCATAAATATATCTTGTGATAGCAAAATATTCATTGATTCATCCATTCCAGTATGAAAGTGTAGAATTTCACAATTATACAGCTGCCCACCATCCACTGTTCCAGATCATTTGTGACTCACACACGAATGGACTTTTTGTTTGATGATGGCGAGGACTATACTTCCTCTATGATAGCAAGTACATGCCAGTGAAGACTTCTCGTGTGCATTTCATGTATGTTTGTGAAACTGGATGCACCCTCACATGGCCTTTTGACTGTCTCCCTGAACCACTTCCAGGCAGATATGCACCCGAAGGTAACGTTTAACTTTGTTAGTCCAAATCGCAGGGTTTGCACCCAACCTCCCACAAGTCTTAGACATTTGTTCTTGATGACTGCCCAGAGACCTGAGTGACTTGTCATTTTAGAGTTTCCTAGCAATTGTGATGCTAGCTGGTGGATCTAACTACTTGCGACCATTTTTCACACCAGTTTCTTACCAGCTCTGCATTTGCATGCAATTGCGGTTAATGTAAATGCACACAAAACAATCTTCCTCGTTGTCAAACATGCTAGCATGTACAATGAGGTTGTCAAACATGCGAGCATGTACAATGAGGTCCTCCTCTTCATCAATCGTACTGTCTTCCGACAAAAAGAAATCTTTGAACCCTTGCTCAACCACCTTGCAATCCGTCCCCATGTCATCCGGTCCATTATTTAAAATTAGCACTAATTTGTCTAGGTTGTCAATGCATAACGTGGCACCGTGCATCTGAAAATAAATGCATGGAATTCATGCAAGCCCTGCCCTTAGTAATTATGAATAGGTAGTAAAAATCTGGAAGATCACATAATTAGTCTAAATATCAAGGTAACAGGATTTGAGCCCTGAATCACCCAGGTGGCACGCACGGTAATATCCAATGGACTTTCATTTATGGCATGCACAAGAGATTGAACGGATGTCATTCATTAAAAGACAGAATATTCTCTTGACGACTGTCTCGATCGAATTGGAAGTCTAATCGAAAGTATCGGTGCTAAAGCAGCTGAAACCCATTGCGTAGTCCTGCCTTAGGAAGGCAGGGCCAACAAACTCAAATGAAAAGGAGCCGTGCATGTAAGTTACAGGAATGTAAACATCATCTCGATTGGTGATGTCCAGACTGACCACTTTTCCGAGGTTTTTAACAGCGCGGTTGTGCTTCCAACACTTGACATTTTGCGCATGGTCCTTTTTCCCGACACTGCTGCTTTCTGTTGCCCTTCCTTAAGGTCGTGTTGATGACCCAACCAAACCCCGGTTCCACATCAGATGCACCCATGACTTTCAGGTAAAAGACGAGGCACTTGGGCAGGACCCAACCACCCCCCGGGTGGCCCCACCCGGCCCTTCGGACCATTTCGCAGTCCAAGTATGACATGACATGTCCGTGGTGCAGTGTCGGTACTCCCTGTTCCAGTCAATTAAGAGATTTGGAAAACAGCACGAGTGGCGAACAGTAGAAGATTGGGCACTGCTGACTGCAGGATGACCAGAATGCAGCGACAATAACGCCAAGAACGACAGCGAGCAGAAGTACCGACTGATATGCAAATGCGACATCGCCGCCAAACTGCGAGATGAAGGCCTTGGCAGCCTCTCATTGAAGCTCCATCTGCTGTCAGAGCTCAAGACCCGCTCACACAACTGCAATGAGTATCCTCAAGCTGGTTGCTTTTTCACTGGTCTTGCTCTCATTCAGTGGTCTCTGTACCGAGGCATATTTGTTATACGAACCAACAGAGGACCGTAAGATTCGCAACTAATATCGATCGGAGTTTTCAGGATAGTCGAAGAGTTCGTTAAGCAATCTGAGGATTTGATTTAAGCTGTAGGATATCTGTGCATTTTTCCTTGTAGGTCCTGAGTTCACTGGCGTCTTTTACGTCTCGGGGGTCTTTAGTCTTTACAGTAATATTTGTACTCAGTCTCTCCTCCGAGCGAGTATCAAATTTGTTTGCTTTGTATTAGCTATGGAATTTTTTTGCTTTCGCCAACGTTGAAGATATTATCATGACTCGTCAGTGTACTGTGTGCAGTGATTGCTATACACGCCATTCTGGAAGCATGGAACGCGACTCCCAATATCGATACTAACCTGGAAGGGTGGAGTAGCACCGCACGTCCTAACCCCTGCTGGGATGGAAGTTGGCGAGGGGTAACATGCGTAAGAACACCAAGGGCGACAAATACTAACGACGAGAATATGTACATCGTTGGCCTGTAAGAGTCCCTACCACATTTATAATCTCACTACTTGTAAATGAGATTGAACTTAGGTACCATGTTTATAAGAGGTGATACTTAGTTTTGCTGTTTGCTGCTGTTGTACATTAGTTTCAGATGATGTGAGATTGGATCGATCGATGCATCAAGAACCTAGATAACTATCCGACATCTTATCGTCATTCGGATTTTTGAGCTGATTTGAGGAAGGATTCTATTCAATGTTATGTACACTATAGGAGTGTACACCAGAAATCTCACTTGCGTGTTCCAGGCCTTGCATCGCCCGTCTCATATGTGTGGCGGATGGGCAGGACTCAGACTGACGCGTCTATTGTAGGCACTCTACCGAAGGAAATTGGAAACCTTTCCTATCTTACATCCTTGTAAGTTCAATAGAACGAGTTCATGTTACTTTCAAATTTCCGTATCTAATCTACTCACCAGTCGTCGGAGAATATCTCAAATTTCGGGTCTCAAGCTTCTCAGCTAGTTATAACATTGTCACATGTGGAGATTTTTGCAGAACTTTGACAGGCAATCCAGGGCTTTCTGGTCCCATTCCTGCAGAAATTAGTCAACTAAGTGCCTTGGAGATTTTGTAAGCGGCGCTTAACATATCAAGCTCATGATTCCTGTTGAGCATGTGCGAAGATATTATGCCTACAATCTACGGTGCAACATCTTAGCAAACGATGAATAGGGACGTATATATTCCACGTTTCTTTTGTAGACATTCCATTAGGTAACTAATCTGTTGATGCAATCTAGTGTGAATACTTGCAGTTGAAGTTATACATGTGATGAAAATTCTAACATAAGTTTGTGAATTACTTATCACATCCAAAAGTCATTTTTGTCAAGGAATCTGAGTACTAACAATTTCAGTGGAAGCATTCCGGCAACGCTTCTACAAGCAGCTCATGGTCTTCAGGAGCTGTGAGTTGTCTGAAGCCATTTGGACAATTACAGATTCACTCACTGCTGGTCATCTCTGAAATGAATGAAAATAGACTGCTCCAAACTCGGAGTGAATTTACAAAGATGAGGCAGCACTTGGACGATGTAATGTTGATATTGGCACGCTCTACGAATCTTTGCACAGAACTGTTGGAAGTAGTACCGTTCTGAACGCGTATGCCCGACTATGGGGAAGCTTGCTAATTCCTTGTAAATGGGTCAACTGGCTCGATAATTTCGCACTGTAAAGAGGATTCACAAGGTAGAGACCTAGCTTTAGTTATTTCCCATGTCCACGGAGATATTTTAGACATGTTATTTTCAATTCTCCCGCTGCACAGAGAAAGCAAGCAGATGACCCAACTAAATTTTTGTTTCTTCTGTTCCAGAGACTTGAGTGGAAACCAATTAACTGGGCAGCTTCCGAACTTAGGCCCTGGGCGGAGTTGGTTGCTAATGATGAAAGTATCTCAGAACCAACTGTCGGGGCCGACTCCATCGTTTGGCGCAGACATGGGATGGACCTCGCTTGCGACGCTGTAAGATGAATTCTCAGCCTAACCCTCCTACTTATCTCCTAGGTACTTATATAAGTGGGTGTAATCTCTGTGTCATGTGCCAAGCATAATTATGATCTTGTGATCTGCTTGATGTACTTCTACGTCTAGATATGTATTTTCTGACTTTTAATGCCGAGATAAACCATGCAGGGATTTGTCAGGAAACTCGTTGACAGGATCACCACCTGATCGATTTCCGCTGTCCAATCTCTGTAAGTAGCACCTTACATGTTATATGTGATGATGATTGATCTACTGGAATACCGTTTCTGTATCTAGAATACATCTGAAAGCATCTGTCGAGTTGGCCCTGACTCCGGCAAACCATCGTAAACAAGCAATCTTGCATACCAAAACTAACTATTTCTCAAGCTAGCAAGCGACCTGGCTCTCTTTCCAAATATCTAGCATACATCTGGGAAGATCTCTGAGTTGATCTGCCGTTATCACCTGTGAATTGTGCACGTTGACCTCAGTGCCGTTGATGTAAGTTATCAAGTTTAACTTACCAGTTGAGCATTCTAAATGTTTTGGCTCCAGGAATCTGAGTAATAATCTGTTTGATGGTCCGGTAGTTCCTTCGTCAATTCTCAACGTCTCGTCGAATCTGACAGTATTGGATCTGTCACGCAACTCATTCACTGGTCCTCTCCCCAACTTAAGTTTATTTTCACAAGCTCTGCAGCACTTGTAAGTTCATCCCGTCTGTTCCTCATTATAATCGCATGCATCGATTCAAGTAGCACTCGAATGAAGAGGCTTCTAAATATGAGAGCGACCTAGAGTCTCCGAATTCGCAATATATAAACCTGTTTAGATATTAGGTAGGAGATTATTCAGTAAACATTTATAGGGTTAAACTTGAAGCATATAATAATGTCTCTGTATACCTCGAAAACCCAAACTTAGTGCGGAGTCATTCAATATCAATAAAGAGTGGTATTGTTTTCATGGATCTGGACATGGATCACAATCAGAGGATGATCGAACGTCAATATTCGAGTCTTGTGTCCGCACTCTTGAGGTCATATGCAATGGTGTTCGAAGGTGGAATCCATAGGTCCACTACACATGTCAACAGATACTAGATTTTTTTCTAGTCAAGCTCTGAAAAGGTACTAGTTAGGTAGGGGCATTCACAGATTTCCGACGTACAGAATCTAACAATGACCGGTATAAATGAGTACTCCACCATTTGTATGAAATATATAGCTCCAGGGGGACAGTTTTTTCCCTTAATCCCTGGAGGGGATAGGCCTCTACAGAAGGAACCTTCCGGGGAGGCAGTAAACAATCTGGGCGCTATTAGTCATGCTCAATGTCCAGAATCAGTTGATGAATCATGCTGTCAATCTAGGATTCGAGGCGCAAGACCTAATTTAGATTAACAAGAGTTCCTGGACCGCTGGGCCTCGGACAATCTGTTTTGTAGCCTGGATTTCGTGGGAGGTTGAAATGGCATTTCCTGCCTTCTTCCTGTCCCCTCGAAATGAGGGTTTTCACCTCTGCAAATGTGGTATCACTAGGGTGTGATCTCTAGAAAACATTGCATATCCTAGCTGATAAAGAGGCTTTGGTTGCATGTGATCTCACAAGGCTATGGAAAGTGACCTCTAGCCGGGGGGCATTAATGCAAATCTGGAGTAGTTTTTGTAGATGAGTGTTAGACTACACACTCGCAGCTCTCAGTTGTTCCTAGCTCAATTCTGAACGATAAAGTTATAAATATGCATAGCTTATATATCACTGGAAAGTATGAACAGACATTGAAACAGCCTCGAAAAAGCAGACCTAGGATTTTGAAACACAACGAAGTCAAAACTTTTGCACTCCGACCACAGTTTTGATCTACCTCCGTAGAGTATTGCTAAACCAGTCATCGACCTCATCATGTAAATGTGCTCACTGCCGCAGGGATTTGAGTCTTAACGCGTTTGATCCAGGGGAACTTCCTGCTTGGCTCTTCGGATGTCGTCGACTACAGACACTGTGAGGACACTCCTTCCCAGCCGCTCAATTTGTCAGATTTAGCCCGTTGATATATAAATGATAAATTTTAGTCGAACCCACACTTTTGCACTTATGGTTGATAGCTGGACGTTTCATGACATGGTCTGTAGTCTGTACTCTCTCAAATGTACGAACTCTCTTGAAAGTCCGAGTGAAAATTAGATCAAACATTCGATTTTTCATGTGCTAGCGATATGATTGTTCTTGAAATCGGTAGTCAATGACATACAACCTGACAGTCAACCTACTTAGGTCAAAGTAAGCAATTATTGCTTATTGCAATACTAAATTAGGGCAGCTTTTGTGCAGCAAGAGCGCTCTGAAGGACTCTGATTGCCTTGACTGTTGCAGAGCACTAAAAGCAAGTGGCTTATTCGGTTCATTTCCGTATACTCTGTTGGCCTCCCTTCCACAATTGCAGACTCTTTAAGATTTTCCGCCCCTGCAAATCGATTCCTCCGCGAGACTAGTATGTATACATCTAGCTAGTGGGAGCGCAACTGCATGGACTCATGCATGACTGAAATACAGGAAATCCCTTCTTGTTGTTGACCTCCTAATAACAACCTTTAGTATAATAATCCAAGCATTGAAACTTATGACTGACTTGTAACTGATCCTCCGGGGCGATTTCATATGGGTGGAAACGTACCTGATATTATGAAGTCTCCATTACGTGCTTGTAGAATACTTGACGACAACAGATTCAATGGAACCCTCTACATCGGTAATTTAAGTGGCTTGAGTAATCCTCGAGTAATCACTCGGGAAGCGGACATCTACAACTATTGAGCACGACGTACAACAATATAACGAATGTTGAATACTCTTCTTCGGACATCAGAGACGTTGCTAGTTGCTACTGTTGTCATGTAAGTAGAGATTCTAACCTTGTTTTTCTTTATTTTTCTAGAAAAAACCCCGGAGAGAATATAAGACTCTCCTGATGAAGCTGGTCCATAGTCACCGTTAACGGAAAACGAGTTCACAAAAACAATTCTTGAAAACGTCAAAAACGGGAGTTCTCAAAGAAGAGGAAATTGGAAAACGTAACAGAAAACGGCATGAGCAACGAACGAATTTTATTCATCACAGTATGAGCACACATAATGCTACATACATAGCTCAAATCTCTTCCTCGCTATCCTCACTCTCTGACCAGTCTAGAAACTCCTCTTTATAGTCAGGGTCAAAAACTTTATCTCGCAATCGAATGTTGCTAAAAACATATACAAGATCAGCTGCTTTAGAAGAAGTCAAACGATTGCGTTTTTTAGAATGAATGTACTCAAATGTGCTCCAGTTTCTTTCACACGAAGATGCTGAAGTAATTTGAGCAAGAACTCTAATAGCAATCTTCTGAAGCTCTGGAGTTTCAGCCCCATAAGACTCCCACCAAATATGACCTGCAAAATGTCCACAACTTGTTCCTTCTTCTCTGTTGACAGCCCGGATAAGCTATGCACTTTTTCAATGAGCTGATCCATTTTCTCATTGTTGGCATGTTAGAATCAACCATGCGCAACAAGGTGAAGATGGGCTCTGAAATCTCAACAATGAGCTCCAAGTTCTTCCAAAATCTAGGAGCCAGTAGGTTATCAGCAATTGTTTCCCCCTCCGAGCTGCGTGACTGGTCCCAATTGTGCCATTCCCTACTAACAATCATTTGTTGAAGTGGTGTTTTCACCTTCAACAATCATTCAAGCATGATGAAAGATGTCCCAAATCGTGTCTCTCCCGGTTTGAGGAGCTCCAGTCCTTTGTCTCTCAAAGAATACTCCCGAAAAAAAGCTTGACTACGGTGATGGTTTGTGATAAACTTCACCACAGACTTTCCTTCTTTGACAAATGAAGAAACCCACTCTAAGTTGTCAATGTCCTCGAGACACAAATCAAGGCAATGTGCAGTACATCCTGAAAATGTAACGTGAGGGTACTTCTCTTCTATGAGTCTCCCGGCTCTCTTACAGACAGCTGCATTTACCTGAACAACATTTTGAGACCCTATCTCCTCCATGACATCTATCAATTGTTGTGAGATGTACTCACTTGTTTTTTCTTGTCCACTCGTATCAATAGCCTTCTTGAAAAACTCTCCTTTGGGTGATACACACAGTGCATTAAGTAGAGGTCTATTGGTGGTATTAGACCACCCATCACAAGTCAATGTGCATCCGGTTTTGTTCCAAGACTCTATGATGGGCTGTAAGTCTTTGTTCAACTCTTTTTTGACATCCTGCAACAAAGTGGTGCGCAACTGCTCTGAACCAGGTGCTTTATAACTTGCCCCATAGTTCGAAATGGCTGATATCATATTCTGAAAATATGGGGTCCTTGCATAGTTGAAAGGAACCCCACATGAGTAATAGAAACGTGCAACAGCTTGGTCTACATCTTGTTTTCGCATCTTTGCAGCTTGCCAAGATGCAGCCAATGTAGGTTGTGAAGCACTCAATGATTTCTTACTTGACAGGGAGGCTTTCTCCTCTACTTTTCTCTTGGTAGTTGCTCTCTCTAGGTTCATTTTGTCCACAATTACCCTCACAGGTGCTAAAATCTCCTCACTGACACTGGTGCACACCTCAATGTTCCCTCCTCCGAAATAATGCTCTCTAACACGACCAACAGACCCTGCCTTGAATTCTTTTCCACAATGTTTGCACTTGACTTCCCAGCATTTTCCATGCTGGACTGGAGCATTGATACAGTCAACCAATGACCATTCAAGTGCAGGGCTTGGAGGAAATTTTGGTGCTCTCTTCCTAAAAGAGGATGCAACATTGCTGTCCGAACTAGTGCAGGTGTTTAGAGAAGACATGCTTTCCTGACAAGTGGGACTGAGCTGAATGTTGCTTGCTGCCACCCAGTAATGATTCCACGCCCCTCAACAGCTACCTTGCTTGTGTTTTTTCTCACCCACCAGCATGAATCTGTCTCCCGCAACGCGCTCTCTCTCGTCGCAGGCTGAGTAGTTGTCTGATTTCGAAAGAATCTGCTCTGGCATGGCTCTAGGGTTTGTTGCCCGATTTTTCATCCATTCAAATTTTGGATGAAAAATTTATCATCCACCCCTAAACTTTTTCCTTACGTTTCATTTTTTTAACACAAGGAACGTCAGAAACGACGTTCTCTTAAGTCACTTAGAGCGTTCACGGTGACTAGGAGCTGGTCACAATCCAGTGGGACGAATCTACTCTAGAGTTGTTGTATTATCAACAGCCCAAGTAGGCTTAGAATACCATGCCACTGGAAGGGCACCCAATATATACAGAGATGGCATGAAGCCATACAAATTGGGATAAGAAGATACCTACCACCTGTGAGAATTAACTACTGCTGCAGCATGTACTGAAACGCCTTTAAAAGCTAGCCTAAGCATTCAACTGAGGACTGACAAACTAACTAATAGCAATGATACATGTTGAATTCAACACCCCCCTCACTCCTCAGTGTCGTAAGGAAAAGCTGCTACAGATGAGAATTAGCTGGGGTTGGCGCCCCTTGCTTCCGTGCAATAGATAAAGCTAAGCTCCAGTTGAGGTGCCCCCTTTCGCCTCTGCTAAACTGCACATGCCAAGTTCCTTTTTGAACTTCTCAAACTTGATTCGGCCTAATGGCTTTGTGAAAATATCTGCTACTTGCTCAGATGTAGGAACATGGATGAGATCAATTTCTTTCCTCTCCACCTTTTCTCATATGAAATGATGATGCACCTCAATGTGCTTTGTTAGGGGGAAGGACCGACTTAGGGTTTTTAATAGCTATCTTGGCGCTGCTTTGGTTATCACAGAGGAGTGCAGTCGGTCCTTCCCCCAAAATCCTTATTTCCTCCTAAAGTCTCTTTAACCATTTGGCCTCTAGTTTCGCAGCTTCCCTAAGTGCCCCATACTCTGCATCGGTAGATGACAACGCTACAGTAGATTGTTTGTTTGAGCACCAAGTGGCAGCACTATCTCCAATTTGGAAAACATACCCACTTATGGAATGACGTTGGTTGTGATCACCAACCCAGTTGGCATCTGAGAATCCATTCAGTTCATTGCTTGAGCCTCTTCGATATAGAATTCCAAATTCAAATGTGCCTCGAATGTACCGAAGTATGTGTTTGACCCAAGGTCGATTTTACACTGTACAAGGAGAATGGTCGGCGGACAGTCAGTAGATTTATGGCGGAGCCCCAAGAGCCTCACTATCAGTCAGCAAACTAAGGCCTTCAATCATAGGCACGTTGTGTGGGTTGCAATCCCACATTCCAAACTCTCGTAGCATTGAAATTGCATATTGAAGTTGACACACAACGATTCCTGCAGGGATATGTACTATCTCTGCAGCTGGGTAGAGGGTTGTCAGGCCCAAGTCAGTCATTTCATATTTCTTCATGAGTTGTTCCCGAAGCCAAGTGATCTTTTCAGCATGACTACTTGTAATTAGCAAGAACACTGCTGAGATTGAAGAGACCACCTGACTGTGGCATATGAGGCTTGGCCACTTGAATCACCACAGTCTTCATTTTCTTAGCAATTGTGGGAAGGTTCTAGGAATGCCTAAACTCCCTTTTATGTCAAAAATTTGCAGGGCATGTATGTTAGGAAAGCAACAGAGGGAAATGCCGGTTCCCCGCTTAGAACTGGTACATATAGATTTATGTGGATCCAAGTCTTTTATGGGTATTGACTACAATAGGTTTGCTTGGGTGTACTTTCTCAAGCAAAAAAATGAAGTTTCTATTTGCTTCAAGAACTTTAAACTGATGATAGAGAAAGCTACAGGGAAAACCATAAATTGTCTGCGTACAGATAGAGGTGGAGAATTCCTCTCACAGGAGTTTATCAACTTTTGCAATACCGAAGGGATCCAGAGGCAACTTATTCAATCGTATACACCACAGCAAAATGGGATCTCTGAGTGAAAGAATCGCACTTTACTGGAGCATGCACACAGCCTGCTAATGGAGAACACGTTGCCAAGATACCTATGGAATGAAGCGGTCAATTGTGTTGTCTGTCTTCTCAATCCTTCACCAACTCGTGCCAATTTAGAGGTCGCACCATACCAAAAAATTTCAGGTATCAAACCCAATCTCTCTCATCTGCGAATTTTTGGGAGTAAATCTTATGTCCATATTGATGAACATCAAAGAGACAAACTGGATTCCAAGTCAATTGAATGTATTTTGGTGGGTTATGATACGGTAGCCAAAGGCTATCGGTTATACAACCCTGCAACTCGCAAGGTCTTCATCAGCCGAGACATCAAGTTTGTAGAGGTTCTTTCCGCTTAGGGAGAAAAATCTGACTCAAATGCCAAAATATCGTCTCATGTGTCAATTGACCTAGCTGCTCCGACTTTGGAACCGGTTACAGAAGCAGAAGAGGTTCATCGATCTGCCTCCCCACCTGCTATTGATCTGCATGTTGATATCCAAATAGATCCAGGTGATACTGAACAACATTGAACCAACAATCTTGCTCTGCAGAAACCACCTCAAGATGAGGTTCTTAGCCCTGCACCAGTGGCTTCTCGACCATCTCGAGAGCGACGACCTCCTATCCGTTTCACCAGTTATGTCAATCTCGTGGAAACCCTACTGTTTGAGCGTCCCACTACATATGTCGAGGCTGCTTCTATTACAGAGTGACAAGCTGCGATGGAACAAGAGAGGACATCCATTGCTAAGAATCGCACTTGGCAACTGGTCATATTGCCTCCCGGTAAACGTCCAATAACTACTAAGTGGGTGTATAAAGTGAAGAAGCAGGCTGATGGTACAGCAAGCAAGCTCAAAGCACACCAGCTTGTTGCACGTAGGTTCGAGCAAACTGAAGGTTTGGATTTCGAGGAGACGTTTGCTCCGGTCGTCAAGTGGGCCACAATCCGTTATATGATTGCTTTGGTTGCTCAGGAGGGATGCCCATCGTCCATCTCCATGTGAAGACGACCTTCTTCAAGATGAGGTTTACATGCAGCAGCCTGAGGGGTTTGATGTTCCAGGTTGTGAGGGGATGGTATGTTTGTTGCTTAAAGCACTTATGGGCTTAAGCAAGCTCCATGAGCTTGATATGCAAATATTGATGCTTATCTAAGGTAGAATCGATTTACCATTTGAGGACATTTTCTACCGTCCCGATGATCTTAATCGTTTTCCTTGGAGGACGAGTCTATAGGGTCTCTCCTTCCCAACAAATAGGCACTTTCTATGATCAAATATGCCAAGATAACCTTTATCAGCTAATGCACCGACAGAAAGTAGATTGCGCGTAATGCCAGGATGTATAGAACATCAGTTATGCGCTTTATTGATCCATTTTGCTGTACATTTAATGCGTGACCCTTCCCAGAGTGGTGGAAGCCTTCAGCAGATCGTACAGTAGATGCAGTACTGCTTCCTTCCACATCGTGAATAAGACTCAGATTGCACGTCGCATGCTTACTTGCACCCAAATCAACAATCTAGGAAGTAGACTTTTCTTTTAGAGGAGCCTCCTCGTAGGTGTTGAGTGCGGCTAATGTTGCCTCTAGCATTTCAGCTGCCTCGACGACTCCTTCATCTTTGTTTAACTCCTCAAGAGCCTCTTCGACGACATGAGCCTGCTGGTTTCTTGTCTTGAAGATCTCTTAACATGGTACCGGACAGTTCCTGGCCAATGGCCTTCCTTGCCACATATGTTGCAAACAGATGGTTGAGTCTTCTGAAATGGAGGCCTACCGCCTCCCTGCTGTTTGTTGTTGTACGCACGTTTGAACTTTAATCATAAGGCTTCATCATGGTTCAACTTCAGGCCTTTCAGCTTCCGTCTGCTTTCCTCGTGCAACAACTTGGACCTGACAAGCTCTGTCCAGAAGATCTGGAAGCTCCTTTTGAGCAATGATCGCATCACTATAAGTCGTGTATGAGTCAAGCAGCGCATTTAGGATGTACTCCACAACAACATCTTCCTCGATCTCCTCGCCGAAGTTGGCGAGTTGAGCCACCAGATTCGTAAACCTCTTCAAGAAAGTCCCCCATAGATGACCGTTCTTCCATTCTGATGCTCTAGAGTTTGTTCCTCACTGACATCTTCCTCGCTCTAGGCCACCATTTCTTTTTTTCTCAGTAAGCTGAGTCCAGCTAACAAAAGCCCTACAAGTCTGGTCAGACCTGGTGGCCCCCCATATGAAGTTCCGAACAAGGACTTTTATTTTTTTTATGATGTCGGCCCCCAGAGACCAAACAGAGGTAGTGAACTAGGTAGAAGCCAGGAGCACTTAGTTGGAGAGATGCATAGAGCTCTAGTATGTCAATTTCTTCTTTAGATTGGACAAAACAACTTCAGCCCGCAGGCTGTCAAAAAGGTCATAGCCAATGAGATGACCCAAAAGCGTGTGAGATCTAGAGCTGCCATCTTGCATCCAGGAAATGCCTATATTATCCCCCCAGCTCGGACAGTGAGAAGCACTGGAAGGATCTCTCAGCTTGGAGAGGATCCCTTTAGACTTAATCCAATTAATGCTAAGACCAGAAGCACCACAAAAAGAAGAAATGACAGCAAGACATCTATCAACATTAGAAGTAGAGCTGTTGTCCAACATCAGTGTCGTGTCATCCGCATGGAAAGAAGGGTGAATGCAGGGTTGACTGGACCAAAATGGACGTTACCGACACAATTTTAGATGACTGCAATTGATGGTGTCATCAATTGAATTTGAATTAACTCATTAAAACTAGCAAATATATACATCATTGGATTCCTAGCTTCAATACGCACCCATAGCAACTCTCCAATCATGAATCCGATAAGAAATGACTCCGCTATGGACTTTTGAACACCGTCATTGTGGACTGTTACCGCAGTGAATGAAATTACAATGGACTCAAATTCTCCTATGCGCCATTGGTGAATTCCATTGAAATTTGGACATAATGTGGCCATTTTTGTCCACATCATAGGTATGGACTTAAAGTGGCAAAATCATTTGTCATTTGACTCATATGGACTAATATATGTAAAAACAAATATGCGTTTTTTGAAAAGTCTATAGCTCATCTTGTTTTTTGGATTTTGGGTGTCAATGTTTTTCTAGAAGTATAAAAACCTATAATCTTCAATGGCTAGGTGGCATATTGATTTTTTTTTTCGTAAACTCTAAATATTAATTTTTCATAATTTCTCTGAATAATAGACTAAAATATTTAATAAATTATATCTTTAATATTTGGGGTAGGACTCTTTACTAAATATGTTTAGTATACCATTATCTATCATTAAACAAATATTTTGGATAGTATCTTTTATTTTTATTTTTTGGGTCATGGACTTTCATGGAGCAGGATCTGCCGTTTTTGGTTCATTCAACCCTGCAACTGCCCAGAAGTCTTAACGCTATAGTCTGATTGAGAAGGGTGGGGAATCTTGAGCCCAATAATACATGTCAGATTGTTTGTCTAGCAGATGGCTAAGCCCGTCTGTAGCAATTAGGAAAAGAAAGGACGACAGGGGGCAGCCCTGCCGAACAGAGCGAAACAAGGGGAATGACTCGGATAAAGCCTCATTCACAATAACCTTACTCGAGGCAGAACGAAGGAGAATGTTGATCCAGGATAAAAATTGCCATTGATTCCGCAGTTCAGGAGTGCCCTCGTAAGAGAGTCCCAATCAATGTTATCGAAGGCGGCCTTTTCGAAATCAAGCATAAGGAGCGCTAAGGGTTGGTTGAAATCATGGGCACAGTTTAAGGCCTCATGAGCCAGAAGAATGTTGTCCAAAATCATAAGGTCCTTAAGAAAGCAAGATTCCCTAGGTCTAATAAGCTTGTACATTAAGGGCTGGAGCCTCAAGGCCAGGGCCTTGGAGATAATTTTATACACAGAAATCAGCAACGTGATAGGTTTGTAGTTAGCTGAGAGAGAACTTCTGTATGGCTATGGGCATACCATCTAAGCCCGGAGACTTAAAGGAGGCTAAACTGTTCATTGCGTCCTCTACATTACAGGAAAAAAAAAAAAGGGGGGAGGGGGGGTTTTACGCTGCAGCCACGCTGCGGCGTCGTAAAACAGCCCTTTTCGGGCAGGGGGGAGAACCAAATTTGCGAAGCCCGGGCGTCGCAAGCCCGTCACAAGGGCGTCGCCCAGGCGTCACAAGAGGGACCCCTTAGAAGGAACTTGAAAGAAATCTTAATATGTATATATATATATATATATATATATATATATATATATATTGCTTTTGTAATACATAGATGTAGCGTAGGTGTGTTGGTTAGTCTCTAGTGTCTTAGAAATGTTATAACGTGGAGGTCTTAGGTTCAAGTATGCATTCATGATATATGTAGAACAATGAACATATCGCCATTAGACAGAACCGGAATCAATGGTCAACAAGTTTTTGAAATTCAAATTTCAAATTTAAATTTTCCCGCCTAAATTCAAATGTACCACCTTAAAATTGCGACGTCCGGGCGTCGCACTTTGCGACCCCTGGACGGTGCTAATTTTGCAATGCAGAGTAGGTTTTTTTTTTTTTTTTTTTTTTTTACGTTCGGGTGTCGCAAATCGCGGTTTCGCCTTTTTGCAACCCCCATTGGTCGCAAATTTGCGACGCCGTTGTTGCACCCCCCACCGCCAGGCGCCCCAAGCAACGTCCTTGTGATGACCTAAACTGACTACAACACCATTGCGACCCTATGTGGCGACGCCGTTGCGACCCCCTGGTGTCGCAGCATTGGCCGTCCCAGCTCGGGACGCCCCCAGCGACACTTTTGTGAAGTTGAGGACCGCAAAGCCGAAAAAAAAAAAAAAAAAAAAAAAAAAAAAAACTCTCATTGTGGTGATGCTGTTACGACGCCTTGGCATCACAGAGGTGCTGGGGCACCCTCAGTGACGCTTTTGCGACGCCGAGGCATCGCAACATCCCAAAATTTATTTAATTTATTAAAAAAAATAAAATAAAATAAAAAACAGATTGGCTTCGCAAGAAAAAAAATCCGTCGCGGCGAGGACCCTCTTTCCCCATTCATGCCACCTTGCGACGGCTGGGCGTCACAATGGTGTCGCAGCGGGGGATTGCGAGGCCGAGGCGTCGCAAAAAAATGTCGCGGGCTCGGCATCGCGGGTTGAGCGCCGCGCGGGGCGTGGGGACGTGGCTGGCGTCGCAAACCCCCCCCCCCCCCCCCCATTTGTTGTAGTGCTAGTGCCTCCATTGCATAAAAGGGAGCAGACAATTTGTCCAGCTCTTCCTGGGAAATAATGTGTTGGAAAGCAAAGAGGACATTATCACGGTCAAAGGAGAATTGCTGAAATATCTTACGTTTGCGGTGGCGAAGACTTGGGAAGCAACCAAAGAGGACATGTCTTTAGGTTTCGAAAGCGAGGTGCCAGAAGAGTCACATGAAAACGAGATGGAGGTGGCAGTTTGACGCTGCTTAGTTCTTAGTTATCATTCCTGACGTGACGTGGCGCTGACACGTCGGACGTGCGTCACGTCACGTCGAAACATGACATTTACCCATGTAATTATACATTTAATTCTTACGATCTACTTCTATCCTTTCTAATGAGATGGCAGCCAAGGTGTAAAACTCAGGTGGATAGTGTTTAATTTTCTTAAAATTATTTTAATAATGCTCAACCGCCAATATTGACGGTCGCTACAATTGTGTTTTTAAATAAAAAATAGAGCGACCGCCAAATTGGCAGTCGTTACTTATTTTTATTTTAAGAAAAAAATGCGCATGCCCACTAAGCGGCCGCCGTTTGTTTTTCTTTTTTAAAGAAATGAAGCGACCGCCAAATGGGCAGTCGCATCTATTTTTTATTTTAAAAAAATAAACAACCGCCAGATTGGCAGTTGTTGATTGTTTTTTTTTTTTTTTTTAAAAACGACCGCAAATTGGCGGTCGCTCGTTTTTTTCTTATTTTATAAAATTAAGCGACCACCAATATGGCAGTCGCTCCATATTAAGAAAACCCAAAATTTGGGTAAAAAAAAAAAAAAAAAAAAAAAACGACCGCCAAACTAGCGATCTCTGGTTTTCTTTAATTTAAAAAAAAATTAAGTCGTTGTTTTATTCAAAAGAAAAATTAAGCGACTGTAAAATTGGAGGTGAAGTGACCATCATATTGGCGGTCACATCATATTTTTAGAAAATAAAAATAAAACAACCGCCATATTGGCAGTCGCATCATATTTCTAGGAAAAAAAAATAAAGCGACCGCCAATTGTGGCGGTCGCTGTTTATTCTTGATTTTTAAAAATGAAGCGATTGCCAAGAGTGGCAGTTGCTATGTTTTTAATTTTCAAAAATAAAGCGACCGCCACTAATGGCGATCACTGCTTATTCTTATTCTTGCCTATGAGAAAATCAGGGGCAGGGGCAGGGGCAGGGGAGTGGGTTGAACCCTGCACCTGTCGAGAGGGGCCTCGCCACGTGGTGCGGCGTCACTCTCCCAAACAATAGGTTGACATGGAAGGGGGGGTGACAACGGGTTTGAACCCCCGACCTCTGGACACGCGGGAAAACAGCGACGTCTCTAAACAATGGATTCAAAGCTTCAGCAATGGATTCAAAGCTTCAGCATTCTGCACCCAGCTCTGTTGGAGCACTCAGAGCATCCCCACCGAGGCCCGCTATTAGCCACAAAATGGCAAAATATGGTGTCAATGAGAAAAACCACAAAAATGGAGCCCCACTGGGGCACGCTAAAATCCTCGCTTAGGTTGAGGGCATGACAAATTTCATGAGGGCCCCCTGAATCTTGACGTGTCCTTCCGGGCCCGCTATCTCTCGCCCGCTATCTCCCACGCAACACAAAGTCAAACACACGTGGAGTCAAGCAAGCATGAGCGAGCATCCCACACGTGAGAGCTTGGCAAGCAGGAGGTTTGGCGAGCGCGCTAGCATGCCACCGGTGGGGAGCATTCCGCCTGCAGCCCCGCCATCTTTTGGTGGGCTTTGCACATGCCTTCATAAATGGCAATTGATGTACCCATATAGCGTGCCACCGATGGGGAAGCTCTCATGGGCCTATTGCGATTTATTTCCACGGTGAACAAACCGTTCCCCATCCAAATGATTTTATGTTGTTTTCAAGCTTTGGTACCATCATCGACGATTCTAAATACCATATGACAAGTCTTGGAAAAATACGAGGTCAATCAGAAGAGGTTCAAGTGGCAAACGAATAATTCCTCATCCAAATGATTTTGGTTTGTTTTCAAACTTCGCTACATACCATGTGACAAGTCTTGGACAAGTATGACATGAATCAAAATTGATTAAAGGGCGAACAAATGGTTGTGTATCCAAATGCATTTTTTTTACTTGTTTTCAAACTTTGTGGCGTGAATCAAAATTGATTGAAAAAATGAACAAATGGATCCCCATCCAAATGATTTTTTGTTTGTTTCCAAACTTTGCCGGCATGTTGAATATACCATGTGCTTAGGTCCTAGACAAGTATGGCAAAAATCAAAATTGATTAAAATAGCAAACCATTGGTTCCCCATCAAAATATTTTTTGTTTCTTTTCAAAGTTTGTCAGCATATTCTACATACCCTCAAACAAGTCCAGGACAAGTATGGGATCAATCAAAATTCATTAAAAGGGCGAACAAATGGTTCTCCATCCAAATGATTTTTGTTACTTTTCAATGTTTGCCAACACGTTCTGCATACCCTCAAACAGGTCCAGGACAAGTATGGGATCAATTGAAATTTATTAAAAAAATGAATGAATGTACAAATGGTTGCCCGTCCAAATGATTTTTGTTTATTTTCAAACAGTGCCAATATGTTCTACCTATCATCCAACAGGTCCTCGACTAATATGAGATGAATTGAAATTGATTGAAATGGCCAACGAATGGTTGCCCACCCAAATGATTTCTGTTTGTTTTCAAACTTTGCCAGTATGTTGTACATCAATATATGAAACGAGACGTTTGTTTTGTTTCATAGATTTGAGATGTCCCAAACTGCGGGGCCCCACCCTGAGTGCTTGCTACCACTGGAAAGCCCTTGATGAGGAGGGGTGCACCGGCTTGGTCTCATGATTTTTGGACGTGCGGTGTGAGAGATGTGGAATTTCAAGTATATTTGGTTGTCGGAAATTTCTGAAAAATAGCAAAGTGGGCATTCCTGGGATAATGATTGGAGCCTCGACATGAGAGATATCAAGGGAAAGGTCTCCGGTTCAAATCTGGTCATAGGCTTTGTGGGTGAAAAAAAAAATGATTAGATTTAGATGACTTAGATGACATTGGACACTTGGGCCAACGGCACAAGCTACCCTAGAGAAAGATACATAGAAGATTAGGAGATGCACTGGGATACATAGGAAATTACACTTGGTCTTAGATTTCAATTCTTCACACATGGGCCAACGACACAGGCTACCCTAAAGGTCGCACTTGGGCCTCGACATAGGAGACGCTTGGATACATATGAGATTGCACTTGGGCTTAGATGACACTAGACAGTTGGGCCAATGGCACATGCAACGACGCAATGGCGTGAGCGTTGCACGTGAGCGCGCGAGCGTACGCTCACGCAGGAGTGACGTGGTGTGAGCGTACGCTCACGCCAGCTGACGTGGCGTGAGCCTGCACACATGCTGACGTGGCGTGAGCGTCATGTCAGCATGCTGATGTGGCGGTAAATGATGACATGGCACTGTCCGTCAACTGCCACGTCAGCATTAACATGCGCCGCCTATAACCGAGGATGGTCCTATGACCGTGGAATTAATGCAGGGAATCTTGCCTAAATAGAATCAAGACGAGCGTTGAGGCCTACAATTGCAGCATCCAACATTGTGCAATTACAAATGCTTGTTTCACTTTTACAATTACGAAGACGACAAAATATCCTCACAAAGTGTGCGCCATAAAGGCTGCCACGAGAAGACTTCCTCCCTCCTCAAATAACAATGAGAGTTATGATCATCTTCAAAAGATGATTGTAGTGCATAGCGACAGCAAGACATGTAGACTTCGAACGGTGCAATGACAAATGTGCACTACCTAAAAGTTGTCACTCAGAGCTCACTCCGTATAGTTGGAGGCCATATCATTGCACAGCCGACGAATTGATGTGAATTACACATTTCAAATCATGGTCATCCACATACCACATTACATAGTTCATGCTACCCATGTGTTGTATCCCGCTGCAAAAGAGTATCGACCTCATTGAAACTCATAATGGCCTGGTGAATGAAGTTGTCACGTTTGGGATCGCAAACCATCCTCCTCAAAAATATGAAATACAAATGTTTGCAGGGTATGAATTTACCTCTCTTGCCCAAACTGGTTGATAGCATATTCACAAAATCAGGACATGTGCAATTGGGGAAATTGGAAACCGTGATGTCGTAGGTCCTGTCATGAACAGCAGATGTGGAAGTGATGATTGTGAATACCCGACCATATCCTGGATCGGGTACTTCCGTGGTGCTTCCGACACGAGCTTGGAGCATTCTTGCGGACTCCACTTTGCCAAAGTGTTCAGCGGTTGGAGGGAAACGCCGAACGAGCTTTCCATCTCGTTTGGTTGGCCACAAGTCAGGATTTGCCGGGGGGACCCGGGAGGACGCAGAAGTAGTAGCACATGCATGGAGTTGGGGTTGTCTCGCAAGGGAAAAACCTGCCTCCTCCAGCATTTCAATCTCCTGAAAGCTGAGATGTGTTCCCACCTTCACGGGCCAAACGGTTGGAGGAGATGGCTTCATCACTACGGAAGGACGCACAGTTCCATGCACACATCTGGCACAATCATCTGCGCAGAACCAGAACTTGTGGTTCTTGGCTTCTGGTTGACCGTATGGACGCATCAAGCCCGTGAAAGTCGGAGCAGGAGTTCGGGCACCACCTTTGGATATAGATGAAGTGCACTTCTCGAAATTAGTTGCCCTGATCGCTGTACATTTCACACGAGACCCGACACTTGTGCGTTCTATGTGCCAAACGTGGTCGGGGCATGCGGACTCAAGCACATCAAGGGGGTTGTTTCTCTCCTGCACCATTTCAGTGGCACGGTTTGATGCTGGAGCTTGCCGTCGTGTTGGAGGTTCCTCCACAATGGAGGTTCCGGACATGGAGCTGTCATGCAGGGGAACACGAGGCTTCGAGAAGTTATCACGGTCTGCCCTGTGGGAATCTGAATCCGAACCAGGTGGAGTGTTCAATTTCCTCTTACAGGAGCCGAATCTCTCCTCCCCTTCAAGATGTGGAACTCTAGAAACAAGTGGCGTTCCCTGGGCATACATGCTCACCGCCCGTGCTATCTTGATTGGATCCCCAGATCTGTTTGCAGCACGCAACATCAACTCCCATTTGTCCGGACCCTTGCCACCAACCCCACCTCGTAAGAAATCACGGTATCGGGTTTGTTGTTGCAAGGCACGTATCAAATCATCTGTTGTTGCCACATACAAATCCCGACCTCATTTCCCAGACTGCTGCAACCATGCATTGTGCACAGTTTCTGCCAAATTGCAAGATGGCATGTCCGCCATTTCCTCAATGGACATGTTCTGCAAAGAGGATAACCACACTTCAGAACAGTGCACAGGAAACAACATAAAGAAAGCAATGAGTCAAAAATATGGAAAGCAAATGTATGAATAAAGCATGAAATAGAAGCCTCGTACCATTGTCATGGCTGCTCCCCACTGTCTATACCGGAAGTGCCAAAACGCCAGCCAATCTTCCAATGCTCTCATACTCTCAAGTGATGCAGCTCCAGAAGAGAACCACCAGGCACGAATTGTCTGGAACAAAGTGTCCGCCTCCTTCATTGTTCTAGCATCTTTGTACTCTTTGCACAATTTACGGTGCTGAGTCTGCATCTCTGGTTTGATGTCCGACTTTGTATGTTTTTCCAGAGATTGTGTCCAATGGAATAGACATGTACGCTCTCTTCCTGGCATAGGCACTTTTGGGTCGCCCGATCCGAAGACAACACGAATAGCATTGAAATTTGCTTGAGCACTATCCGCCATGAAACCTGCGAAATTTGGAGATGGCAGCCCATGGCAGCCCATGACACGTATCAGGGAATTCCACATGAGCTTCTGGGATTCCGTATCCTCGGATTGCATGTCACAAACTGCAATTGTCATAACTCGTTGGTACACTGGATCGTAGACATGACAAGCCATTGTCGTCCAATCCTTCACTCGTTTCACATGATCAAACATAAGAAAACAGTTCTGCAAGTCCCCAGTCTTCTGCATCCGCTTCACGAGGCTAACCCCACTGCCCTCCCCAACAGTCGACATTTTGAAAAGAAAAACTTTGATGGCACCTTGACCTGGGAATACATTGTCCTGGATGTAATCGTACTTGCTCACTCGTTTCAATTCCAAAATATTGTCTATGTAGCCTCTGATCCCAGAGCCCATTCTCAATGCATTGATCTGATGCCGAATGTTAGGTGAACTTAAAGTGGAGAAATGATCCATGACCAAGTCCAATGCTGCACCGTCAAGTTTAGTCCCCACAGAATCTCCTTCACTCAAAATATGGCTTTCCAAGAAGGACTTGCTTGCGCCAAGAGCAATTGCAGATGTTGTTGCGGATGGGTTTCTCCCGAACTCCTGTTTGATCAACCTCGATACTGTCTCAACACTCTCCCTGTAATCCCCCTTCGAGACAGGATGGTTATGGAATCCAAAATGCACACAAGCTCTCGTCATTGTATTCAAACGGTGGACAACATAGTACATTCTTGCTCCGCAGAGCGCCAAACAGGATGGCACAAGTTTGCAGAATTTGCAGACGAAAGTGTTTGCCGGTGGAGAGGCAGTCCCAGGCTGAAATGGATTTTCCGCCAGACCCTCCCATTCGCTTTGATTATGAACCCCAGACTGAAGAAAGTGTCTGCAATTCAAATTATCACACCTAAGGTGTCCATTGCAAACTGTCCTCCTGAAAACAAGCTTGTCATCATTCTGAATATTGGATGTTTTTGTTCTGCACCACGGGTGCCCGTCGTGTTTCTTGTCCATTCCATGCATCATGATTGTTACACCTCCAACTCGCGGAGGAGGAGGCAGCTCGAATAGGATATCGCCATCAAAAGTCTCCGGCAAGAACTTCACAGGCACCTGCTTCAAAGATTCCCAATCAATTCCCCGCAACTCACTTTTGAATCCAGCCATTCCTCCCATCGCCCGCAATTTTGGAATGACACTACAAATCTCTTCTTCATCAGCTTCTGCAACCACAGTAGGAAGGACTGGATTTGGAATTTCACTTATGTCATCATCGGAAGAATCCGAAAGCTCAACGATTGGAGTGGAGGAAGTCTGTTCTTTTTTCACCACCACCTCCCTCTTGTCTTCAACGACCGAAGCAGCAGTCCCGGGCGTCACATATGACCCAAGGGACTTTCGCCGAGGCTCTCCAAGTACTCTGTATCGACCAGGACGCACTCTCCACTGGCTGATATGAGCCGTCTCATCACGGTTTTGGAAAGAATATTTCACCAACTTCCCTTTCAGATCGTAAACCTCTTTCTCCAAAAAGATGGAGCCATTCTGCAGCTGAAAACGGGTAGCCAAGACATGTTCCAGAACAATTGCAAATCCATTGTCAAGGACTTCCTGGGAGAACGGCACTGGTTTGTCGTCTGAGAAGAACTCCGCTTCAGAGGAAGCCATCTTCCTTCCTCGAGTATGTTTGTACCTTGCTATCGCAGATCTAGTGTAAATCGGTTTACTGCTGTCTCCAGAACACAGTTGAAGAATGAGCAGAGAATATGGCGGAGGAAGCTCAGATAACGACTGTGCATATTATGTTATTCTTTCCAGATATGCAGCCGTCCATTTTAATTACTTTTCTTGTGGGCCCAGTGGTCAGAGTATCCCTAGGGGCAGTGTCGGCAACTGTTAAACCGTTAATCAGAACCTCATCAATAAACCCAATAACAAAGCCGACTTCCTGGAAGCATGCCACAGGATCTGAGAATGGGATTGCAGATTAAGTAAATGTATCTATATACTACTACCAATGATCATGCGCACCTGGAAAGTTCCAAATGTGAAACGAATGTGGGGTTTGGCTAACAAGGATGACCGTGTATGATATTCCAAAATTTGTCATCAAACTCTCGTTCATTTATATTTATTTGTTTAAGACTGCGCATCAATTTCTGGGATTCGCTGTTCTTTTTAAATATTGAACCCGTTCTAATAAAGAACACGCCGTTTTTTTTGGGCGGCACACGTCAGACATCCATAACTGAATACGAACAGCTGTACACCAATTGCTGGCATGTGCACTAATAAGGAAACGACTATGTGTAACGGTCACGCGGGAGGGAATCCGATGCTTCTAGAGACACGCAAGAACGCAGGCAATCCCGCAAGAAATCGGGAGTCACTGCGTTTTTCTACTTTTCGCGCTTAGAGGGAGAGTGGTAGTCAAGCTGGAGAGGGTTCCTTCTAGAATACGAAAGAGAAGAAAGTCTCTTTATTTTACTTCCCTTAGAGAGAGACGCAGAGCAAGAGAGAAAATGACGAGGCGTCGTTTGTTGGAGAACACAGGGCCAAGGCAGCAGGTGAACGCGGAGACTGATTCACAAGAGCAGACGGAGACTGAGGCAGCGGCTGCGACACAGTCGGCGATAAGAGTGCGCCAGCCTGTGGAGGCAGAGATGATTCGCAGGGACACTGAAGAAGGTGGAAGCACGCGGAACGCCGAACCTGGAGAAGGTCAAGAAACCCTTGCGCAGACAGAAACTCCAGCAGATGTGAGAGGGAAGAGGAAAGCTGCAGAAGGGGATCAAATTTCAAAACCTAAGAAGGTGCCAGTAAGTTTTATCATATAGTCTGTCTGATTGCCTTTCAAGGAGTCCTTCCTCTTCCCTTCTTTAGCAGGAACTACTGAATTGCGAGCGTCGTTAACGCCATTCGATTCTCCTCATGAGATTTATGTACCTATGTGTTTGAAGAGAGAGTCTGCACTTACTATTCTCCCTAAACTACACTGAATGTCGTTGCCGCCAATCAGTTGCACATGTATGTCATTACACAACACCGATCCGGCAGGTCGTTATCTTTTGTGATTGTCGTTAACGCCGTTCGCTATCGCTCTCGCTTTTGTTTTGAATACGGCAGTCTCAGCTTTGCATGTGTAGATTGTGCTGAATTCTTTCACACCATTCATGGTGAGTTTCCTTGATACAGAGTGATGGTCGTTACCGCCATTCACTATTTGCAAATCACTCAGTCAGAACTGAATGGCATCGTGCAGAAAACTGTGAGGTCGAAGCCTACAGGATCAGAGGGGAAAGGATCTGGAGATGGGGACGAGTCCGCAAAAAGCTCAGAGAATACAGATGAAGCAGATGAATCCGAAGTGCACTACCTTGACAAGGTGAAAGAACTCATGTCATTCCAGAAGGTAAACTCTCAGGAGGTTATAAGGGACATGCTCGTATCTGGAGGGCGTCTGGACATACCTCTGTGCCGGATGATATCAATGCCTGTTGTGCGTCCACCTCTTTCCCATGACATAACAAAATTGGAGAGTGATTTTGTGCATGGATATAGACTTGGTGCACAAGTTTTTTATGTGTCACTGACGGATATAAATGGGAAAAGCACATTAGTGTCTCCAGAGATCAGTGATAACTGGGATGAGTGCTGGAAAGATGCCAATGAGGAGTTCGAGCTGGGCCTCATGATGGGAAAGAACACCCAGCAATTCTGCAACCACATGTTCTACGTCTGGGACGGCAACCACCGATTGCTGGCATGGATGGGATACATTCAGAAACACCATTCGAAAGACAAAGACAAGCATGTTGCTGTGGAGGCAATGGTTTTGGATCCAGGAAACGACATCGCTAGGCTTCTTACAGCTATGCACGACGTGAACAAGTAAGTCATCCAGGAGATTTCATTCCCTCTGTAGTGTCTTGTTAATCCTCAAAAAACAGTGTTAAGGAATGCAATGTTTCCAATGTTTTTGCAGATCGACAGAGAAATCGCATGTGACAACAAGCTTGGTTCACACACTATTCCGAATTCAGAGGATTGGTCTGATGAAGCTGGATGATTTTCGGACAGTACTACCACCCAATATCATCAAGAAGTGCGAAACAGGAAGAGCTGCAGGCACTTGGTATTCTTTGACACGAGAGGCGTTTCTGGAGTACATGTATGCGGTAAGCCCGAGTCTGTAATCTGTTTACTTTTCGAATACATGTTTGTAGTCCCTTCGGAGCTAATCACTACTTGAATGAATGCAGCAAGAACTGGCAGAGGCAGCTGAGAAGGGAAAATCCGAATATTACCGCACTACACCAGAAGAACTAAGGACATCAAAGGGTGTGGAAGCTGCAATAAAGAAGGAGTTTGAAATGCGAAGAACCAAATTGATGTCAGCCTTCGGAAAGCAGCTTAGAATAGTAGATCCTGGACTTGGTCCTGAGTTCCTTCAGCAGATCAAAACACACTATGACAAGCATGTGCATCCGGAGATGCAGCAGGAGAAATTGCACCGGCTGGCCATATCGATGGTCGACCCACAAACAAAAATAAGGTGGCTGGAGATATGGAACTCAGATCAAACAGTAAAGGACTTGAATCAGTTCCCAAAGAGCACCATACAGCCTGGCACAAAGGTGGAAGGAATCAGTGATTTGGTGTTTGATAACTGGCTCCACAAGGCTACATTTTGGAGTCAGGTGTGTATTCGAACATGCTGTTTCTTCTCTTCAAGTATGTGATGTGTATCTTTTTTGCAATTCTGACAAATATACTATTTGCAGCTCGAAAAGCGCGCCGTCATTGTGCTGGATCAGACTTTGAAGGACCTGAACATTGCGATTGTTTCCCCTCCCCAAATGTCATTGGAGGCATACATAAGGAAGTGGAGAGGTCTCACCTGGAGATACTGTTTTTTCCGGGAGTTCTCCAAAGATGGTAACATTTTACGGTCCAACGACTTTGACAGTCAGGTTGGAGGAGAGTGGGCCATGATGCGAGTTGTGTACAGGTGCAATGTCATACTTGAAACTCTACTGTTTTTTTGGGAAAAAATGTGGCTTCATATGGATTGCAATCTTAGATCCAGATTGAATGTCGTTGACGACATTCACTTCTTTGTCTGAGTCATTCTTAAGCGAGTATATGAATTCACCTGGTTAGGATCTAAGGGTGCAATTATATTGTCCCTGATTAGAATTGATAATGTCCTTGAATGGCGTTGACGACATTCACATACGGAGTTGTTGAGAGGTCCTCAGAGTTATTTAAATTTTTGTAATGTCCATAGAGGTTACAGTGAGGGTTCCTCACTTCATTTTGCTGAATGTCAATGCAGACATTCAGTTGTTCTGCATTGTTTTTGCCTCTTGCGATGAATGTGGAGGCTTGATAAGCTCTGTTTTAAGAAATCCAAAGTGAATGTCGTTGACGACATTCACAGCTGTGTCTGTATTATTCAACAGCGACAAATTCAATTTACATGGATTGGGGAGCTAAGTAATTGGTTTCTTTTTTGTATTTTTGTGAATGGCGTTGACGCCATTCACATACAGTGATGTTGTGAGGTCCTCAGTGATAGGTTCGTTATGAATGTGCATTGAGTTTGCCTGGAGGGTTCCTTACTCAATTTTTTGATTTCCATCCTGTGATTTTGCTTCATTTAAGTAATAATTTGGCTTCATTAGTGAATGTCGTTGACGACATTCACTTCTATGTCTGTGTCATTTCTAAACGATAATTTGCATTCACCTGGATTAGGGTGTATTTACAGTGTCATTGAATGGAATGTTCTGAATGGCGTTGACGACATTCATATCTGGAGCAGTAGTGTGGTCCTGAAAGGTCCTTGGAGCAGTTCTCAGAGCCATTTCAATCTATGTTTTATTCTTTCTGTTCTACTTGCATCTTACTCACTGAGCGCTTTTGTGGGTTGGGATTTATCTCCTTTTTTCAGGTACACGAAATATGTGCTTATGGAAGGAAATCACCTGAGCGGAATTCCCGACTATCTTGACATGTGGTCGGACCCTGCAAACGATCCAACCATGTATACTGCAGGGATATTGAAGGACTGGAGTCCTTCTCACTTCAGAGACTGTGGGTGGTACCTTGACTGCCCACCTGAGCACACGACCTTTCAAGAACAGCATATGAAATACTTGAACAATAACGCTGAGATGCTGGCGCCTTTGACTGACGAAGAGTATCAACGAAACATAGCAACATTGGCTGCCAAGGAGCCTGATGCTCAGGGAACGCCGCAGAAGGGAAAGAAGGCGGGCCGCAAACCAAAAGACAAGGCTGTTGATGTCATAGCCATCTCACCAGCAAAGCCAAAGGACAAAGACAAGTCCAAAGAGAAGGAAAAGGACAAGGGGAAGGAGAATGAAAAGGAGATGGAGAGTGGGCAGGACTTTACTGCTGGAAGATATACCCGCACTCTTCAGTGCGTGTTCGATGCCAAGCCACACCCTTCCCGTTCTGATTCAGCAGGAGAGATGAAAATTGTTAATGAGGGTTGGCTTTCGATGATGCAGAGTCGAAAGAGAGGATACACTGGGGTGCCATCCCCTACCTGGGACAATATAATCTCATTCCTCAATCTGGTGAGAATTCCAGTTTCTTTCCTTTTTCTCTGAAAGTTTCGTTGGCAGTATTTCAGTCTCGTTCTTTGAAAACAATCTTGCCATCGTTCTTATAAAAAACATGTCTGTTGCAGGTGAGCACAGGTCCCACCTTCGTGTGCGGTGTGCAGAAAACTTATGCGGCCGACATTGTCATTCTCGACATCCCGGATGGCCAGGCTGTGCCAGAAGTTCTTCCAAAGGGCAAGACGCCAGGCTGGAACAAATTCGAGGACAACTACTGGAGTTGGGTGTTCGGGTTCTGTAACAATTTCCTCTCTGATGCAGGGACACTTCTGCTTTTTCAGTCATGTGACAATGATAGTCGTCGGGCATTGGCATCATACCTCAAGTCTTCAGGGTTTGAAGTTTTGCGCACATGGAATTGTGTGAACAGCCTCTACCTTGTGAAAGGGGGTTTCCCTGGTCAGCTGGTATGCCGTCTCCCTTCTGCTTGTGCTTTGATCATGAGTTTCAATTTTCTCTGCAGCTCCACTCTAGTAGAATGTTTTATGATCGACACCGATCATCACCGATTCATGATTTTTTTGTGTCAGAGTTCTGAATAGCCGATGTACACACTTCCACTATAGATTGTGTTTACCACACTAACCTGCTATCTTTGCCAGACGAGGATGTTCGAGGCGATCTGCCTGCGGAGGATTCGCACATCAAAGACACCATCCTCCATCCGCAGCTTTGAGATTTCTGACCAGGGTTGTTTCGTCAACCCCCCCTATGAGCCCCATGTCGATGACATTTTGTACAACTTCATGCAGTCCAGTCAGACTCTGAAGAGACCAGATGGCACTCCCTGGAGAGGTGCAAAGGAAAAGTCACCAGCATTCATGCAAATACTGCTGGAGTCATGCAGCCACCGCTCTGCACGGGTGGTCGATCTTTCTGTGTCCACAGGTTCGTTTTTTCCCTTCCGAATTGGTTTCCTTTCAACAGTTTCATCTGCTTAAATCCCCCCTCCAAACTGTTCATGTTCTCCTGTCTGGTGCAGGAGCAACTTACCACGCATGCAAGGCAGGCGGAAGAAGCCTTTTTGGCATGGAGGGTGATTCTGACCTCTACAACACCGTGCTCCTCCCCCTTTTGTCTGGCTCCACTTCAGGCACACAGACTGATCGGATTCAAATTCGAAATGATGACGATCCCGAAGATAAGCAGGTCGACAACGACTTTTCATGTGAGTAAGTGCTAAACCCTCTTTGGGAGTCATACTCAATTTCTCGATAACATCAAAGTTACAGTAATAACTTTTTCAGGCTGTCTTTCAGGAAAGGCAGCGGTGGATCTTCAGGAGATACAGTCATTTCTGGCGAGTCTGTTTTCGACAGCCCCCTTTCCAATTTTCTGCTTCCTGTTTATGCCGAAGCAATGGCACTTCACGCGGCCGAGTCCCTATCCCCTGACTTTTTAGTGGCCAGCCGTAGGTGTATCCAGCGTGGATCCGGTGTTCTAAAATACTTAGACTTAGATGCAGAGGAAGAGGGGATACATTGTACTGACTCTGAGTCAGACTGAACTGTATTCTTTTAATATTCATTTTCATATTATCTGGAAAACGTTGAATCCCCTTCCTCCACCGTAGTTGTTCCTTTAGAACAAATAATAATCACAGAATCAACTTTCGTTTAAATTGCTATATGTATGAATCCATCTCACAAACCTCCCTGACTCTTCTCATATCCATTGTGCATTCATCTACACTGTATTCATGCGTGCTCCATTCATGAAAGCTTCCTTTGTACAACATCCATTGTACATTCATCCTCTGTACTCTTTAATCCACCCCACAAACCTTCCACACTCATTTCATATACGTTGTGCATTCGTCAAAAGATTTGGTCATGCATCTTCCTGTCATGAATTTTTGTCATTGCTCAACATCCATTATACATTCATCCATTTTACTCTTATCCATCCGTCATTCATCCATCTACATACATTTTTCACACTCATCCATCTGTTTATCATCCAACTGTACATTCATCCATCCTTTATTCAATGCCTTTTATTATGTCGTCCAGCTTGTTTCCGCGGTAAAGGGTGCCAATCCGCGGGAATACACTCCACTTCTTTCTGGGCGCGTGGTGACGCGGCCTTCACGTGTGATGACGTGGACTGAGCCCCGTGACGTGGCATTTGCGCAAGGTGACGTGGCGTGAGCGCAGTTGCGCTCACGTGACCAGGCTCACGCCGAGGCATCCCTGTGGCACATGCTACCCTAGTATCTTTTAACAGGCCACGAACAAGTATTGGATCAATTGAAATTGAGAAAAAGATAGAAGACTCCGGTCCATGGACCGACATAACTAAGAGCCACTTCGTCTGTCCCACTCGGGGGTGGGCCATATCAATTGAAATTGATTAAAATGGTGAACAAATGGTTCCCCATCAAAATGATTTTTGTTTCTTTTCAAACTTTGCCAGCATGTTCTGCATACCTTCTGGCAGGTCCTAGACAAGTATGGGATGAATCAAAATTGACAAAAAAGGTGAATGGATGCTTCCCCAACCAAATGATTTTCTATATTATATGATAAGTCCTCCACAAGTACGAGATCAATCAGTATGTGGTGAAGTGCAAACAGAATTAAGTGACGTGAACCCTAGACTTTACACCCTAAATCCTAAACCCTAATCCCTCAACATTTCCCTCCCCAACGACGCTCTCACCCTTCAACCAATTTTTGAATTAAATCGAAATTAAATAAATTTTAAGCAAAAAAAAAAGAGTTTGAATGTCTATGATTGGTTTCTGCTACGTAATGATTTTTTTTTGGCTGAATTTTGTTCTGTGAATTCAACCCTCGCACCACTACATCCTTGTAAACATTTGGACCAAACAAAAATGAGAAAAAAATAAAATAAAATTTGTTTTCTTCGCTCACCATTACAGAACTCTCTATGAAGAGTGCATGAAGTTGAAGACAAATGGACTTTGGAATGCAAATGAGGGAAGAAAATGTGGTTTTGGGTCTAAATGACTTTTGTTCACTCCAAAAAATTTGCACACACATTGCATATGCAGTCGTTAAGAAAAGGATCAAGATTGGAATTTAAAAAAAAAATCATGTGCAGACGAAACGCAGTCCAACAGGTCCCAGAGTTATACGAGATCAAACGAAATTCATTCGATGGGCCAACGGATGGTTGCCCAATCAATGATTTTTGTTTGCTTTGAAACTTTAGCAATATGTTCAGTACACCGTCTCACAAGTCCCGGACTAATATGAGATCAATCAAAATTCATTCAGTGGCCCAACGGATGGTTGCCCATGCAGATGATTGTTGTTGTTTTGAAAGTTTCCAGTATGTTCAATATACCATGTAATAGGTTCCAGAGTAATATGAGATCAAACGAAATTCGTTCAATAGGCCAACGGATGGTTGCTCATCCAAACGATTTTTGTTTGATTTGAAACTTTGGTAGTATGTTTAGTATATCGTCTCACAGGTCTCGGATTGATACGAGGTCAATCGAAATTCATTCAATGGGTCAGCATTCATGTAGTCATTGACTTGTTCCCCATCCACATGATTTTTTTTTGTGGTTCGAGAACTTTGTGGGTATGTGGTTCATACCTTTGTGGTTCACATCCTTGTACGCCGTATTCATTCGACAATGACATAATATAGCATCTTCCATTTCCAACAACAACAAATGTCTCCCAATTGGTTGTCGGTCATATAATTTGTTCTGTTGCGGTACCCATTGGACCTCTGGGAGTCGGAAAAACCTCCCCCTGGCCTCACTCCAATGCCCTCCCAAAGTACGGCAAAATTGCTCTCTCTCCCACCAATCGATTATGCTTCCCGCACGTACCGTTATCTCCCAGTCAGATGTGACTCAGAAATATTGGGGTGATTTACTACTGTATTCCGGTTTGCAGCATGTATGTTATGTATTCCTCTGTCTGCATCCCACAACAAATTTTTGCCCCAATGCACACAATTGAGAAATGTAAATGGTAGCCCATCCAATGGAGTTGTGCCGATTGTACTCATAACCTATTGATATAAGATCTTCCAAGCCCACCAGCTCATAGAAACAACGATGGATTGGTGTACAACATTTTGGGCAAGCGTTCATCCATAAGGATGCATGGATAAGACACATGGGATGGAACATATGTCCACATGATCCAAGCACATGACCTCCCTCTAGGTCATAAAGATTCATGCACATCGAACAATGAGAGCCATCTGATATCTATTTTGGCACAATGCCTCATGGTATCTCCTCCTTTTGAGCCGCGTCGATATGGCTGCTTATCCTTGTTGTGGTGTCTCACTCCTTCTCTATTTCCAACTCTCAGTTTATGCTTCTGCTTGATTGATCTCATATTAGTCCAAGACCTGTTAGATGGTATGATGAACATACTAGCAAAGTTTGAAAGCAAACAAAAGTCATTTGGATGGGTACCGATTCGATCGCATTTGAATGAGTTCTGATTGATCTCATATTTGTCCGGGACCTGTAAGATGGTATGTTGCACATACAAGCAAAGTTTCAAAGCAAATAAAAGTCATTTGGATGGACAACCATCCATTGGCCTACTGAATGAATTTCAATTGATCTCATATTTGTCCGGGACCTTTGAGATGGTATGTTGAACATTTAAACAAAGTTTCAAAGTAAACAAAAATCATTTGGATAGGCAACCATCTATTGGCCCAATGAATGAATTTTGATTGATCTCATATTAGTTATGGGACCTGTTAGATGATATGTTGAATGTATTGGCAAAGTTTCGAAGCAAACAAAAATCACTTTCATGGGAAACCGTCCGTTGGCCCATTGAATGAATTTTCTTTGATCTCATATTTGTCCGGGACCTATTAGATGGTATGATAAATATACTTGCAAAGTTTCAAAGCAAACAAAAATCAATTAGATGGTGAACTATTCGATTGCCATTTGAATGAATTTCGTTTGATGTCATATTTGCCCGGGACCTGTGAGATGGTATGTTGAACATACTGGCACAGTTTCAAAGTAAACAAAAATCATTTGGATGGTCAACTATTCGATCGCCTTTTGAATGAATTTTGATTGATCTCATATTTCTCGAGGACATATTAGATGGTATGTTGAACATACAGGCGAAATTTTCAAAGCAAACAAAAATCAATTCGATGGTCAATTATTCGATCACCCTTTGAATGAGTTTTGTTTTATCTCATATTTGTCCAGGATCTTTCGGATGGTATGTAGAGAATGCTAGCAAAGTTTGAAGCAAACAAAAATCATTTGGATAGGCAACGATTAGATCGCCCTTTGAAGGAATTTCGTTTAATCTCATATTTGTCCAGGACCTGTCAGATAGTACAGTGAATATACTGACAAAGTTTCAAAGCAAAAAAAAAAATAATTTGGATGGCAACCATCAGTTGGCAGTATGCCGGAAATGTTGATTGGTGCAAGTTAACGCATCCCATAATTGTTCATTGTCTGCTCCTCATGCCTCCTCCTAGGCCTCAAACGGTTGATGTGACACATTTTCACAAATGTTTTGCACCTGTGCATTGGCCATATCTCATTTTTCCAATGTCATCCCAACGAAGGGAAATATGCGATGATTTGGAGTGGCCTAGGAAGGTTTTAGAGAATCTTCATGGTCGACCGGTCAGCGGTCGCCTCGACACTTTGTGATATGCGACCGCTGGGAAGCCATAAACAGAGTAAAAGGGTTTGGAAGGAGTTGTGGGCTGTTTTTAGAAGTGATGTCTGTGGAGCTTGGGCAAGTATCTATGAGGCCATGCCAGATTGGCGGTCGTTATTTTAAAAAAAATGAACAATTAAGCGACCGCATAATTGGCGGTTATTTTTCTTTAATTTAAAAATGTGAAGCGACCACCACAGTATTGGCAGTCACGTTGTTTTTTTTTTCCTAAGTTTTTAGAAAGAAAAAATGCCCCTTCCCATGGGCAGTGTCTCATCTCTCAGCGCCTTACGGCGGTATCTATGAAAGAGGTTATTTTTTCCTCTCACCACAATTCAGGGGACTGATTTGTGAGCAGTCACTCCCATGTGTTTCCACTTGTTTTTAAAAAAATAAAATAAAAATGACATTCGGTTGCTCAAAGTTCATCCTCAATAACTTGAGGATTTTATTTTGTCGTATACTGGTGTTTACCACTTTCAGATCAAGGCAAAGAACTCCCATGTCCTTGGAGGAGAATGATGAGATGTCAGCAGAGATTGATGGCTATAATATCTCCTGCAGTGGTGTCTTCTTGTGAAAGAAACTTGTCTATTTCTTCCCAACAAGGGGAAAAATTAGTTGTGTTGAGAAGTGGGATAGGTGACAGAGTGTTTTCACAATACATACTTGTCTGAGTACATGTGTCACGGACATAGCCCAGATGAACTTACCAGGAGTAAATACTAGAAGTTACCAAGTTACCATATTACCGAAAGTTACCATGACTATCGTGATCTACCATGATTTACCATTACTTACCAAATTACCAGGAGTTTACCAAATTACCAAGAGTAACTTGGGAAACTACTCAGGAAGCTTCCTTTGGAGGAAACTTCTCCATCAAGATACCTCCTTTGTTTAAGGAAGCTTCTCCATCAAGAAACCTTTGTTTAATCTTGGAAACTTCTCCAGCAAGAAATCTCCATAGGGGAAGCTTCTTGGGGAAGCTTCTTAGTAGCCAGTATATATAGGAGGCGAAACTGGACACTCTTCAGTCTCGCCAACACAAGTTCAAGCTACTCTTGTTCCAAGTCCAGTACTCCAGTCCAGCTTCCAGTATCCAGTCCAGTTTCTAGTATCTGGTATTCCAGTCCAGTTTCTAGCATTCCAGTATCCGAGTCAAGTTCCAGTATTTTGTACTATTGTCCATTGTTATAAAGATTATCTTGATTCATGTTCACCTACCATGCATTCGGCCACGCCGACCTTGACTTCTTGTCCAGTCTTGTACCTCTAGTCTGATATCTTGTTTGTGTTCTGTCATGTTCTCGTCCTTGACAACATGTTCCACACTTGAGCATACTTTTCCACAAGTCAATCGAGCCTTGAGTTCCTTAAAGGTTTCCTCCTGTTCCTCCTCCCACTGCCACTCCTGACCCACCTTGGTCAACTTGGTAAGAGCCTTTGCAATGCCACTAAATCCCTTGACAAACCGTCAATAGTATTTTGCCAATCCCATGAAAACACGAGCTCTACTCACATCTGTGGGACGTGGAATGCATGCAATGGCCTCCACGTTTGTTTGTTGAACACCCAATCCTCCAGGGTATATCATGTGACCTAAATACTCAATCTGTTTGTGAAAGAACTTGCACTTCCCAGGGTGCAATTTCAACCCATGCGCTCTCAAGCGCTCAAACACCATCTGAAGGTATCTCTCATGCTCCTCAACCGTAGCACTAAAGACGATGATATCACCAACGTAGCACCGGGCGAAGTCTAGTCCTGCAAGAATCCTATCCATGACCCTCTGGAATTCTGCAAGAGCATTCTTCAACCCAAACGGTAAGAACCGCCATTGATACAAACCATCATTCCCATGCTGGTCAATCCCCCAAAAATGCCGTTTTTTTGCTTGTCAGCCTCTTTCATTGGCAACTGGCGATAACCCAATCGTAAGTCCAATGTGCTAAACACCTTCGCATGCCCAATGGCATCAAAGATTTCCTCTGGAGTTGGCATGGCTTATCTATCAGACTTAGTCTGACGGTTCAGTCCCCACATATCTTTCTTTCTGTCCAATTGCTATAGATATCCTTCTTAGCTGGCATCACCATTGCCGAGGCATACTCCCTGCCTGACAGCTCCACCAATCCAGCTTCGAACAGCTCCATAGTCCGTGACTGGATCAACGACCTCTCCATGCCACTATACTTGTAGGGCCTTCGAAAAATTGGCGTGTTACTTGCCAAATCAACACGAATCTCCTGGCCCTTCAAACTCCCCAAATCCTTCAAACCGAAGGCAAAGCAATTCCTATAAGCCCTTAGAAATCGTTGGATCCTCCGTCTCTCTCCTCTGGTGAATGTGGATCAAACAAGTCATGTCGCAACACTCGCAACATCTCCCAAAACAAATGCGACCTTGCATAATGCAAGCCAAATGTTCCCATGACCTGCGGGAGAGTGTCCTTGGCAAGGCCATCCAACTGTCACCAAGTCAATGGCACCATGTTGGTCCAAATCATCCGCCCCCAGCAAGGTAATGTCTGCTGGCAATGTCACGGACATAGCCCAGAGGAACTTACCAGGAGTAAATACCAGAAGTTATCAAGTTACCATGTTACCGAAAGTTACTATAACTTACCGTGATTTACCATGATTTACCATGATTTATCATTACTTACCAAATTACCGGGGGTTCACCAAATTACCAAGAGTAACTTGGGAAACTGCTCAGGAAGCTTCCTTTGGAGGACACTTCTCCATCAAGATACCTCCTTTGTTTAAGGAAGCTTCTCCATCAAGAAACCTGCATAGGGGAAGCTTCTTAGGGAAGCTTCTAAGTAGTAGCCAGTATATATAGCGAGACTGGACACTCTTCAGTCGCCAACACCAGTTCAAGCTACTCTTGTTTCCAATCCCTAGTACTCTAGTCCAGTTCCCAGTACTCTAGCCCAGTTTTCAATATCTGGTACTTCAGTCCAGTTTCCAGCATTCCAGTATTCAAGTCGTGTATCTTGTACTCTTGTTCATTGTTATAAAGATCGTCTTGATTCCTATTTACTCATCATGCATTCGGCCACGCCGACCTTGACTTCTTGTCTAGTTTTGTACCTCTAGCCTGATCTCTTGTTTGTATTCAGTCATGTTCTCGTCCTTGACAGGCAAGGCCTTTTGGTACCCTTGAATTGCTGAGAGAGGCAACAACTCAGGATACTAGTGTGTGAGCAAAGCGATGTGGCGCATAGAAATACGCCGAGCTATCTCATCCTTCTTCACATACAAGCGTTTGCGTACTTTAATCCCTGCTTGCAACACTCCTGTAAGCCCAATGCTCATGTCTCCAAACAGGTCTAGCAAACAAATCCCTGTGTCAGGTGGTTGCCATGTAATGGGCACTGTGTCCAAATGAGCTAACTGAAGTGGTCCATGTGATGTCACTGAACTCATCTTGCTCACCAATGGAAAGGCCTCATGTCATGTTTGCTACACACACTAGCCTGTCACTCGCTGCATATTCCCAACTGTACCCCATAGTGGAATATACAGAGGTACATGAGGAAGCAAATCAGCCTTGTATGCCAATTGTTTGTCCTTATCAGATGGTGGCCTATCATCTTTATGGCTATTGCCCTCCAAGTGTTCACCGCCCAAAGCCACTACCCCTAAGAATGCAACCAATGTGGACATCATGTTCGTATGATCCACCGCTACATTCCCAATAAACCGCACTGGGAGCAGTGCACGTCGGTCATCCCCTGACTGCCATTCCAGCCTGTAGGATATCGTTTCCTCCCAAAAGTCCAGAATAAATCTCATCGGGTATAACACAGCCCCACCAATAAGCACATCGTATGACATTGCGTCCGTAACAATGATTTTAGCTCTCATGACTGAGCCATCTGTAAGATGATCTGGCTGGAATCAAACGAAGAGCTAATGGTGTATAATCCATTGTGCCTTCTCTGAACCGCCCAAAGATGTTTGAATTTGGAAATGGTAAGACTCCAAATCTGCATCTGTAAAGCCCAAGCCTGCAATTGCTGCTCCCCAACATCAATGGTTGTGCTCCCGAGTCCAACAAGACCCGCATTGGCCTATACCTCCTCCCGGTTGGGCCACCCAACTGAAACACACCATCCTGATCAATGTCCACCAGGACTACCCAAGGAGTCACCACATCTCGCTCAATGGCTGGCCTAGCCGACAACTCCTATAATCTTGCAGCTGCCGCTTGCCATGGCACAGCTATGGCGATTCCAAGGCATCTATGCACTGCACCTTATCCGCTATCCCCGCAGATAGTGTCGATGTCTCACCATCCCTACAGAGTACAGCTACCAGTTTAAACACTTCAGCTGGCCGAATCCCCGACATTGCAATGGTCGGGCAATGGTCATTGCAGAAAACAATGGAGCTTGACAAATTGCCGTAGCCACCCCCAACAATATTGTACTGGCTGCACCTTGCTTTGTAGCACCACCCACTAGCATTTCCCGAGCCACACCAACTCTCGCCAATGGTACTCGTGGCTCTACCTCTGACACACTTGGGCGAGCAGGTGTCATGGATGACGTAGTTGGCACTTTTTCAGCCAATGTGAAGCCTTGTCTGACGACTTGCTAATTTCCCTCTTTGTGGATCAAAATCCACATCCGCTCCTCTTGGCTCAGGAGCACGCGTTGCTGCTTGAGTGACAATAGCAACAGAGTCTATATGCAATGGCCCTGCAGGTGCGGCTCCACACATGAAGCCCATACCAATCTGATCTGCCCTAGGCAATGCAGCGGTAGGGTTATGAGGTTGTGCAGGTGGGGCTTGAACCTCAGGCCTTGGAGCTGGTGCAACATGAGTAGTGGCCATGGCAGCAAGACGTTGCTATAATTGGGCAAGCCTATCCACCATGCCTTGGTCATGACCTTGACCTTGACCCTGTGCTCCTTGGTTTTGGTTACGATCTCCACCACGACCTCTGCCTCCTCTTCCTCTCTGAACTGCATTGCCTCATCCTCGGTCACCATTGTTCCCTTGGAACTGGCCTAGCCGTACCTCAGGATGCAAGTCATAACAATGGGTCTCCTCATACCCATACTTGCCACAATGCCCACACTTTAGTTGTATAGGCTGTGCCTATGCCGATCCTTTGCCTTTCTCTGGGCAATCTCTCTTAACATGGGGTCCTCCACAATTCCAACATGTCACACCCGACTGTTATTGGCCTGAGAATGAAGGAAGATACCTCTACATCTGAGATCATCTCTGACCTTCCCTGGGCTTTGCTTGAGCCCCATTGTTGCCTTGTGCACGTTGGGGTAGTGGTTGTTGTTAACTAGGAGTTCCACTTTGTTGTGTCTCCTTACCAAACCCCACCATATTGACCACTCGCTCCTCCACCATATTGAGCTCTATCCGCTCTGCCAGCAAAAACACATTTGCTAAGGTTGAGCCACTTGTAAAAGAGTTACATTCCGCACCCTTCTCCTCAGTTCCTTGTCCAATATCCCATACCAGAATTGGACTGCTTGAGCTTCTGTAACCCCTTGAGTTATATTTATCAATTGCCTCATGCGTGTGTAAGCCTCCCTCAAACTCTCAATAGGCTTTCGTTGGAACTCTTGCAAGCTCCGCAATTTCTCCGTCTTTATCCCCTGTTAGTTTCTCCTTCACTCCTCGAAGAACTCCACAACTGGATTAAAAATAGGCACAAGTCTTGGTGCTGTGGCAGGAGCTTGGGTGGACTTCCCAGCTCCTGTATTGGCAGTATGGAGTCGCAGGAACCAATACATTGGAGTTGTCGCTTACCCAGCTATCAGATCAGCCGTTCTGACTCTCACGACCTTCAACATCACGCCGACGCTCTCGAGACGATGGGCCACCAATGCGACGCGTACTTCCTTGTCTGGACCCCGTACGACGGCAAGTGGAGCCTACTCGAAGTCTGATAATTGTGTTGGAGGTTGAGGCTTCGGACCCAGAGGGCAACGAAATCATGTTTGAAGGCAGTTTCGAAAAACAGAATGCTCAAATCACTGCGTGGTCCCAAGTTCAAGGTGTTGGACACTATCGATGGTTGCAGGGACCTATAAATCATTTGAGTCAAGAACGAAGAGACGAATACTTGACAAGTACCATTCGTCGGATTTTGGATTTTCTCCAACTCTAAGCAAGTCCAAGATTTTACCGCTCCTCGAAGAACTCGGCGCTAGAGGAGGGGGTAATGTCACGGACATAGCCCAGAGGAACTTACTAGGAGTAAAAACCAGAAGTTATCAAGTTACCATGTTACCGAAAGTTACCATGACTTACCGTGATTTACCATGATCTACCAGGATTTACCATTACTTATCAAGTTACCGGAAGTGTACTAAGAGTAACTTGGGAAACTACTCAGGAAGCTTCCTTTGGAGGAAACTTCTCCATCAAGATATCTCATTTGTTTAAGGAAGCTTCTCTATCAAAAAACCTTTGTTTAATCTTGGAAACTTCTCCAGCAAGCAACCTCCATAGGGGAAGCTTCTTAGGGAAGCTTCTTAGTAGCCAGTATATATAGGAGGTGAGACTAGACACTCTTCAGTCTCGCCAACACCAGTTCAAGCTACTCTTGTTTCCAGTTCCCAGTATTCCAGTCCAGTTCCCAGTACCCTAGCCCAGTTTCCAGTATTTGGCACTCCAGTCCAGTTTCCAGCATTCCAGTATTCAAGTCATGTTCCAATATCTTGTACTGTTGTTCATTGTTATAAAGATCGTCTTGATTCCTATTTACTCATCGTGGATTCGGCCACGCCGACCTTGACTTCTTGTCTAGCCTTGTATCTCTAGTCTTATCTCTTGTTTGTGTTCAGTCATGTTCTCGTCATAGGGGAAGCTTCTTAGGGAAGCTTCTTAGTAGCCAGGATATATAGGAGGCGAGACTGGACACTCTTCAGTCTTGCCAACACTAGTTTAAGCTACTCTTGTTTCCAGTTCCCAGTATCCCAGTCCAGTTCCCAGTACCCTAGCCCAGTTTCCAGTATCTGGTACTCCAGTCCAGTTTCCAGCATTCCAGTATTCAAGTCGTGTTCCAATATCTTGTACTCTTGTTCATTGTTATAAAGATCGTCTTGATTCATATTTACTCATCGTGCATTCGGCCACGCCGACCTTGACTTCTTGTCTAGCCTTGTACCTCTAGTCTTATCTCTTGTTTGTGTTCAGTCATGTTCTCGTCCTTGACACTTGGAGGTCAATAATTGGCAGATTTGTGGAGCTTCTTAAGGGCTGTTTGGGGGTATTTGGAGGCCAATACTTGGCAGATTTGTGGAGCTTCTTAAGGGCTGTTTAGAGGACTATTGGAGGTCCTTGGAGGCCCATAGTAGGCAGACTTGTGGAGCTTTTTAAGAGCTGTTTGGAGGCTGATTGGCATCCTTGAATGCCACTAATTTGACCAGCTCATTGGGGCTTTTCGGTGGACTGTTTGGAGTCCAAGTTTGCAGACTTCTTAAGCCTTGGTGGGTCTATGTGAGGGGCTGATTGAGGGCAGATTTCAGAAGTTCATGGCAATAATTTGAGGGCTCTTGAGAGTTATTTGAGAGATCCTTTAAGGATTTACTTATCTATAGTGCTCAAGCAAGAGTGGGTGTGAAGATAGGGGGAGTAATGGGATGAGAGCATTCTGGGCTTAGAGATTGTTTTAGCTTCTCTTCTCCATAGTCTTCCATCATTCTTGTAAGCCGAAGCTTTTCCATAAGCGAAGGCAGAGCTAGTTTTTATAGAGACTTGGCCATCTTATAGGTTTATTGGAACCTCAAGGAGGTCGATTGATTTAAGGTGTGGGAGGTCTTGTTGTTTGAGTTTTCTGTGTCTGGATCCTCATCCCACACATGCATGCTTGACTGTGCGTCATACTAGTTTGGTTTGGGCGCTTGTCTTCATAGGTGGTTGGTCCGGAATTATTGTGGTCGGCCAACCCTAGAGCATGCTGTCGGTGATGAGGCTGGGGTGATGACCAGCAGACCATCATTGTTTCTCTTATGGTGAGGCGGGGTTGATGACCAGCAGACCATAGGAGTGCTTACGGTGGATGTAGATGCAGGTGCAGGTTTATACTAGGAACCTAGTATTCCAAACCATAAGCCGCAACAGGTTCTCTACCCGGTTACTTTGTGGAAAGGGGGATTAAAGACAGGTTTACAACCGGTTTGAGTGCGAGTTTTCATCACGGAGATGCCACCAGTTGCTGAGGAGAGTGACGGTACGAGCACCAGTGATACTAGTGGGTATACAAGACGAGGTGTGCGGTTCAAGCCACCTTCTCCTTCAGTGTCTTCTGAGGAAGATTCAGACTCGGAGTTAGGAAGATTCTCGCCGAGGGTGCAAGCCATTTCTGTGCCATTGTTCTCAGATACGATGGAGGAAATGTATGGAGCTACCAAGGGGCCTCGTCAGTACCCTGGAGCTGTGGGCATCATCGAGCTTGATGATTTCATACATGAGTTTGATAGTTGGTGTGATTTGCAGCAGATCCGCAATCCACAACTGTTTACGCCTTTAATGGCGTTGAAGGGGCTGTTTCAGCACCTTGAGGGGCCTCCCATAGATGACTACCATGAGTTTAGGTGGGGACATGAGGTGGAGATTGAGAATGGCGGGTGTATTGGTCACCTAACTAAGTCTCCATCACTAGAGGCACAATGGCAGCGGTGACACCGGCAGCTACACATGTAGCTTCTGCAAGCAGTAATGGGACATGTGGCACAGGTGCAAGAGTGCTTGAAGTGTAGCTATATATACTAATGTGTGGTGCTCCTCCCTCCTTAGCGTGTATCAGGTACATTGAATGCGGAGTCATCACCTTGAAGCTAACTTGGCTGACATCATCGTTGTGACGTCTTATTGACGTGTAGCTCGGGGCTTAGCTGGATATCGTTGATGAAACTCTTGGACTTTGTCAGATGCATTGACGAGGTTGAATGAAGGTTCCTACGTTTGTTCGCTGATGTCGTAGTCTTTCCAATGTACGAAATACTCAAGATGTTTATACTTGATGCGAGAGTCTAGGACTTCGTCGACTTCATACTCAATTTCCTGATTGATTTCGATTGGTGGAGGTGGTACGGAAACTCTCCCTGGAATATTCGATGGATGATACAACTCCAATAATGAAACATGAAAGACTGGATGGATGCACATACTTCGTGGGAGTTCAAGCCGAAAACTGACCGGATTTATTTGTCGAATAATTTTGAATGGGCCCAGGCGTTGATAATCCAACTTCCTTGATGGTCGCGAGGTTTGTATGTCCCGTCGAAGAAGCCACACACGATCTCCGACCTTGAACTGGGGTTGGAGTTGGCGACGTTGATCTGCATACTCCTTGTATTATTTTTGAGCTTCTGCGAGGTGGAATGTAAGCTCTTTGTGAATTGTAGCAAGATGAGTAGCAAGGTTTTCTGCAGCAGGGCTTCCAACAGTCTTCATGTGGAAAGGGTTTGCTCGAGGATGATGACCATAATTGGAGAAAAATGGAGTTTGCTGGGTCGAAGAATGTATAGTGTTGTTGTAGGCAAACTCAGCCAATGACAAAAGGTCCGTCCAATTATCTTGGTGATAATTTATCGTACAGCGAGGATACTACTCCAAAATCTGGTTTACACGTTCGGTTTGACCATCAGTTTGTGGATGATTAGCTGTAGAAAGCTTGATCTTAGTATTCAATATGTGAAATAATCCCCTCCAGAAATTTGATATGAACTGTGGTCCTCGATCAGATACGATGTCATTCGGGAGTCAATGAATGCGGTAGATATTATTGAGGAAGAGTCTTGCAGTTTCTTCGCCGATAACTGTCTTATTACATGGAATGAAATGTGTCATCTTCGTAAAACGATCTACAATAACAAGGATTGAATCAGTGGTCTTGGAGATTGGAAGGTCCGTAATAAAGTCCATAGACACGGACGACCATGGACCCTTGGGAATGGGTAATGGTTGAAGAAGGCCGTAAGGTCGATGTCGTGGTCCCTTCGCTCTAGCACACGTGTCGCAAGATTTTATAAATTCTTTCACGAGTTTCCACATCTGCGGCCACCAATAGTCCCTGGATATCAATTCCATTGTTTTGTTGAAGCCGAAATGTCCTGCAGCCAGAAGATTATGACATGTTTGAAAAATTCGAAGTCGTGTAGGTCCTGGAGGTACATAGAGAAGTCCATTGAAATAAAATAAGTCATCTTTGAACTCGTAGTCGTTTGTAACATGTGGGTTGTCTCGAGGTCGATTTAATTGACTTCGTAGTGTCATAGCGAATTGGTCGCTCTTTAGTGCTTCCTGAATCTCCTTTATGATCTCGACATCGTCATAGGTGGACATGGATAGCATATTCAATTGGAGATTTGCTGGTTTCAAGATGATGGATTTCTGTTGGTCAAAAGCAGCATCCCCTTCTTTTGGCGCAAGATACGATCGTCGAGAAAGAGCATCTGGTTTTCCTTGAAGATGTCCGGGACGGTAGGTAATAACAAAATCAAACCTTGCTAGTGACATACTCCATCTCGCTTGACGTCGATTCAAAACACGAGCACTCATAAAATATTCGAGGTTTTTGTGATCGGTATAGACAGTGACCTGATGTTTAGCTCCCTCCAATAGATGACGTCACTCCTAAAAAACATCGATAATCGCTAGAAGTTCTTTGTCATGGATTTCATAATTGATCTCCGCAGCGAAAAATTTGCGAGAACGAAAATCAACAGGGTGGAGTCGGCCATCTGTACCGTATTGTGAAAGTACCGCGCCAAGTGCAAAGTCCGATGCATCTGCTTCTAAGAAGAATGGTTTAGATGGGTCTGCATGGACCAATATTGGAGCTGTTGTAAATGTCTGTTTCAACCTTTCAAATGCCTGGTCAGCCTTCTCGTCCCATACAAATTTGTCCTTCTCTGTGAGTCGTATCAATGGTGCAACAATTTTGGAATAGTCATTGATGAAGATTCTATAGAAATTTGCAAAACCCACAAAACATTGTACATCTCGGACCGAAGTTGGTTTAATCCACTCGATGATGGTTTGTATTTTCTTCTGATCCATAAAGACGTCTTTGTCGGAAATAATGTAGCCCATAAATTCGACCTCAGATTGATGGAAAAGACATTTCTTCAACTTGACATATAGTCATATTTCTCTTAATTTATCAAGGACAAGGCGTACATGACGGCCATGTTCTTCTTCGTTCTGTGAAAATATCAAAATGTCGTCCAAATAGATGACTACAAAGTCATTTAAAAATTCTCGAAAGATGTCATTCATCATATGTTGGAAAATTACTGGAGCATTTGTAAGACTGAAAGGCATAACACTGTATTCAAAATGTCCATACCTTGTTCAAAAAGCTGTTTTCCATTCGTCTCATTCTTTTATCCGTACAAGGTTATAAGCTTCTCTCAAGTCGATTTTGGTGAAAATCTTCGCACGTCCTAACTGGTCGAGAAGCCCAGAAATCAGCGGCAACGGATAACGATTCTTGATTGTGACTTTGTTGAGACCGCGATAGTCGACACACATGCGTAATGATCCGTCCTTCTTTTCACAAACAAGATAGGCGCCCCCGCGGGTGATTTGGAATGACGGATGAAGTGCTTTGACAAATTTTCATCAATGTATTCGCGTAATGCAGCCAACTCCGTCTGGGATAAGTTATAGATTGGGCCGAATGGTGGTTGGGCTCCTTCTTGTAATTCAATTGCACAGTCATAAGGTCGATGTTCTAGCAATATGTTTGCATTTTTCTTCTCAAAGACATATTTGAAATCTTGATATTGAGCGGGTAATGTTGAAGTACCTTTGTCTGTTGTGGTCTTGATCGGAGTCGCATAAAGTGCAAATGCCACCTCTTTTTTGGTAGCTCTCATGAAGGCTCTAGCTCCAAGAAACAAGGGTTGAATACCTTTGGTACTTTTGCATTTTTGTCTTGCCGAAATTTTTCGTGATTGCCAGTCGATGTCAGGATTATGAAGTACAAACCAGGGAAGTCCAAGGATCACAGGATTTGTTGGAGACTGGATGACATTGAAAACAATCTGTGATGCTTGATTTTTAAGCTTCACTTCAATGGGTCGAGTTTCATGGTCAACATTTCCTGATGCTAACGGTCATCCATCGATAACTTCAACAGGGGCCGAGAATTTCTTTCTTACGAGCGTTAAATTGTGTTGCTTCGCAAAGTATTTGTCAATGAAACACGCTGAAGCGCCCGAGTCCAAAAGCGCTTCTACGGAGATATCTCGATTTTGCATCCTGATCTTTACTGGAACTGTGAAACAAGATACAGGGTTTGGAGGTAGAAAGAGACATTTTTTTGGTGAGGAATTTGGGGTGTCCAGCCGCATGGCCCCTACTGTGACTGGACATCTTCGTTTTCCGACCTCCTCGTATCGAACACTTGAGTGGTGCTCTGAGTTTTGAATCTTCTTTTGTTGGGGCAGTTTAATGCCATGTGATCATTTTCTCCGCAATAAATGCATAATCCATTCGAGCGCCGTCTTTATTTTCATGTGGCGTCAATGGCTTGAATCGGACAGCATCAATCTGCATAGGATCATTACCGGATGTCTGATGGATCGTTGCATTTGGTGCCGTAGTAGCAGCGGCATGGTGCGTCGTCGACCATCCAGATCGTTTCTCTTGACGTCTTTCGAACAAACGATTATCGCATGCAATGACTTGGGTGATGAATTCGCTCAGTGTACTCACGTTTGACATTGTCAGCAATGAATCTTTAATATCATCTTTTAGGCCACATCGAAACTGACTAATGAGGCTCTTCTCATTCTAGTCAAGGTCGCACGCAAGTTGTCGAAATTCGGCAGCATAAACGGAAGCTGGACGTGTTCGTTGTCGAAGATTTCGTATCTTTGTCTCTGCAACTCTCTCTCTATCATTCTCTCCAAACGTTGCAGTGAACTCGGACATGAACACTTCAAAATTGTATAGTAAATGCGAATTTTTCTCTAATAGCGGTGCAAACCAAGATAGGGCAGTGCATGATAGAAGGGTGCCCACAAATCCCACTTGAATACCTTCATCAGAGTAGCGTTGTGGATGTAGTCGTAGGAACAATCGTACTTGTTGAACAAATTCGCGAAATCTTGATCTCGTCCCATCAAATTTCTCGGGCATGCTGACCTTTGGTTCCTTTGTAATCTGTTGAAGATTTGGAAGAACTGTTGCAGTAGGATTTGTTGTAGTAGGGACTCGTAAGGTTGAAGATCCATTGTTCGACTTCTTCAACTCTGAAATTTGTTGTTGCAAATTGTTGAGAGCATTGCCAAGGTCTTGAGACTGATCAGCTTGTAGTTGGGCAGTAGAGGCACGAAGTTCTTGCATCTGGAGCTGAAGACTCTGCAATGTGGCGACCATTTCCGCAAATGAGCCTTCCATCTTAACTAACTAAGGAACAAACTTCAGTCTCGCCAAAATTTCAAGGACAAGAACATAACTGAACACAAACAAGAGATAAGACTAGAGGTACAAGGCTAGACAAGAAGTCAAGGTCGGCGTGGCCGAATGCACGATGAGTAAATAGGAATCAAGACGATCTTTATAACAATGAACAAGAGTACAAGATATTGGAACACGACTTGAATACTAGAATGTTGGAAACTGGACTGGAGTACCAGATACTGGAAACTGGGCTAGGGTACTGGGAACTGGACTGGAATACTGGGAACTGGAAACAAGAGTAGCTTGAACTGGTGTTGGCGAAACTGAATAGTGTCGAGTCTCGCCTCCTATATATATTGGCTACTAAGAAGCTTCCCTAAGAAGCTTCCCCTATGGAGGTTGCTTGCTGGAGAAGTTTCCAAGATTAAACAAAGGTTTCTTGATGGAGAAGCTTCCTTAAACAAATGAGGTATCTTGATGGAGAAGTTTCCTCCAAAGGAAGCTTCTTGAGTAGTTTCCCAAGTTACTCTTAGTAAACTTCCGGTAACTTGATAAGTAATGGTAGATCATGGTAGATCATGGTAAATCACGGTAAGTCATGGTAACTTTTGGTAAAATTATAACTTGGTAACTTCTGGTTTTTATTCCTGGTAAGTTCCTCTGGGCTATGTCCGTGACACCAAGGACCTCCAATAGTCCTCCCAAGAGCCCTCAAAGACCTCCACAAATCCCCACAGTCAGTCGATTTTTCATCCGTCATTGACCAAATTTCATCCAGAACTGCGATTTTTCATCCATATGTTCGATATTTCATCCACTGCCACGATTTCATCCGCTCGCGCACTTTCATCCATCGCCGCGATTGTTCATTCAATAGCGCAATTTTTCATCCGATACCAAGATTTCATCCACTGGTGCAGATTTCATTCACTGCGACTGATTCTCATCTAGGAGCACCGATTTTCATCCATTGGCTCAATAGTTCATCCGATTGCTCAATGGTGGTGCTCCCAACCCTGATGCAATGTTCCTAGGCATTCCCATGCGTTCACACGAGCTCCCAAGGAGTTCCCAAGCGTTCCTAGGTTAGGGTTTGCACCGATTTGGCTCTGCGATTGCTGCCAACGAGCTATGGTTTCTATGGAGCAACCAGAGGTGTTGTTCTTGGTTTCTTGGACATCAATGGACCACCAAGTGTGCTTTTAACTCCCTGAGCAAGCTATTTGCCTCACAATAAGCTCTATTTCTCCATGGAACTCATGAAACAAGCATAGAACAAGCTCTTGAGCTTTCTATGACATACCCTCTTCTAACCATTGTATGCACTCATAGTGCTTCCTTCTATGGCCATAGTGCATCTCTTAGAGTTCATAATTCAGCCCTGCACTTGCCACTTCCATAGACATGCTCTTGCCAAGCTTGGGACTAAAACCCCAACTCAAAGCATGCTCTACAATGCACTATCTTGCACCAAAGAGAAATCAGATTGTACCTCTACTCCTAACTCTCCTAGGCTTGAAGTTAAAGACCCCCACAGGTTGAAAACATATTCCACACATGCACCACTTGCCTGATTAACACCCGAGCTCTCTTGAACTCCTCAAACCCTGCAACAACTTGCAGTACAAGAACTATCTTCACTAGTTCTTAAACTTTGCACTGGGGCTCTTCTGGAAGGCCTCCACTTGTGCATAAACACCACAAGGGGCTTCCTCTTGCAAACCCTGCTACACCTTATAACATAGAAGCTCTCTACCAAGCTCTCTTTAACACACAAGTGCTAACTATGCTAATACCTTGCACTCATATATAGATGTAAGCAGGTCTTCTTCTAGTGATATGAAAATGGTGAAAAGAAATGAAACCACTCTATCATATTATATAAGTCAACCCAATGACACCTTTGCTAAATGACTCCACCATACAGACCTCACCTACACTCCATCTCAAGCACTAGAGCTATGGCGGCGAAAGAGGCCTTGGAAGACTCGGTTAGAAGAGGACGAGTCTTCCTACACATCACGTGCAGATAACCTCTCCACATCCGAAGTGAGGTTGCCACCTCACTTGCCACATGGAACCAAATGAAGTCCCAATGCCAACAAAATACAAATATAAATGTATAAAGTCTTAATTAGCTAGAAATAACTATTTCTAACTAATCACAAACAAAACCATGACAAACTTCTCGCCGAATTTGATAGCTCCTAGGGCAAGGGGGTTACAATCTTCACCAAACAATCTGCCTCGAGGATATACTGGAACGACGACATCTTACCAAGCTGGCAGCTCTCTTAGCACTAAGCAATCCCCCTTGGTGGTTGATGAGCCCGAGGTCAAATATTAGAAGCACTGTAAATCCATTAGGAAAGGCAAATCCAAGATTCAGCTCTCGTTTGACAAGTTTCCCTTGAAGTAGAGATGTCACTTCTTTTCCTTGCCTTGTTTTCCTTCTTGGAGAACTCTTCATCTGCTCTCCTTGTTTCTATCGGGAGCTACGCATTCTTTGTTTACATAGACCCTTTCCATTTAGCCTTATGTTCTGCTCCTCTTGGCACCCGCGCTGTCTTCCATGCTAGGGACTTCGTGCACAAACATGACTTTCTCTCTTGGCTCCCGTGTTGCTAGGCTTCGAACCACCTCTTTTTACTACCCTTTGTCACGAAACGGTGCCTTCCTTGATCAGCCTTACGACACCCTTTAGAGGTAATTTTTTCTCTTAGTCTTATCTGGTGGCTCTTCTATTTACCTCTTGTATTTCTCGGACTTTCAGTCCCTATCTATAAAATTTTGGGGCCACTGTCCCTCTTTATATAGCAGCTCATCTTCACAAGAAGTAGATCACTGCGATTAATAATATAATCAATAAGTAGAAGAATTGAGCTGATTAGACCCCAAACAGTCCATGCTAGGGAAGGACCACTTCTCAATCGTTGTTTTTTTTTTCAATTTTTTATAAGGGAATGGACACCCTTAAACCAATTAATGTTTCTTCTAAGTGGGCTATACTTAAGGCTGGCTGGTTTTTTGTTGAAAGCAAAGAAGCAACTTTAATAAGCTTAATAGATGGATGTGGACCAAGGGAAGTATGCAACCACACATAGAAATACATGCCACTATATAAGTGTTTACAATGAGTTTAATTGGTAAATGCTATTATTTAAAAAAAGGCACATAACAGACTGCCTATTCGGTAGGGCATAAGGCAGGGCATAAGGCAGCCTTTAAAAAATTGTCATGGGTTCAAAGTCATATAGGTGTATATTGGATGTTATCCATTATGGCCAACCCAACTATACAACCGCGATAATTGGGTCAACCGGTTATTTACATTAGGACTTTCAAGTCCGGGGGGAAAGTTAGCAATCATGTTGCACCGGTTACGGCCGTTAGAAATGGTGTCCATCTTCCAAACAACAGCCTTTTAGGATGACGTGACACCATAAGTTACATTTGCTTCAGCAAGAGTTTTTTTCTTCTTCTTTATGAGCAAAATTTGTTTTCAAGACGATAATAAATGAATTGCTAAAAAGATTATTGAGATTTTTTCTCCCAACACTTAACAACAGTCAACTTTAGCTATAAGTTGTTGAAGAGCTTAATTGAATCAATTCTATGCCACCATTGAGCCAAACAATCTCTAACAAACTTGAAAAGCATAAAACCACTTCTTCTAGCCCTCCATCAACATGGACGGGACACCATTGACTATTGTCATTGCGGGTGTATTGGGTGGCGGCCATAGCCACTATTCTGAAGCAAAACCTAAAACTATCCCACTCCTACCTTACATTTTATCGCTATGAGATCCCTTTTATTGCTCACATCCTCAACAAACGCAAAATCAAAAGTGGTCCACAGCCAACTAGTGTAAGTCCTACTTGATGACACCGACCGGAATTAGCCTAACTAGTCCCTGCCCACTTTGGGATGGGCTCTCCCATGGGCACCAGCACGATAACGTTGGAACGCAAGATCTGAACATCGACGATCCACATTATTTCAAATATCTATCAAAAAGCCTCTGCATTTAATCAAACATGATCTAGAACTACAATGTACAACTAGTTTTGTTTCTTAGATACTCTCCCCCAGATATATTAAGCAATAACGCGGTAAGCTCAAAAAGTGACCTAACTTCCATTTCTAACAATATAAATTGAATTAAAATATTTCAAATATATCACATCTAAATAGATATATCACATGGATAGTTCAGGGCCCTGGAAAATAGTAATCCCCTGACCTATACATGGACCCTGAAAAAAAAATCCCCTTTCATGTATGGACCATTTTCTATAGAAGAAGTAACTTGTCTAACCATAGCTTGTAAAAACATGATTTATAACTTATTCACTTACTTCCCCAAGAGCTTTCCTCATGAAGGGATAACATTTTTGGATTATTGGCGATTTTATATTTTTATATTTTATATTTTTTCCGGGGGGTGAAACTTGTGAGATGAGTCGGTCTGGTGGCCTCTTTTTCGGTGGAAAAGGTAAAAATAAAAAATAAAAATAAACACACAGAACACCACGTTTACTGCAGTTGGGCTGGGCTGGCCAGCTAAGGAGCGATCGCTGGCAGAGAGAGCAAAGAGGTTCTTTGCGAGAGAGACAGTGTTCTTGCTGTGCGGCCGCATCCAGCTGCTGGGGCTTACGTACCTGCGGAGGAGCACGAATGAGCCCTGCATTTCGATCTTAGGTCATGCTTTTTGAAGCCAGAAGCTGTAACTCAGAATGTAACTCTGCACCTGGTGATCAATTGCATGTTTCTTGATTGTTCTAACAAACAGATTATTTGGGCTGGCCGGGGTATGACAGGAGGCTTGGATTTATGATATGTATAACAGACCACAAAGGAACGCTGGGAAAGTAGCGCCCGGACAGCTCATAGGCATTCCTGAAGAGGAACTTGATAAAGAGATTCGAGACCTTCAAAATATAGGCAATCCTCACAGATACAATCCGAGTCTCTTTTCACCGTGCATGCTAGGACAGCAAAGCCTCCCGATTTCTCATTTGCAAGGTCCTGGTTATCATGAAAATCAGCATATATTGGATCAAAATCTACTTCAGACCTCAGACGCATATCCAAAGAGTGGATCTTTCTTAATAGGTTCGACGCCACACTTAACGGGTTCGACATTCTCCGAACCGAATTGTGGAGGTGAGCACATTGAATCCATCCCAATCTGCAATGCTGATAGACTGATCAACAATATGGAATGGAATGTATAGCCAAATGTTGCAAGACGTTGTCATTCATATTCACATTCGTATTAAGATCATGCTATGTCTCATATCAGATGTCTTGCATTTTGAAGGAGTATGGTTTAGTATCATCGCAAGCGTGACTTGAATCCAAATGAATTACGCAATGAATTTTGCTTTCCAGTATGCTGAAATGGTGTGCCGGTGTCTGGGGACAGGAGGGTCGAATTCTTTTCAACGGCCGATATCATATACAAATACATATCCAGGCCTTGTACCTCTTCGACCCAACACTACAGAGCCACTCTCGCATCAACCGATTTTGGACGCCCAATCAGCTCAACACACATACTCGTAAATTTCGTTCCACGCACAGCCCATAATGTATATGAATGTGCCATCGTGTCACATGCTCATATGTTTGTTTGCAAATTATATTAGGGCTGGTCCGATCCAATGTGCGAAAGAAAAGTTGTGAAGTTCGTGAATTGGTGCCAGATGCTCAACACGGTTGGCAGTATGATCTGTATAACTTATGTGAACGGGAATGACCTAGGGCACAAGCGACTGCAGCAGCTATTGCGAGGCAAAGGCGTGCGTCCTCAGACGTTGCAAAGAGAGAGAAGAGGAGGCTCGCTTCTACAGCCATCAGCGAAGGTCTCTCTTCGAAACTTTCACACTCGCTCCTGTAATTTCTTCACAATCAAAGCTCATGTTTTTTCTTTTTTCGTGGGAAACACCTGGGAGCGACAGCTCACTGCACAAATCAGGCCCCTTAATAGTGCTAGAGCCTAGAGGAGAAACCTCGCCCTGAAGGCTTGCTGATGGGACACCGCCCAAGGGAATGGGCAGAAGAACATACCACACCCATCAATGAAGCAGGATTTGACCCAGAATCATATGGGTGGCACTCGGTGCACTATCCAATTGAGCTACTGACTGCTCATGTTATTCTGTAGAATAATGTACAACCGGTTTCAACAATAATGTAATGGAAGGTTGTAATTTGACACTAATTAATTGAGGAGGGATTTTAACACCGTAACACTAGGTAGCGGCGCCACAGTAACTAAGTTCAATGTTAAAAACCTCTTAAGGTTTGTTTTTTTCAAGTGATAGTCTACATCATTGAGAATCATGTTGAGAATTAAGTTGAGAATCATCATTGAAAATCATGTTGTCCAACAATGAGTGACATGTAATTTCCTCCAAATTAGCATGAGATATAAGATAGAGATACCTAAACCATAGTTTGACCCTTTTCACTTAGAATGCTTGATAGCCAACAATGACCAAATTTTGGGATGCATGGAGGTGTGTATTATAGTGGTGGGTTAATCATCAATTTGGTCAAACAAACAATTTTCGTAAGGGTAATCTCAAAACGAACAGTGCATATACAATCTGTGATGTTGGGTTGTTTTTTGCGCCCAAAGCTGTAAGTAGAACATATTGTGTTCGGCAAACTAAAATTTTCATTTCATGTCTTGGCTAACTTACAAAAGTTAGTAGTTAGTTACAAAAAAAAGTTTCGTTGTATTACAGCAAAACATGCTGCATCGGATGGAAATGCAAGGTATGCCAATGATGGAGCCTTGGATCCCTCTGCTATGCAAAACACACGCCAAAAGGAAGAGCGCAAGAAAAAACGGTAACAGTACTCAAATTTGAAGTCAAATTGTTACCTGCTGGGAAGTGACGAGGTGACCGATTTCATTTTGATTTGATTTTCTCTCTTAAAGGGACAGAGGGATTGTTGTTAGTAGTCGCAATTATAGAGGGACAGTGCAAAAACCGTAACAACCTTCAAATGTGGAGAGTCCCAGTCCGCTTCTAAGATTTTAGTTCTACATTTGTAACTTTGGCATTCACAAATGAAGATTGGAAACAATTGCATATGACATGTAGTCCAAACCGTAGTTATGGAGTTGAAGGAAAAATCCTCATTATCTCTTTTCGAAAAGTCATAAAACCTTCCCAAAAATTTGAGGACTTCACTCTCTTTTGCCGGGTGATGCAGGGAGAGGAGGCTCAGAAGCTATTGGCTTCCGTTTCCCCCACCCGGCCAAGCGGAGCAAGGCCAATAACTACATAAGAGAGCAATGCTGAAAAGGGTGCCCAGGCCATATCCAATATAGTGGGCAAATCCTTAATGGTGGAAATTGTACCCTCTATCCCACTCAAACCCGGTCCATGCCGGTTAATTGAGTTAACCTACTAGACTTTGCTCAATCTTAGATTCCTTTCCTGTTCTGACTTAACATCTTCTTTGTAATATAACTCCTCTCCATACCTTTGTTGCCAGTCCTAATTTTCTTAAAACCCCCTCCTGTGTCCCTGTTACTAGAATCAAACTAGAATCTAGTTCTTGCTGATATTTTATACTTAAATGTGCAGTTTGCTGAGGAACCGTGTCAGCGCCCAACAGGCTAGAGAGCGAAAACGCACATATATGGAGGTAATTTAAGATTTTGTTCCATTGATTCCCTTCACATTATTGAGAAGGTTTCGACTATAGGACTTTTCGTAATTATGTGCTTTCTAGAATTATAAGATAAATGCTTGAAATCCAACTGCAGACAGCAAAATTCTAGAAGGTTGAAGAAAAGTATGTAGGTTGTTTCTAAATATGAATGTGTTGGTTGATCTCGGTTGATCTCGCACCTGGGGCTTGCAGGAAATTGAAAGCCAGAATAAACTATATCAAGCCAAGAACCAAGAACTTTTGCGGCAAGTCGCATTTTTCCAAAAGGTGAGCAGTTTATGATTCCATGGGTCAGCCATAGAATGCGAGAATCTATTCATTTTAAAACATCAAGTACATGTGTGCTATGTACTATGCACTGCTCGCTCTTACAAAAGAAAATATCAAGTGCCTATGCAGTGCTCTTTCAAAAGAAAATATCAAGTACCTATGCACTGCTCTTTCTCTTTTGAAGGAAGGAAGAAAGAAACTTGATAACGACCCCGACAAACTCAAAGAGCTCATAGACAAAGGAAAATAGAACCATACAAAAAGTGGGATCTCCAACAAGAATGAAAATACGCACCAAGCCATTCGAACCCTAGGTATGTACTGATGAGGACAACAAGAATCGTAGATAATGTATTTATGAGTGTAATGCTTAGTATTGCACATATGGTGTAAAAACAATTTCTCCAAAGACTGTGACATCTTACAGAAATGCCACAAGACAAAGAGAGAAGAAAGAAGAGAAATAAAAGAAAGAAACGAATTTATTACATCTACTGCGAGCACATTGAAGGACCTAAGGAAGAAGGTTAATTGTTGCTATTTTTTATCAATTGTATGCGTTCTAACTATGGAGGGCGTGCCTATACAGCAAAATCAAGATCTGAGTGTTCAATTGGACATGGTCACACAACTGAACCAACAACTAAGCCAACAGACTTACTTTGGTGCTCCTGTTGTCACCAATCTAGAAGTACCGGCAGATGCTGGTGATTTTGCCTCCAATGGTTTTGCTGAGTCTACAGGAGATCGAACAGGTCTCAAAACAAGAGATCAAGTAGGAGGCACCAATCCTTTGGTGGATACTAGAATAGACACTGAGGATTTCATCTCTAGTAAAAGTGGATTAAGTATGGAAGGACTGCCACAATTGATGTGAACAAAGTCAACAATGGCTCATTTGAGGGGTTTTTTCCTCCTCAACCCTACAAATGTCCATGTGGCTTATCTTTCTTGAGATGGTGCAAGAACATTTTAGGGTTCGGATTATCTATGGTACCATAGACAACCTCAAGAAATACATCAACAGTTTCCTTCTTGTAGCAGACTTACAGCGCAGCAAAATTGAATAAATGTCCTCATAAGACGTCGTTTGCCGTAGCTTTGTGGCCATGGACCCTACGCCCAGTTTAGGCGATTTGGGTTTGGAATTTGGGTTTTCCAGATATCCTCTAGAGAGCCCTTCACACAAGCATCAACTTGCTGGGTGTGAGCTGCCCAGCAATTACCTTCCAACAGGGCCAGGGCTTTTACTAGGTTCAGCCTCGAGATTCTAAAAGTTGGTGAACAGAGGTGCAGGAACTACGTACTTGATGTTCCTGAAGAGGGTCACTATCTGGTGAGAATACCTCTACATCCTCTCTCATACCTCTACATCATCATTCCTCTCTATCTGTTTCTTCTTCAAAGGTAGGTTCCCCGCCCTGAGCTTAAATTTCAGTCTTGTGCCGAGGGTTGGTAGGTCCTTCAGATCAGGTCCTTGTCCATGTCACAGACTGGAAACAAGTTCAGGGGAAGTTTTATGCCAAACTTCATTTTCTTTGGGCATCAGACATGGCTTTGGACACAACCCCCTCTTGGTAAGCTTCATCCAGTAGGGTCAATTCTTCTGGACTAATATTCAGATACTTGAAAATCTCTTCTACCCTTTTCCACCAAGTCTAAGCCTGTTTACCTGGACGGTCTTGCCTCAAGAAATCGCTTAGACATGCAATTCAACTGACCCCACCAACTGACCTTGAACTCATCTCGTCGACAGCTTAAGGGATGGACATATGCCAAACTCGGCCTCAACATGCCGACATGCTTTCTTTGGTTTTTGTGTCATGAGAAAACACAGATAATAATGTAGCATTAAGGACTAGCGACTTCACTACCATTTTCAATAAAAAAATTCCAAAGATTTCAACTAGTCATTAAAACTCTACGATATGCCCGGACACTACAACCCAGTTAATGTACGATGAAGATTAATTCAGCATCACTGCTAGAGAATAATCAACGAGAAAACAAGTCTTTATTATCTGTAGAAAAATCAAACCTGATTGTGGCATACATGAGATTCACAATCATATTGCTCACCTGGGATCACAATCAGGCTGGATCCAGCTCTCACAATGCCACACTCCCAGGAATTTGATTCTCAGCTGCTGTATGAGCAATGTTGAGCGCCTCCTCCACAGACCCAATTTTCCGGAGCAAGGACACGTCGATTGATGGCTGTGCCCTTGCCAGCTTTGGTAGCAAGGCAAATTCCTGTTCCATAGAAGGGTTTAACAGTTACTAAGTAATGATAAATAGTTTCTGCCCCAATTCATGGTTGTGGTCTCCACAGATAAACAAGAAAGAGAGAGGGGCCACAAGCAGCTCAAAAGCATCACAGAGAGAAAGAAACAAAACCTTCACAAAGTTCAGAGAGGAAAACAAATGCCTGCAGGAGATTGCAAGAATCTTACCTCAGGACTACCACTCTCTAAGAAGAGGCCCTTCAAGCGACCTGCGTTAAGAATACCAAACCATTAAATCTCCAGATCTTATTCTCCGAAGTTAGACGTTAAGAGAGCAGCAAGTAATGATCAGTCCAAGTGTCTGCCACTTGTTGCAGCACTACAGTGTTGCAATATCCTAGCTGCACCTACCTGTGCATTCTTGATACGAAGTTAAGACCCTGGCAGCCATTTCGTTTGTTCTACAATGTTTTCCATCAGAAAGCTGTCTCAATCTCCCACATCTTTTCGTTTAAGAGAAGATTGAGGTTGATTTCACCAAAATAAGTGGAACACAGCCAGGGCGATCAAGAACCCACTACTTGGCCACAGGAGGTATTGACTATCTGACCCCAAAACAAAACACTGAGTCCATTTGAAATGTATATATTCTTCCCATTTCAACCATGATTTCAGGTCTGAACTCAAGGAAATCCATGGATTTACCGTTTTCGACCCAAAATGTTGCAAGCTTGGGATTGAAGTCGCCAATCTCAACTGCTTCTCCAACTGCAAGTTGATCAACCAAGACACAAATCTCACAGGAATCTCAAATCACCGAAACTTTAGTTTTGGATTTTTTCTCTGAAAGACAGAAAGGACCAAAGTGCCACGAAAACGAAGTGGTGATCTGCAGATCTACCTTGCAACTCCACAATTTGTTTTGAGAGGGAAAATGGGAGGGGACATGGGAAGGAAATGTGCTTCTACGCAACATTGTTAGGACTTCTCTTGTGCTTTGCAATTAGAGGCATACAAAAGCAAACATGACAACGGGAGGGAGAGAATCTTCTTGTCTGCTATATATACCAAAGCCTTCCACCTTCCAAATGGAAGGCAGTACTCCTTCGGGGTGAAGTGACACCGTAAGTTACACTTGCTTCAACAAGTGTCTTCCTTCTTACCAAAGCCTCTCTCTTTCTCTCTTTCTTACTTTTTTCTTCTCAGCTAACGGCATCACCATTCAGTGAGACAGCTCAACTTGGGCTGGTCCTAAACATCAACATGTAATCAACATGAAAACGGGAGAAGATTAATCTGTTACACCCAAGTGAGCCCTGGAAAGGAAGCAACAGAGACAGATTATAATATACACATATTTAGTTTTTGAAAGGAAGGTAAAATATCCTGGAGGTGCTTACCATTATCTCCATAGAACTGCCACCAGACCTTTCGTTCGCAACCAGGAGCCTCAAAAACACGTGAATAAAAGAACGGTAGATAGTCATATCTGCTCACTCCATAGTTTCTGTCAGCTTCACAACGGACGTACACCTACCATTCATGCATTAAGAGTTACCAAACATTGATACAGCTGTCGGAGACTTAATTAATAGGCCTGAGCTCATTAACCATCAAATAAATATTCCAATGACACTACTAGCAAAGCCTATAGACTATAACTTGCCTTCCTAACTATATGCCATGGCACTGCTTTTTCCTTCAAATCAGAGATATCATACAAAATGCGGGATTTGATTTCAGTACGCACTACACGTACGGTTCTGTGAGGCCCTGGAGCAGAGAATTGACACAGTGAGTGGCTGACTTCCGTGCATTGTCCACATGCTCCACCCTTGTTCTCCTGCCATACACCTTGAAAATGACGTGCAAAGAACAAAACATTGATAAGATGAATGTGAAGAGTCATGATTGTTCATTGTTTGGCTAAAAACCATAATACACATCAGCAAACAAATACCATGGAATGCATCCAGGAGTACACGTGTTTTTAAAAGGATAAGGGAGATGCTGAACTCAAGGTAAATACCAGAGACTTGCTGCCATTTCACCACAAATTACCGCACTATGGAACTAGCATACCTTTCTCCCTCATGTTTCCTCTCTCATGTTTTCTTCCATTTTGCCCCTAGAAAGCCCTTCACCCAAGCATCAATCTGATTGTGTGCTAGTTGCCCAGCAATTAGACCCCACAGGGCCAGGGCTTTAGGCTCAGCCTCGGGATTTTGAAAGTTGGTGAACAGAGGTGCAGGAACAATGTCCTTGACTTGAAGAGGGTCACTCCCTGGTGAGGACACCCTGGACAATGTATGAGAAAGTGGATTTTGTCTTCAGGCCGCCCGTACATCAGGCATTGACATTCAATCTAGTGCCGAGGGTAGATAGGCCCTTCGCCCATGTCATAGAATGAGCACAAGTTCAGGAAGATTTATGTCTACTTCATTAATATATTAACAAAGAGAGATACTTTTCCTGGAGCAGAAATGCTGCGGCATCACCAACAGAGTACCGATGAGAGATTCTTACCTTGAGAGGAAATGCTGCAACGTCACCAACAGCATAGACCCCAGGGACGCTTGTCTGGAAGAGGCTGTCCACCTTTCAAAACAGATGTCCCCATTTGTCAGAACCCACACCTTGCACAATCTACTTTGTCAGAGGCGCAAGTTCATGATGTTGCACACTGTAATAGAATTCGTTTGTGTCTAGGATAAAGACAAACGGGTTTCCCCTCATTCAGAACAAAATTTCCATCTTTGGCCTCACCATTGGGCTAGGCAAACAAAAGCGAAAGCGGACCGCCCCAAAAGCCGATGAACCTAGTGAGCCTGATGGGGGCGACGCGAGACTGGCAGTTGCATCTTTCAACTGTAGCAGCACCGGCTTTTCAGAGTTTGGGTCATACCTCAATTGCTCCCTCAGCACCCTTTAAGCCAGCATCTAGGAAAGGTGCAACTGCAGGCTTTGCTCCTGTTCCAACCACCACCTTTAAATTACAAGTCTGTTAGTGAGAAGGGAGAAACAAAAGACGGGAATGTAGCCTTACTCTCAAGCCTCCATGCCTCCATCTAATGTGTCGCATTAGACAATCAAAGTCACTAAATGAAAGGTGGACATTTACAAGTCTCTTTAAGGAAGATATGCTTAATAGACACACGTCCATGGACAATTCCAGCAAGCCATTCATCTACTGACCAGGTCAGCCTCCAGGACCATATCATTGGTGAGCTCCACTTTACTCACTCGACCATCATCTCCAGCTGTGAACTTCTTCACTGATGCTCCCTGCAATACTCCTAAGGTGGATTCCCCTCAGCTGAGCCCAAGGTCCGTTGGAACAAATCATCAAAACAAGAGTATGCAGCTTAAAAAGAGTAAGATGCAAAATATAGTAATAGAGAACCACAAGAGGGAAAAAGGTATACAAGATTCCAACCTTCACAAATTTTATACCGTTACGCCTGTAGAGTTCCTCATATTTTTCCGCTATTCCAGGTGTGAAAAGGCGTGGCATTACATGCGACTCGGGGAAGACAACCTGACATTTATCCCCAACCCATTTTATTATAAAAATAGATTGACACTACTACTAACATACAGAACAGAAACACCTCCCACAATCCGCAACCACATGGAGTGTATATGCTCTTTGCAGCAGCCCATTACAAAATGTGGAATTTTAGCACTGCCTATGGATGGTATCATTTTCCGGCCAAATGCTTCCAAATGCTTTCAACATCAAGAAGAGATGGGAATGGATGACACCGAAAGGTGACGTAGGTAGAATTCAGTAGACAGACAGAAACCAAGTCTGCAAAGGCACGAGTTAGTCTGGATCCAACCCGAAATTTAGACTCCCACCCTCTAGATAAATCAGCAGTTAGTGGTTATGTCACAAAAACCTGTCATTAGTGCAGTATGGATATCAATGCTAAATAAAAAAGCAAACATTCGCTGCTGGGTTATCAGAATAATTGCAAAGGGTCTCAAAAAGAAAGCTTACAGACCGTTGCATCAATCTTCCATATAGAGACCGCAGCTGACACCTCCATGCCAATGTAGCCTCCCCCTATGACCACCACTCTCTTTGCTGTTTTCTGCTTTACCACATCTCAATGACATCTCAGTGTTTCAGAAATGAGAAAAAAGAAGAAAAGGAAAGAAATGGAAGGAAATGACTTGATAGTTCATAACGTCCGCAGAAAGCTCGAAGAGCTTATGGGACAAGAGAAAGCATGAAACAAGAAAGAGAGAGGGACCCTCCACAAGCAGCCCAAATACAACTATTGCTCAATGGATTGTCTGAGAGTGAAGGTCTCATGGAGATATGTAGCTAAGCATTTGATTCTCATAATGGAACACCTCTGTGAGGGGATAGCTTATTGGAATAGACCATAATATCTCCCACGAAAGAAAGAAAGATAGAAATACAGAAAATCTTTATCACGTCCATGGGAAGCTCGTAGAGCTGATGGGACAAAGGAAATTAGGATTCAAGAAAATTGGGGCCCCCAATAAGCAGCCCAAAACAGTGAAAGAAAAACAGAAAAGGAAAACAACATTTTAACATCCACAGGGGCCCCGTGGGTCCATGGGACAAAGTAGAGAGAATATGGTCTCTTGAGGAAGGCAAGGACTGAATATTAGGCAAGTAGCAGGTAAGATTCACACAGGAAACTGATAACTATCATTCAGTTTTAACACAGCTTAAACAAGTCTTGACAAAATCCTTGCCTTCCTGTGTATATATGACAAATAACGCCTGGAAATGAGTGCCATTAGCACTCAACTTACCAGAGCAGAAGAGAGAGCATCGGCATCAGCCACCTCCCGTATGTAGTGAACTCCTGGCAGTGATCCTCCAATGGCTTCCGGCAATCTGCGAGACTGTCTTCAGTTCACAGGAAACCATTTGTACGAAGTGCACATCTACACAGACCTCTCCACTAGCCTCAGCTACCTGTTATTAAACTAAAGAGTTTTTGAGGAGCCCTGAAGGAGGTGGGCGCTGAAAGAGGTATCCCGTCCTTAGATTGGAGATAAGCACAGCCATCATATTTTGGTCTCCATGTTCTCAGAGAAAAAACTTACCGGGAAGCGGTGGAGCCTGTGGCAATGATAAGTTTGTCATAGCAAAGAGTCCTCCCTGAAGATGTTGTAACAATGCGTGCACTAACATCCAGGGATGTCACAGAAGCACCATATAGCACCTGATACGTCCTCCACAATAAGGACTCTCACAAACAAGGAGATACAATATATATGTGCCCATGTCTAACTGAAGCATTATTCGCTAAAGACTCTTTGAACAAGGCCAGATGTGCGCATGATTCTTTTAGGGTTGACTTCAACCTTGATGAAAATTCAACAATAGAAATACTTGTATGGTGATCTTCAGCAGACATAAAGCCAACACCAGCATCTCAAATTCCAATTCCCATTGTGTTCTCCCTCCTTTATCAATAAGGTGTAGTTGAAGAGTGTTGAGTGTAGTCTGATCTCTAGGCAGAAGTCTTCTAGTCCACTGAGCTTGAGATTGATATTAAAAGGCCCATGGTTTTACAGATACGGACCTTATGTGCAAGGTTCAACTTAAGACTCCTGGCCTGAACATGGTAAGAGGACTTAGAAATACCTACAGCACAATCATTCTCAATCTTTCATACAAATTAAAAGGGAGTTTTGCACTTACAGGGTTATCAATTCAATCTCTAAGGTCTCAATAAAAAGAATACAGGAAGAACTGGAGTTACCTCAATTCCTTTCTCTCTGTACCACTCTGGTAGTTGTCTTTCTCCTCCAGTACCAACGCACGTATGAAAACCCTGACAAATACTATTAGATTTAGCAAAGGTCTAAACATGAGGAACATGTTCACAGAATTCCAGCATCTGGTATATCCATCTGAGTATAACTGATTAAACTTTCATGCAACATTCATTCCTTGAACAAAGCAGCTAGCCTACCTTCATCACTTTGAACTGATGGGCACAAGCCTTAAAGGCAATTCCTCACTCTTCTTCCTTCAGTCTATAGACGATACACAAAGAACTCAGAGGGAGGAATCACTCACGGGAAGCCTGGCTGGACCCTTGTCAGGTGGAAATAGATAAGCCTTCGTCAATGTTGGACGCTCATATGGTGCTACATCCTGGATTACAGTCAATGTTTAACCACAGTTGCCAAAGTTCAAAATCTCTGTGAATGGAATATCACACCACCCAAGAAGTCAAGTGGAGACAGAACATTTCTTTTCCTCGTGCCCTGGATACGGAGAGATCAGTGGAAATTGCGCAAGAGCATTCTAGCTGATGTCAAAACCTTCAATCATCATGATGCACCTCTATGATCACTTACACTAGGCCAAGTTGGTCTCACCTCTTTGGCCACAATGCAGACCTTGCCTTCACCCACTTTGTTTAGCACAAATGCACGAGCAGCATACCCTGCAGCATTGCCTCCCCCAACTATCACATACCTGCATCCCCCGACATCCAACAATTACAGGGTTTAAGCTTATTTTGCAAGCAGGACTTTGTTGGCTGTAGACAACTAATGCGAATCAAATTATTTTGCTTCTCCCCTCATGCTCTGTACTGTCTCCTATGATCTCTGGGCCTCCAGAGCATGTAGATTTCTCTTTCATTTCATTTCTTCACTTACACTAGGCCAAAGTTCACTTCTATGGTATTTTCTACTAGTATACTACTAGTACTTTACTTCTCTGAGACTAGCAACAGGAGTGCCACAGGCATTCTCACTTAGGGGAATGGTGGACTTCCTCCACAGACATGGCCTCTCTGCTGAGGTTCAATGGCCACAAGGCTGCGGCAAACGTCTTATGAGTACATTCTCTGCTGAGGTTCTGCCTCCTTTCAAGGTGGATATTGATAAAACCGGATTTGGTTTCTGCACTTGGTTTGATGGAATGGAGAATTCATCTCCATGTATGTAGGTCTCCATGATGAAGTGCATGGCAAGTTTATAGCCTATCGCACCCTGCAGGACAGGAATATTAAGTTGCAACAGAATGGAGCCCAGAGTGCAAAATCACCCCGAGCTCCATTTCCGAAAACACGCCTTCATGTAGATCAGAAAATAATTGCATCCTCGTGCCTTGTCTGCCATGTCCACATGCTAACTTATCATAGACTGCTCAGATACCACCTCTTCCCCATGTAAGAGAAGAAGTGTACTTAGTACGTCCACTGGAGCCTTTGGCGCCTATGGAACCAGAAAAAAGCTCCCCATGAGAGTTCGGAAATTCGAATTAGAATTTAGATCCCTGATGAACAGGGTAGTGCCTTGTCCAATGCTGACCGGAGATGGAGACTTAAGCTGTCAGACTCTTGGAGTATTCACTAGAAACGGCCTCTACTGAGATCTGTCAATCTCAAATTTAAAATCCTGTACCCATAATCACGTAATTCTCTTTACGATTTATGAATTTCTCGGCAATGTAATCTGCAATCAAAATGGATATCTATTCTACCCGACTGGATTCAATGCTGTACATAGCTAAGAAGTAGGAAGTAGACCATAATTCTGTTGGTCATCTAGGAATTGATCAAGGCGAAAATAGGACGCCATGACACTGTGCAGTTTTGCTATGCCAGCGATTCCAGACCGGAATCAGGTTGTATGACGATTGCTTTCCTTGTCCATGGAAGCAAGGTTTCAGTATGCAAACACAATGTCAAGGTATGGTTTTGGGTGCTCATGTAAGAACTCGTAGAACATAATTAAGATCCCAAGGGCTGTGTCTAAAATGCTTAAGATATGCTTACTCTTTATTCTCGCTTTCAAGAGCAGCTGAGGTGACAAGCGTTTGGCGACGCCATAGCGCCGATTGTACAACGAGGCTGTGGCGGAGAAGGCCGGAGCTTTGTGCCGAAGAACACCACAAAGTCATACCTTGCTTCAACCACGCCATCTTCTCAACCGGGTAAGTGTTTACCAGCAGGATCTCTCTCTCTTTCTCTCCCTCACACACAAACACAAACACGGGGCTGTAAGCCAAACCAAACCCTCTTAATAACCCTCCACCTTCTCAGTCATTTTAATTCTCGTTTACTCTCTCTATATATGCAAGGAGCCTCTTTTAATCCTCCCAATCTCCCTCTGTCAGTGAGAAGCCTTCCCCTTCACCTCCCCAGCTCCTCCCTCCCTCCCTCCCTCCCTCCCTCACAATATGCTACAGCTACCTTCCCTCTGAAGCTGTAAGTTCCCATCCCCTCAACTTCCACAAAACAATAACTTTCCTACCGTTTGTCATATTTCAAAAGAGGGCACCAAGACCCTCTTCTTCTACCTCTCTCACTGACTCCCAAAAGTGCTTTCCCCTCTTGACACTCCCAGTCAGGACTCAGTCCCACTTGTCCAACATGTAGCAGGACACAGGCCATCCAACAACCCCTGCCAGCACCAACCACGAACAAATGGATTTGAACCCAGCACCACCATCTTCTTCTTCTCCCTCCCCCTTCACTTACACTCTTGTTACTTGCTCCAAGTATTCTTTAAGCCCCACATCTCATTCTTTCATTTGTTGCAAAGAGAATTTGTTTCTCGTTCAATCCACACATGATGTGCTTCTCATTTCTTTCGTTGAGAATGAGTTAAGGAACAAGAGTTTATAAGCTTAGTGTGTGTCTTGGTCTGCGTCGTCCTCTTGGTCTGCTAAGAATGCTGCCAAGTAAAGCAGGCCTACCTACAGTGAGCGAGACGACACGTAACTTTGTGCCTCTACGAGCAGATTGGCACGTGTAAGAGGGCTACAGCGCAACGTGACACGTGTATCGCTAGGGAGCCGGGCCCTTGCAGTCTGACTTGGCGACCTTGCTTTTGAGCGAACAGCCGGGTCACGACATGGATGACATCCATGGGCTCGTCGATGAATGACTGGTCAACTCCAACGTTCGTCGGATTTTTATTTATTTATTCTATATTGTATGTTTTCCTCCTTAATATGACGTGAAAACAAATGTCCCATTTTTCAGGAAACAAAAATCAAATAATGTCAACGTCGATGGATGATATGAACGAATGAGGTTGGGGAGACCTTGCGGTTCCACATTCGTGTGGATGAATGTTCCCTGGCGCGGAGGCGAGGGTGGAGTGGAAGCGGGTCTGGTTGTGGAGAGAGCGTGGAAACAGTCGTGTCGTGAAATATCGGAGGAGGAATCCGCAGGTAAGCTAGTTGGGGGGCTTGATCGGCTTCATTTGGGCTTCTATTCAGGCTATGGCGGCCTCATCTTCAGCTTCGGCGACGGAGAGAATGCAGAGAGACTTGGAAGACAATGTGGGGATGCTATTGAAAGCATTTGCCTCTGCATCCACGCAACATCACTCTCTGCTGTATGGTCGCTTTCCTTTCCGCTTTAATGCACTATTTTTATCGTCTTGCTCCTCTTTTAGGGTTTTTGTCAATTGATGGAGTAGCAGAAAATTCGGGAGCCTTTACTTTCTTTCCAACTATCATGTATTTTTTCTTTGTGAGGAAGCTAGGTGTGAAGGATATTGAACTGCCGTTTATCCATCTTCCGCATGCTCTGTTTGCATCAGCAGAAAAGACCGCTTTGACCTGTCTGGCCAATTGGCCTGTTCATTGGGATAGCCTCTAATAAAAAAAAATGGTGAAACCCAGTCAGATAGCGATGGGACTTGAAACAAGTGTAATATTAATGATTCAAGCCTCTCATCCTCGCCTAGGAAAAGCAACATGATTCTGGTCATTTGTGAAGCGAACCACAACCTTGGCAGTAGAACAGTGTGGGCGTTGGTCCTCGTCTGTTGTGAATCATCAGTGAAGTGGGCTGAGGGACGGCAGACTGGAGCTTTGGAGGGATGAGCATATTGCATACTTGAAGCGAGGATTTCGGCGCCTTAGCCACACATATGCAGTCCTTGATGCCAGGTATGGACTTTCTCAAGTTTCAAATTTGATCCCTAAACTATCAAAGTCTATCTGCCTTTTCAACGTTACGATGCATTGGATAGGTAATCGGTGGACTGTGTGCTTACTCGTTTGCTTGGCTTCCATGTCAGTGTGCAATGGCAGTACAAGGAAAGCAGTCATTTTATCATCTTAGAGGTGTGTGAGTGTGTAAGGGTTAAGGAGTTAAAGAGACAGGTACCCCACCATTGGCTTTGTTTCTGTGCTCAAAGCTTAAGTGTGTCAGGGTGCAACTTGTGCAGCCGGCCCTGGCTATGCTACTGGATTTTACATTCACTTGCAATGCTCGATGAGCCCTTGGACCCTGGAACAGCAAATCGAACAGTGGACTTTCTCACACGTTGCCAGGTGTCTTTCTAGCAGAAGTCCATTTCGAGAATGCTGTGCGCTGAGTTGCATGTGAGTTCTGAGGCCAGCTTTGTGGGCAAGTATAGATGCCTATTATTTTTGCACATGTAGCAAAGGGAGGATTGGGATTGAGGATTGCAGCTTGCTTGGTTAAAGAAAGGAGGTAACATTGCTTTTGTGCACTTTCTTCTTGAGTGCAGGACCCAAATGGTGGCTATGGTGGTGGACCAGGACAGGTGGAAAGTTTTTGAACTTAAATCTCAGTTCATTATGACACAGATTAGTCTGGGGGATGTCTGCATACATGGGAAGGCTATTTGTTTTAAAGAGGGGGATTTCCTTCTGGAAGGACTTCTGGTGTGCTAATTCTTTATACCCTTCACAGCTTGAGTTTCTGCTAGCAATGTTTGAATAATGCTCAGTTTAACTTGTTCCATTTTTACGACTTCATATTGGAACACACTATGAGTGAAACGTACTCATTCAATACTCTCCAGAACAGAACTTTCATGTGATTGTCCCTGATGGAAGTCTCTTTTGTTGTCCTTCAGTAATGTCCAGTGACTGTGGACTTAAGTTCATTTGTCTTCAGGCTCAGTCATCACCCCCTCAGTGGTTATGGACAGCTGGCTCACCTCTATGGTTTGTGATTATTGTGTTGTGATCTTAGATGCCACATTTGGCAACAACATATGCTGCAGTGAACACTCTTGTAACAGTGGGTGGAGCTCAAGCACTTGCTTCCATTGACAGGTAGAGGGTCTCTGCTGTCTTCCCACCTGGAACTGCTTAAAATCTACTTCTATATCATCTTGGTCCTTCACTCCCAGTGTGATATCAACTGGATGGTCGTCGCTGTGAAGTTGAATATGGAAGTACACAAAGTGCCTTTTGGGAAGCTCTAACAAGAAGCATTGGCAGATGAGCAGGAAAAAGATGCTGCAATTTCTGCTTCGCATGAAACAACCTGCTGGAGGCTTCAGGTATTCTTCTACCTGCTTGAACGCAAGCTCAAGTTTCGAATCTATTATGTCTTGAGTTTACTAGGGTTCGTCCAGGTCGTTTTGCAATGAACATAGAGTGACCATGACTGAACTGAAAGATTGTAACTTTTCTCAAGGCCTTTATATTCGTATATGCAAGCATCCGACAGGTGGCCTGGTGATAGGGCACAAGGCCACCTTGCAATTGTTTGGGTTACAGTCATATACGAGTAAGTTGGATGCCACCCATTTCAGTCTATTCCTCAATGAAAGGGCACCACTCGACCAGTCACATAATGTATGGATATCTGGGGGCTTTAGAGTCCTTGGGGAAAGGTTTGAGCAACCGCACTGCCCTGGTTCCAGTTGCTAGAAGGTGTCCGTCCTGCTTCCAAACAGAAGGCAGTAGCCCTTCATGATGAAGAGACACCATGATTTCCCCTTGGTTTGGCATAAACTGCTTTTAAAATTTAAATGTCTTCAAAAAAAGTGACCGCATTACCACAGCAAGCGTAACTTATGGTGTCACTTGACCCCGAAGGGCTATTGCCTTCCGGTGGGAAGGTGGACATACAGGTTTGAACCCACAACCTCTAGTGAGGCGGCTTGTGCCCTTACCACTGGGCTAATGTTGGTTGTATGAAACTGCTTTACTGGGAAAAAGCAAAGAAAAGGAGGGTGAACTTGTCTCCCGAAATCACCCAAAGCCCAAAGCACATGGGATCAGCTGCCAACGAACATGCAGGCCTCAGTATTTATACCAGAAATGTGAAGAAGTGACTTTTGTGATCCAAGTCAAATTGTTGTTGTTGCAAACACACAGAATGCATGAAGAAGGCGAGATAGATGTGCGTGGCTGCTACACTGCCATATCTGTATGTTGACCTTCTCCTTACGTGACCCCCATGCATGCATTGAGAGAGTTTTGAGTTATATGTAATGTGCTCTCCCTCTCTCTTTTTGAGGACCCAAAGGTCTTGCAGCTTATTTGAATTCATCACTTTGTCTGTAGGCAGTCTTCGGTGAATTTTGCAGTGGGTTTCTAGTTGTTCTACCTGTCCCTTGGGCCCTTCATGCCTCCCGGGAACAAAATAAATTCTCTCTTTTCCAATTTCTCTCTTTGTTTCTCCTTCTATCTCTCTATATGTCCAACACCAGATATCCTAAGTTAGTCGACTATATATCTTGGAAACAGGACCGCCCTGCCAAACAGGCTAAGTCCTGGCAGAAGAGAGTAGAAGAGATGGATCTGGATCCGCGAGTCTTGACCCTGCTGGATAAATCTGACTTAGAGGCTGTAGTGTCCAAAGCCATGTCTGTTGCCATGAAATTGTCTGATGAAAATGAAGTTAGGCAGAAAACTTCCCTGAACTTGTTTCCAGTCTGTGACATGGGGGAGGACATCTTGGATGACCTCAAGGGTCTACCCACTCTCGGCACTAGACTGAAATTTAAACTCAGGGCAGGAAGCCTACCTTTGAACAGCAAACAGAAGCAGAGAGGAAAGGGAGAGTGCAATTGCCCGTTGTGTGGGCAACCTGAAGACACTATTCATTTTCTGATACACTGTCCAGGGTTTTCTCACCAAAGAGACGCTCTCTTCAAATCTATCAAGGGAATTGTGCCTGTACCTCTGTTTACCAATTTTGAAAGTCTCGAGGCTGAGCCAAAAGCCCAGGCCCTTCTGAGGCCTAGTTTTTGGGCAAATCACACACAGCAGATTGATGCTTGTGTGAAGGGATTCTAGAGGATATCTGGAAAACCTGGATCAATTCTATGTATCAAGGTAAGGCTTACTACCAACGTCAGCCCCTGACAGAGGTAGGTTCTGTCCCTTTGGTTTCCGCTCAAACTGGACGCGGGGTAAATGGCCACAAGGCTACGGCAAACAACGTCTTATGAGTACATTCTATTGCCCAAAGTGCGCGCGGGGTCTATGTCCCCAAGGCTACGGCAAACGTACATGCCCCTGGATGATTGCTGTTCTCTCTCCACGAGGCCTTCACCCCTAGACAATCCCTCGAGCAGTAGTTTTTTTTGGCTCTGGTTTAGTTTCCGCTCTCAAGTTTTCTCCCATTTTGTCCCATAAGCTCTTTGAGCTTTCCGCGGACGTTATAAAGTACCATTTCCTTCCATTTCCTCCGAGGGCTCTGTTTGGTCTGTTCCCTTCTTGACTAGGGGTTTATGGCAAAAATCTTGTGATAGACCTCTAAGCCTGCACATCATTGGTTGGTGAGTCCCACTCGGGGTTTATGCATCTTGTTTTCGAAATAAGGACTAAATGAGAGTGGCATGGCCAGGTTGCACACTTGCTGGACATAGTTGTGCCCCAACTGGTGGAAAACCTACCCGAGTACATTCGCAGGTTCTCTCTCTTTCTCTCTGTTCATTTACTTTAATTATCTTTCTAAGAGGAAGGCCACAAGATGTCCTCAAATGTCATTGGAAGAGCTCTTAACGTACACAGTAGAGAAAAGCTGCAGGAGCGAGAAGCTACATAAGAGGCCACCGGCCAGACATAGAAGCTTGCCAGGCTGCTACAAGCCAAAAGTCTGAACCTGCCTGCACAACATCAAGAAGAAAGTACTCTAGTGAGTAAAAGATCACAACCTGAAAGATGCCACAATGCCTAAAGTATACATCACAGGAAAAGCTCTCAGGAAGCAGTTAATAAGTACATTCTTTCCCCCAAGATATTTCCTTGGACGCAATTCTGTAGTACATAGGAAGCTGGTAGACCCTCTCAACATGACTTGGTGTTGAAGTGCAGCTGCCAGACTTATGAGGGAGGCATTGGTGGGGAACCAGGTGCTGAAGCACATGGCGGGTAGGGAACCTTTGGACCTTTCTTGTTTGCATTGCTTAGAGGCAAATTCTTTTGTTTCGCCTGTAGGATATCCCATGAGGGAAAAGCCAAGAGGTTCACCTGGTGGCAGCCCTTCACCTCTTTATGCTCTAGCCAACACTGGTTGAGTTTCTTTCTTGTCAAACATCTTCCTCGTAGGCCCTAATTTTCCCTTGTATTTTTTGGAGGGGAGAAGGGAGGAGGGTTGGGGTTCTATGTACTGGACAAGCAGTTTGTGTCTTCTACATTGGAAGATTCCATTCATCTTCTGCATTGGCATAAATCTGGAATTTGGGTTAAAAGGGCTGTTTTTGGGGGAGACTTCCCAAAGACACGCTAGCTAATTGTGCAGAGCAACCATGCAGTTGAGTCGAAACTTCGATGATCATGGATTGCAGCACACTTCAGGAACCTTGTGTTGACCTTGATGGTTGGATTGGAGGGCAGCAGCTCTGTATTGCCTATGTATGTAGAATTATTTATCTACTTCACTGGAGGTTGTTACATGATGCATGTCTTTGTTACTGATTTGTTGCTGGTTTTGCCAACCTGCAGATACACATTTTGTGGGCTAGCAGCACTTACACTTTTAGGCCAAGTGGATGTGCTTGACCTTCCCAACCTAGTCGTGAGATTCTTGTCCAACCACTACCCTGTCGAAATGCCAATGTTTATTTCTTCCTCTTTTCTTATGCACCTGGAGTAGATATCATTCTGGAGTCATTCACTCAATACTTTGGGTACAGCATGAATATTTTTCTTCGTATGACTGGCTACTGCAAATTAAGCCGATTAAATGCATCATCTTGGTCAAATCGGGTAATCGGGAGCGGGAAGGATCCTTTGTTGACAAGGTTGAATGCTGCAGAGAATGTGCAAAGACGTCAAGCACATTAATTCACATGTCTGGGCACCATGTTTACATGGGCATCTGTGGCAGGGCTGTGGCCTGCACTTAACTACTGACTTAAAGATATAGTGTACCCTGATCCTCCAAAGCCCCCTAAACAGGGCAAAAATACACTAGGAGGCTTTCTAGTAACTTTCACGAGGTTGAAATTTGTATCTCCTTTTAGAGAGTGCATGGGGTGAACTTGCAATATTTCCAATGCTGCAATGGGTTAAAATGCATACCTGTTGGCTGGGACAGCATTGGGTGGTGTTTCGGCAAGGTAAGGTGGAAGGAGGCTTCCAAGGTCGCACAAACAAGCTGGTTGATGGCTGCTACTCCTTCTGGCAGGTTCTGCTCTCATCCTTTCTGTAGCTTTTTGCACAAATATACAAGGTATTCTACAGAGGTATGTATGCATGCAATTGGTTTGTGCTTGGGACTGTCTATGCATGTCGCGTGTATCTTCTTGGATCATTCAAGTGTGCCAGAATCTAGGTAAGACACCCAATCTGCACACATGTAGATTCCCATGTAAGTCTGTCTGTGTCGTGCTCTCTGTGTCTGTGAGAGTGACAAAGAAGAGAGAAGAGTGGAGATGTTCTAATGAAATTGTGCTTGCAAGACTTGGCCCCAGAAACCCTGCAGCAAGTCTGGAACAAGAAATCTATACTTCCAAAACTGTGATTTCTGTAGGGCCTTAGGCGGTCGACCTCCCATCCTGTAGGTAGATGGACGTGGAGAGAATGTACTCATAAGATGTTGTTGGCCGCAGCCTTGTGCCCATAGGCCCCGCGTCCAGTGTGGGCGGAAAAGGTGGGGAGAGCGAAAGAAGTAGAGAAAGACATTTATCATGTCTGCAGGAGTCCGAAGAGACACGGATAGAAGAACAGAAAATAAGGAAGAAAAAGGGGAGAGAAAGGAAGAAGTGAAATGAAATGGTACTTTATAATGTCTGCGGGAAGCTCATGGGACAAGAGGAAGAAAGAAACAAGAAAGAGAGAGGGGCCACAAATAGCCCAAAAGCAACTAAAGCTCAAGGGAATGTCTGAAAGTCAACAGTTCATGCAGGTAAGCAGCCAAGCATTTTTTATCCTCGGTGAGACATTGGGTATCCCGGAGTAGGCGGTTGAGTCTCCCATGGATCTCATAGTATAAATGACATTGAAAGAAGAAATGTTCTTCACTTTCAATTTCCCTGTAGTTCCCAGTGCAAGCGGGGCATAGTTGGTCTTCACGTTGCAGTTTTTCCAACCTGCCAATTTTCCGTTCCCTTGGAAGACGTAGGCACATATGGCCTGCAGGTATATCATAAGTGGTGATAGCGGGGCAGAAGAGAGGGAGGTAACGATTAACAAAGGCATGGTTCTGCAGGGAGGTGTTTTCCCAATGCTACAGCAGCTGATGTCCAATCTAGTGTCTCAGCAAGCTACATGGAACACTCCCATTTGGGCAGCATGCGACCGCAGTAACATTGCCCAAGTGGAAAAACATGGTAACCTCTCTGTTCTTTGTAGGTGAGTAGTCTGAGTGCAGCAAATGAGAGTTTAACTTTTACCACGGATCATAAGCCCACTGTCCAAGCCACCAGTCAGGTCTGTTTGGGACTCTTAGGAGGGAGTTGTGTATATAATCTTTATGCTGGAGGAGAATCACACTTCATAGTCAGGAAGTTGCTTCTACTAGATACGATAAGAAAAGCATATGAAAGTGTCCAGCTTTGTAGTATGTAAGAGCAGTTGTTATGATTGACTGCTTGATGTCTCTTGACGGCTCACATACAATGTCTACAGATGAAGAGATTGGGCTAGAGACGCCAGAATCTACCTCCAGGAGAGAGGCAGACGTAAGGGAAGAAGGGTTGGACGGGACTTGGTCAACTAGTGTTCAAGAGAAAGGAGATTCTAGTGCAGACTCTGATGGCCGAGAGTCATCTCGTTCAACAGACTGGGGCGTACCTGAGATGCTTGTCAAGGAGGGCGAAGGTGATGTGGAACATGGAAGAGTTAAAGCAGAATGGCTGTTCCCGGTCATTGAAACCCGGGTCGACAGGGCCCCCATCACAGTGACATTTGAGGAAATAAAGGAAGAGGAGCCTGGGAGCGCAGAGAGGGAGAGGGTGAAAGATGGAGCAGGATCCTCAGTCAAAGACCAGCTGGGCTCCGATGAACAGTTACTTTATGGACCTCTGTTCAACACACAAGCACTGCAAGGGTATATTTTACTGTGCTGCCAGGTAAGAATAAATTGTTGAAGGTTATGCATCTTCTATCTAGCCGAATGCACTGATCTGGATACCAATCACTGCTTTGCTCACACTACACAACTGCAATGAAGCTCTCAGAAGGCATTCCGCTTTCCAAGCAAATACTGTCATGTAGCCTCTATACACTCCCCTATGTTCCTGTGTGGGTTGCCCACCTACTAGGGTGCAACTTCATCTGACAAGATGACATAACTGCTTGTAGAGAAGTACGGCAGTTCCAGTCAGATTGGCATCCTGCAAGCCTCACAGTATCTGTATATGAAATTGTCGGGGTGTCTTGAATGTAGCTGAAGGCATCGTTCAAGGTTCAGATTGAAGAGTTGTGTAATACATATATTGCATCAGTTCTTTGTTTCTGATGTCCCACTGACAGATGGATGTGTATTCACGGGTGTGAAGGTGCTAAATGGAGGGCTCAGGGACAAGCCTGGTAAATCGCCAGATCACTATCACACTTGTTATTGCTTAAGTGGGCTCTCGACATCACAATACTGTGCAGCACACCGCATTGGGGCACCTCCACCTCCAAGTGCAGTGCTAGGCCCTTATTCTAATTTGCTAGAGGCTGTTCATCCCCTCTGCAACGTCATTTTGTCACGCTATTATGAAGCTGTTTATTACTTCAAACAACTTCCTCCTTGCGAATATAGGAGTGAAGATCCTCAGGTTTAGGTTGAGTCACCAGCTTGTTTGAGAGAGGTGATCAGAGCTAAGGGTAGGTTTCAAGTCTGGCTGGGCCAGTGCTGCCCCACAACATTCTGTTGAAGATGAACTCGTCAATGAGACAATTGAAAAAATAATGAATTAACTTGGGAGGAATCCTTGACTGCCCTTGTGCCCTCGTTCACACTAGTGGCCATATTGATGGCGTCCAAAGTTCCCTCATTTTCCTGACCTCTGTTTTGCCTGCCTCTTTTGTACTTCTCTCTGGCACTACTTCCAAAGCACAACAGCTTGCATTCAGACACTCTCTCACCACAAATTAGTCCAGACTCCAGACTTATTGTGGCTCAGTTTTCTCTCTACATGACGTTAGAGTCTCTACCTGGAGCATGGGTTGAAGTTGTTAAGCAAGTACATGGGCAATGTCTTGCGCACGTGTGTTCAGGACTAGGGAAGATTAGGGAACAAGTCCAAAGTGCTTACAACAGGACGAAGGATTTTAGCACTCATTCAACAGCTCGAGGATGTGAGACCTATCTGCTTACTACATTTCGTCTTCACTTGTATCCCCAATCCTTTTGGTGAATGCAGTGACTCATATCAGTGAAGGATTGCTACAGAGGCACTTCACAGGGAATCAGAGGCCCTGTGTAGTTTCTCATCTGAGTACTTAAGGAGCTGTTGAGACCCTCTCCCTCTACATTCGTCCATGCTACCTTCTCCATCCCAAACAGAGCCGGACGACATTCGTCCGTGAACATTCATCCATTTGATTGTACAGTACAGAACTCATCTATTTAGAATTTAGTTAATTCAGTCAAGTGAAAATTATTTTTTTCCGAATTTCAGCTGAATCTGCTGACATGCTGCCTCCCTTCCTAACTTCCTCTCGCCTGCTTTACTTGCACTGTGAGAGACAAGGGCTTGTGTTGGGGATTCAGAGCCTGGGGCTCGTGTAGATGCCACGGAGATCTTTCCACGACTTAAAGCAAAATTGGGAAGACACTCTAGATGAACTACACCCTCTCTATGTTTTCTTGACAGTGCGCTCAGGAAGGAAGACAAAGTAAATTAGGAAAACTTGCACCTTGTGTTGAGATGGGAGGGGCAGAAAGCTGTTTTGAAGAAGAAATAAAAGGAGTACTTGGTGATTAGATGATACCATGTGAATTACCATGGTGATTAGATGGTGGATAGCTTGAGCTGGGAAGCTGAAAGGTATACAATATCTGGAAACCCTAAATTTGAAGTGGATCCTTCCTAATTTTATATGGACACGTGCACACTCTCCATCTTATAGATTCCAAACTTTTGCTTTATTGCTAATCTACTTAGTTGTGTAACTCTAAATCTTTCGGTGACAATATTTTATGGCCCAGAAAGGGATCTAAGGTTTTTAGGAAAAGAACATAACTGTAGTTATGGATTCATGGATTGAGCACCTCAGACTAATTCCCACTTTCTTTCTCTATCCACCGAGACACTGTCTAGAACCGACTCTCAATAGGTAATCCATATCTAAAGAGCGCTTACTCATACTATCATATTTACATGATGTCCATGAGCCATTCAGTCAGCACTTAGCCCATGGGCATAACTTGGACCCTGTAGCTGGTGAATTTTGAAGGCCTTGTGATTGGGAAACCATTTGGTCGTCCATGATGACTGGTTTTATCCATTTTTATTGATGCAGGCAACAATTAAGTCTCAAACTGGTAGGCCTTCCTGTGCGTCCGTCAAACTATTGTAGAAAATATTAGCAACCTTGCTCTCTCTCTCTCTCTCTTTCCTCAACGGTCACAGTGTAGACAAATTGGGAGAAAGTGGGGCATAACTCCGCTGAATAAGGAAGGGAAGGTACAACAGTGACTCGTGGAAAGAATTGTTAGTTCATGAGATCATGCTTTTGACCGTAAATGCACTAAGTATATATTCTGTATTCTGCTAATCAATAAAATGCCTTATTATTGCCCCGTAGATGCCCTCCTAGCTTCTTTTGAGGGACAGTCCTTGCTTGGATGTGATCATGTTAAGTGTGACTTTTGTATGTTCAAGCAGGGCCCACACTCTGTCGTGAGTGTATTAAACTTAATGCCTCCAGGCTAGGTCAAGTCTGCAGCGTCCGGATCTGATACTGCAGTACTGCCACCAGCTGCATCCCCAACAGCCACCTGCTTCAAGGTGAAGGCCAAGCTATCCTCCTCCAGTATGATTAAGTTACCACAACTGCTCACCGTCATTCATACGTGTCTGTTTCGACAATGAAAACAATCCTATTATAAAATCCGCAACAATTCTATCATGAAATCTGATGTTCTTCCAAACAAATCCTCCTAATGATTTGACGTTCTTTACATGGAAAAGTTCTAGAAACAATCAAATATGTCAGTTCTGGGTAGCATTATATTTTTCCCCTGTTTTAATGAGAAGGAGACCTTAGTAGAGCCCGACTTGAATTAAAAAGCAAAGAAAAACAACCTTGAAAGTGCCATTTTGCGGTTAGAAGCACACTTTTCGTACACACCGGAGTGTTAGAAGCACATTCTTGTAGGGGTGTGGCATATCCAATCACTTTTCATCCCCATTTTGTTCCTTAGACATCTCACAATTCAGCCCCAAAAATGAAGCCCTTCGTACAAGCCACCCAGGATACAGTAGACACCACCCCTAGACTAACCGACCGGCCACGAAACCATGCCTACAGGACAAGGCAGCAGGATTTGAGCCGCAAACCACTAGGGTGACTCAAAGTGCACTAACTTATTCAACTGAGCTGGTTTCTTCTTTTAATCTTTTCTTTTTTTTTCTTTTTTTTCTTTTTTAAAGATAACAGGGGACTTTTTTTTTTGAGTGTGACCTTCTCAAAATAACTGTGCAGGTAGTACCTATGCGTTAAACATATATTAACAATACGATGGATCCCCAAGAAGAAGATGATGATGACTGGGGAGATACATTAGAATGGGAGACACAGGAAGGCCCCCCTGCACCGCCAAGAGAAGGGGTGTTGTCCCCTGCCCTACAAGGCCAAGACGAACTCGCACAATCCTCCAGTTGGGGTGAGGGAGATGAGCCTTGGCAAACGGTGCCACCCGTGGAAGGTGAAATTACTAGGGGTGTTGGTGTACCACGAACCGAAGTTGAGCGACTTGAGTTGATGCGAACCCAGGGACAAAACATCCCAGATATCGTCGTAAGCTTGACGGAGCAAGGTGACGATGATTGGGCGGAGGCATCTACTTGGGCACTGGTGGATCAAGGGGATCCTCTGCCTCCATTGGTGGAAGGGGTGGTGCGGCCGGAATTGCTAGAACATGACTCTCCCGCACAAACGTTCACATGGGGACATAGAGAAGAATCATGGGAACGTGAACGGGAGGGTGTCGGAGCCTTGAGGGGTGTGGGTGTGCCAAGAACGGAGATCGAACGTTTGGAAGCGTTGCGCCGTGAGGGCCATAATTTGATTGACGTGGTGGCCAGAACTTCGGAGCAGGGGGATGATGAATGGGCGGATGTGGGAACATGGCCAGAACAAGATAGAGAACAACGGCCTCCTTCTCCACCCATGGAAGGGCTGTTGTCACCAATTGCACGAGACCGGGACGAAGGTGTTGCGGAAACATTTAGTTGGGGCGACGGAGATCACCCATGGAGAAGTGAGCCCATGAGTGCACAACCATCAAGAGGGGTTGGTGTACCCTTCTCCGAAGTGGAGCGGTTGGAGATGTTGCGACGGGAGGGACAAACCCTACCAGATGTGGTAACCCCCACTGGTGGTGATTGGGCAGACTCTTTAATATGTCCGGGACGACAAGCAGCTGGCACATCTGCTCCTACAATTGAAGGGGTTCTTTCAGCTACTTCACAACAAGAGGAACAATTTGCACAAAGTTATAATTGGGAAGAAGATGAGTATCGGTGGACGGAAAGTGGTGGACTTGAGAGAGGACAAGGGAGACCACCATCGCAAGCGGAGATGTTGGCACAACAACGGAGAGAGAATACAAATTGGGTCTTTGATGAAGTGCCGGAAGGAGCATCACCAAACGATTGGGCGGTAACGTTACCACAAGGTGATGCAGTTCGAAGGGGCCAAGAGAGAGAAGCCTGGACAGGGGCATTGTCCTTGAACGGAAGATTTCCAAGAGTTCCTGATGGATATGTTCTTGAGCAACCGGCAGAGGAGATATTGGACGGAGAAGCACAATCAACTCCATCGACATTTAATACAGAAAAGGAGATTCAAGTGATAAAAGGCATAAACTCAAGATTTTTGCCCGACTTTGCTAATGATGAAAATCGGGCGTTAAATGAGATGGTAATAGATGCCGAACAAAATCTCCGAAAAGTTGAGGTACGTATACATGTCATTTTCCTTTACCATTTTTTGTTGCAAATGTGCAGTAATACACACACACACACACACACACACACATATATATATAAATATAAAAGAAGATACTTTTTTTTAAACAATTAGGAAGAGGGGACAGAGGCCCTGGATACATTAGGTAAATCTAAATAATTAATAGTTTTTTTCAAATAATAATAATATTTGAAATCTGAAAATATGAGGTCATATTCGAAACAGCTAAATCTCACAGAAAATTATGTATTGAAATGAAATTAATAATCATAATATAATTGTATCAGAGAAGCAAATTGTAAAAAGTAACAAACAAACGGAAGGAAGTGGCCAAGTTGCCCTGTACTCCTTGTGGCCTTCCAGGTTATTTTTTCCTCATTTTAATTTGATTAACTTGGCCCCGTTCCCTTTTTTTTTCAAAAAAAGAAAAACAAAAAACAAAAGAATAGATCACTGACTCGTGATGTATTTTGTATACTTACTATATATGCATTAGATTTTAATAGATTATGTTATTTTTATTCGTTCAAAATTTTAAATGACATCGTAGTATTGTTTTAAACAACTTACTTCCATATCTGTCTTAGATTTTAGTGATATGACTCGACAAGCAGGAAGCAACAGAAGAACAAGATGATCGAACTGCAGTTATGGAGGACCATATGAGGCGAGTACAGGAAGAAATTGCTGCAACACAACTAAGAGTTCAAGCAAAGAGACAAGAAACCATCGCAGAAGAACATATGGAAAAAATTGCCCAATTTCAAGCCCATAGATTGAAGGTACTTTCGGAAGTATGAAAGTACTGTTCACTTACACAATACTCATAAATAAAACCATAAACCCATAACTCAAGGGCTCCAAAAACTAATAATAATAATAATAATAATAATAATAAATTCAAATTCAAAATAAACTTCTAGCGAATTAAAAAATTTAAAGACAACAATCCAACACTATAATTAGGGGGGGGGAATGGGGGGACTGATTATGTTCGGTGTATTTCCCTTTTTTTTTGTTTTTAAGAAAGGGGGACGGAGGCCCTTTTAATCAAATTATTAAATGAGGAAAAAATAACCTCGAAGGCCATAAGACTACAAAGCAAGGCCACTTCAGGGCCGCCAGTGTTCACAGTGTTTCCCTTTGAGTACGAGGAAAAACATGTAAAAATAAATATAAATAAATAAATAAAGCAAGGCTTCGTAACTCATAGCCTGTGCATTGGCCTGTTGGTCTGGGGTTCAAATTCAAACCCCTTCATGCTGTCTCTCTCTGCTTTCGGGCTGGGGCTCTACCTGTTTGCCTTCATGGCCCCAAAAGGGTGTTAATTTCCGCCTCAAGGCCCCCCTAGCTGGGGTTGGTGTTTCCTTGGAAAAATAATTAATTAATTAAAGGTTCACTGTTCACTCCTGATTTTGATTTTCTGACATTCATATGTTGTCTTAATTTTAGAGAGAAGTGGTAAAAATGGAAAATGAGATGCACGAGATGGTCGATCGACTGAGTAACTTTCGAGCATCGATTTTCCGAGACAATGAAAGATTGGATCAAATTCGTCTGGTTATGCATTGGAATCAGGTCAGATTTCTTCCATCAATATATGGTCAGACCAACTAAATTACATGAATCAAATTACATGAAATAACCTAAAACAACTAAAGCACATTCTTTAACAGTATGATTAAAAAAAGTCAAGTAAGATTGTATAAACGATTTATTGAAGCAAAACTATACGACTCCCATATAAAAATGTGTTAAATATTACAGGAAGAGATTGAGCAATGGGTTCAAGCAACACGTCAAAAAGAAGAGGATAATATTGCATTAGCAAGCTACACAAAGAGTGACACAGTTCGCATCAAGGAGCTGCGGTTGGAGGAAACAAAAACATCAGCTGAACTTGCATCCCTAGAGCTCTGCCTTGAAAATGAGATCACTGAAACCCAAAGCCATCAAATTCAGCTTGATAGAACTGCAGAAGAGTTCCGGTTGGATGTATTTCTATCATTCTCCAATGAATTTTGTTACAAGATCAATACATGCAGTATCTATAAGTCCAACTTATACTGAGGGGTTCATCTAAGTTTTGGGGGCGGGGAAAGAAAAGAAGAAAGTGGGTTCTGATTTACAACCATAAATACATCTCACATACAAGACGTTTCTTAAGATTTTAATGTAGTTTTTAGTTTATTTTTATACATAATAAATTATTTGACTCATATATGTAATTTATGATAATAATATTCTTCTATCAGTCAGTAAAATTCGAGAGAGTAAAATCCTTCAATATGACGGATGAATTACTAAGGGACATGAATGGATCTGGGACACAGTAAACTACACTTGGAACGACAAAAACTGATTCGTATGTGGGAGGATGCTATTGAGCTTATCCATCAACGCGATGGAGATATTAATAGGGCAGCCGATGAGTTTCTCTCTCACAAAGAAAAACTCCACAAAAGCAAACGCGGCCTTGACAGTCTTGACCACAAATTATACAAAGAGATGGAAAACAATGTGAGACATTTTATCATCGTTATTTTGAATCTTTCTTTGTAACCCATCTTCTCCCCTTAATAGCCTAGTTAGCTTTGGGTTTTTTGTTTTTTTGTTTTTTTTTTTGTTTTTTTTAGAGAACAGGGGGATGCCCTGGATGAATTTTATTGGGGGTTTCTCGAAGTTGGCTATATGTTAAATACTTCATTTTTTTATTTTAAGTTTTTGGAGGAAAGGAGAGGAAGCCCGTTAAAGCTTTATTTCACTTATGGTACATTAATATCAAATTTATGGGTTGTAATACATAATTTTTTGGTGTTATATGATTAAGAACTCTCATAATTAGTGAAGCAAAAAATTGAAATTACTGTAACGCAGGTAGATGTGGAGAGAAATGTTGTTTTAAAGGGAGAAGAATCGCAACAGTTACGAGGCGTCTTCACACAAGAGACCAATAGGTATACGATCTTAATTGTTATACACATTCCCCCTCTGGTACTTTCATTTTTGATAAGTTTACTTATTTGCTTTCAATTTTCAAACATGATTAATCTATATACTATACTCAAGGGATACATCACTGGGATTTTTTTTAAATAAGGGGATGAAGCCCTTGAAGGCTTAATAAAAACTTATTCTTTGGCATCTCAAACTGTATGATTACTCTAATCTCGGATGCGATAACAATAATCTAATCTTATTGTTATTTGGAAGGAGGTCATAGTACCGTCGATGTACACCAACAATTAGTGATGCTCAAGACCAATCTTTTACGCGGCCAACATGGTTTTGCTAAGGAGATTGGCAAAAAGGCGTATTTTGAAGAGGTCTGATAATTATATTTTAAAATATATACATGATATTTTATTGTATTTAGAAAATTAAATTCCATCATCCCAAATGGGCATTTTACGAAAGCAAAAAGAAAAAGAAAAGAGAAAGAGAAAATCGGTTTTAAGCCTTTAAATTATGAATATACAATATTTTGATTACAATGAAATAAATTGGAGGTTTTTGAAAATGCTATGTATGGTTTCTCTGTAGGAACTGGAACGACAAAAGGTAAATTACAAAGTAGCCAAGAGAAAACTGAAAGAAATGAAGAAAATGGTAGAAGAAGAATACAGCCATCTCGATACCCTTGAGCAGCGAACACATGCACTTGAAAAACTATTGAACACAGAAGAGCTCAATCTAAAACTGGCGAAATCCGAGGTGCTTGAGCTACGAGAAAGGCATTTTAAAGCATCGGAAGAGTTGTATTCTCTAAGAGCTGCAGGTCTATTCCTTGGGTCTCTGATTTGGAAAATTCGTATTTAAACTAGAAGAAAACATACATTCTTGTAAGTAAAACAATGAGTAAGAATCGCTATAATTTCTACTTATACTGTCATATGTGTGCGTGTGTGTGAACTAACTGAAATATGTATATTATGTTATTTATATCTACATTATCTAAAATCAAGGTTTCTCTAATGGGCTCTTTTTTGCATAACGGACTGCTTCAACTATAATCTGCATATAAAGAGGAAATAACGAGTATCACGGTACATATATTTATTTTGTTACTATAAATTTCTCATTGTATTCATGTGGTTGTGCCAATTTTTGCAGAGGTTGACACAATACATGAGATCACTGGAGGAAAGTCTCAAGCAAGATCACTAATGTTTAAGATCAATCACCTTGAAGTGGACATGATGAGACAAGAAGAAAAGTTATACGGGGCCGATTTTCAAATCCAGTTGCTTGAAAGGAAGGTGGGACGAGCTAGTGGTGAACGAAGTGATCTAGAGGAGATAGAGACAACAAGAATTATCAAAGAATTGGCAAATGAGTTAGAGGACAAGAAACGCGAAGAGGCTTCGGTTACAGCCCAGGTACAATGAAATAAAATATTAGGAGTTTAATGCCCGGCGACTTTTTGTTTTGTAGTTGTAGACTCTACAATGTAGAGTGAATTAAGAATATTTAATATTAAAAGTTTGAATATATTAGGGAAAATGGAGTTCGACATCAAGTTTACTAGATGTACCTTTTTTTATAATACCATGGAACACACTGGTACAGTAAGAAGAAACGGGCAATAACAATATGTAAATTTGACTTCCACTGACTCAAGCTATACAAGGTCAAACATTTTTGGTTTGAAAATTTACTATTGCGGTATTTGGGGCTCATTCCTTTTGCAAAATAGAACAAAAATATTACTAGTTATCGTGATGTTTTATCTTGTAAGAAGTGTTGAATTGTTGATGGTTACATAGATGAAAAAAACACACGAAGATGGGCGAACTACAACACGAAAAGGAGAAGAATTAGAGAAGCAGTGTAAGGAGGGTGAAGAGAAAAATTCTGAATTAAATCTAGAATGTGACTCTGGTCATGCAACAAACAAGGTACGTTCAATTATAATTATTGTATTCTAATTGTTGGCTGTAGTTTGGCAGATAGACTGATTATAATTTGAGTTGATTTTTTCTAATTTGTGATATTTAAGAGTTTTTCATGTACATATAGTATCTTCTCTTATCTGCCTTCGGGCTGCCCCGGCTCTGCCCCTGTAATGCCTCCATGGCTCAGAAAGGGGGTTTCTTTTCCCCCTCAAGGCCCAGTTGCTGGGGCTGGCATTTCCTTGGGAAAAACAATTAATTAATTAAAATAAAGATATAAATGAATCTATATCTATGTAATTTACAGCTCAAAAAAAATTATATGACTTATATGGATAATTGTTTTAGAGATTATTTCAGTCCCCAAATGTAGTGTAAATTTGTTGTATCTAGACTTTGATGAAAGAAAAGGAGGAAAAATCTTTGGAAGTCGACTTGCTTTTAATGGAAGTCAACCGTTTGACTGATATCCTTCACTCAAAAGCTGGTAAGGTTATAAAGCTGAAATGGATTATTGGCTGTAAAATAGATTGTGTATTTTTTCTGAACTATATTTATTTGGTATAGTCCTTCCGACAATAACATGCCATATTTTCAATATGAGAAGTGTAATTCAATTCATCAAGAAATCCATGACTTTGTGATGGTTTCGTAAGTATAGTATTTTTAGTTTATGAGACTCAAACGAAAGGGACTAACCTTCGGAATGAAGGTGACATGATACTAGCGCTTGCGTGGCATGAGTCACCTATAATATTTTAAAATTTGGAACTAAACAGATAATTTACTGTAAGCTATTATGTATTACTCTATAAAGTAGCAATATTTAACCACAATAAATTATTGTATGTTTAGGTAAATTTGAGACAATTGATAACACCGTATATATGTTTGATGAATTGACAAGTGTGTTTTCCCTGTAAAGACGAAGTATTCAATATGGATTGTTTTAAGCAAAGACTCCAACATAATATGGATGATCGTAAGCGCGAAGTGGATGCAAGACAAGAGCAACAACAACAAGAACTAAAAATACTTCAAGCAGAGCTTCATAGTCTTGTGGTGCAACGTAGAAAACTTTGTATGTTAGTTGAAAAGGTGCAGTATTTAAGACTCTTATGTTTTCATATCATAAAAACGAGTGACAGAACAGGTTCTGAATAGTAAAACATTAAATAATATAGTTATTACTTTCGTTTTAAGGGATTAAAAAAGCAAGGAAATTGGGAAAAAACCTTCAAGGCATACAGAGGCCCTGCTGATCGGAGAACACACATCTACCCAACTTTATGATACATAACCTGTATAGTACAATATTTGTATTATGTGCTTGTCATTATATGTATAATAACTTAGTGTATGACGTAATTGCATTTTGTAGTTTCACATCAGATATGATGTGCTAAGAGCACGGGTGGATCCAAACGATGGCGAGGAATTGTCAGCTGAGTATTATCTTGCAAAGGTTGCTAAAAATCGTGAGTTGCTGCAAACAAAGGGACTTGAACTTGAAAAAGAAGTTATCCAGGTGAACTTCAAATTTAGATCATTGTGTATAATGTATACCTGTGTGTGTGTGTGTGTTTGTTATAATTCAATAACTAATAAGCTGATGACTTCTCTCATAACATAAAGATTTGCATGTGTGCATATAGATATGACATATTGCCGTAATATTTGCATACTAAAAAAGTAGCACGCTGAATTAACATCTACAACGTGTTTTTATTTACTTATTATTTTGAAAGGGAAAGGTTGTGGCCCCAAAAAATTAGTACCTACTTGAATCGTTGTTATGTATGTCAGTCTAAATATTAAGATGGAAAATAAGTTTTCTCCTAGCAAGAAAATTTGTTTGATATGCTGTCTTTCCTGTACGGTTGTGCAGGCAAAGGTCGACGTAGATGCATTAGAAAGTGCAATGTCACAAATTATAGACTCAAACAATAATTTGCGAACTAGTGTCAATGACAATCCTAAAACTGTTGAATTAGAAGACGAGCAAAATCAACTGAAGTTGACACTCAGCAAATGTAGAGATCGTATCCGTTTCAAAAAACGAGAACAGAGATCCTTGTTGCGAGTAAGCATCTTTTTCCCAGCTTTTAGTTGTTGTACTTGTACTATTAATTAATCCAACTTAGTATGACAATTACATAACAATATTTACGTATCTCAATGCTGTAAAATATTTCATCATTAGTGACAATTTTATTTTATTTAGGACAGAGGCCCAGAAGATTTTATTTCATTGACAAACATTTTTACATGTAATTTATCTATGAACAAAGTTATGTAGACAAACTCTACTACTTTAACCAAAAAACAATTTACTGAAAAATGAATAGTCGGAAGCTGACACTGATCCAATTAATTTTGGAGAGATGTTTTGATATACAGGATGTAGATGAGGTGCAAGCTCGGATTGAGAATGCAGAGAAAGAACGTGATAGTGTCAATAAAGGTTGTGACGACCTTGAAAGGAAGTTGGACATAGCGGCAAGGGAGGAACAAGAGCAAAATAATAAGCACAAGCGTGCCTCTCATCAACTTGAGAAGCTTATTAAAGAGCTTAAAGAAAAATCGGTGTATGTACAGAAATTTTTGATCTTTTATATAATAAAATTCTGCTAAATTTTTTAAAAAATGCGGAAAATTCATGATTTTATGTTTTGACGAAAGAGCTAGAAGCCCCTTAAATCATCACTTATGAAAGAAGATTTGACTGTCACTCAAGGGAAAATAACCTTGGTGTAAATGTTGCTAAGTAGCAGGTTCTGCTTTTTAGGTTTCTTACTGGGCATAAAAGGGAGGCATGGTCCAAGCAGATGACACTCTGCCCGGTTTGATGCCCGTTCCATAGTGCATTACTTTTATTATTATTTTTACTTTTGTAATTATTAATCTCAATTCATGCTTATGTGGGTGGCAGGGGAACGGAGGCGAAGAGGATAGGAAACGAACTCGTACTGGCGGAGCTGAGGGAGAGTGCACAAGACATTTTACACAAGCTACGCTGCCTTGCGAATGAACACCCCGACTACACGGCCGTCATAGAGAAGCGCGTGGGCGAGCAAGGCTTCAAGCTACCCTCCAACACGTCCTCCGCCCGGTCCACTCAATCGGGATCAAGCGCAGGCTCGGTCTCTAGCAAGGCCTCCCCGCGCGACACTCCGGCCTCCTACAACCCCCTCTCAACAACTCCGAAGTCCAATGCGTCTACCTCACCCCCCAGATCAAGGGGTAGCGGCAGCATTGTAAGGGTTGAATTTAAGCCACCCGGATCGGGGTGATTTTCGTCCTCGGCTACTATTGAGTCCTCTCCTGTTTTCTTTTTTCTTTTTCTTCAAGACGGGATAGAAGCCCTCAAATTTTATTAATGACGGGTAAAAAAACAAACCCCAAGGGGCCATAAAGCAAGCACGCCAATATAGGCGAGGGCGAACCCAAAAGACTGAGACGGAGAGAGACTCATCCTAAAGTGGATGAAAAATATCTATAGTTTGTAGTTTCATTTTGGTGGGGGGAGGGGGGACAGAAGCAGATCTTTTTTTATTTGAAATTTGGAAAATAGCACGAGTGGTTACAGAGTTTTGCAGAAAATAGCCATACATACATTATGTTTATCCATTCAAATTAGGATAGAATCATCCACCTCCGTACTTTAATCCATTTATATCATCCATATTTGGCGAATTCATCCATAACCTATTTTTTACTTGGAGAAGTTTGGTGTTTTCATCCATGAAAAACTAGGGAATTTGCGACAGAATATTATACTTTATTTTTTTGAGGTCGCCATTTGGCGAAAATTTGCCAAAAAAAAAACGCTGTACAGAAGCCTTAAATGTATGAGGGAAGTGGAAGAAATAACAACTTACCCCCGTGTTCTAAATAGGAGACACCGCATTAGTGTCAAAAATCGCTAAGCGCCTGTTGCGCTTTCACCAAATAACAAGGTAACATCTATGTTATTGAACAACTTAGGAAAAAAAGTATAGATGAGTTCTTAAGTTTATTATGGATGACTACTTACATGATGTGCCTTCACCAGCTAATACCTCCCTCACGTGACATCTATGTTATGTCTATTATGGATGAATAAAATCCCACTGTTGAGAAGGAGTTGTTTTATTTATATTTTACTTGTTTTATTTATATTATGCATAATAACATGTATTTTATATTCTAATATCTGTTTTAAAGACAATAAAATTCATCTAATAAAATCGTAGATATCTACCTTCATCCATCGATTGGCCCAACTTCGGACCCACTCAAGATATAAGGTGGATCATTCCATGCAACAAGGCAGGATGAAATTCATCTTGTCATAGATATGTATAATCATCCAACAATGGAACACATAAGTGCCCAGTCCAAGCTATCAATGATGGGTATTTGAAGCCCATCCAGTGCACCACAGTAACAAAAGTAAGAAAAAATGTGATGGTGGGCCCAGGATATAGCAGACTAGGTGAAATCCTAATGTTGGTGGTGGATGAATGTCATGAAGGGGAGGGGATGGCAAAGGATTGCAGCCAGTGGGGCGCGTCGGCAGCGAAGCAGAAGGGGCGGTAGAGGCGAGGGTGGTGCTGGTCCACGAGCTCTGCGGGAGCAGAGATGGGTGTGCTTGGCACTTCGGGGCTGTAGAAGGCCGCCACCGAGAGTCGAGGCACTGTGGCGTTCACAACAACCCTGTGCACGCAGCTTCTCAGTCGCCCGTTGATCAATCCCTGTGGAGAAAGATGAGCTTGTACTATTAGTGTAGAGCTAATTGACTTCATAGATTTGACATGAAATGTCCGAGATTTATTTACACGGGGATATCTGCGCGATGGTATGGATCACCGTGCAGAGGTTCCCAGCAGCTCATCTGACACAAGACTGGAGAGGTTGCAAGTGCATGGCTCACATCATTTTGACATGATTTGAGTCATGTGTAGAAGAAATCCAATAATTCTGAGATTACATAATCTTTGCTTTTTGTGTCAGCCATGATACCTGAGCAAGATCAGCAACATTGACGATGAGTGCACCAACCCGAGGTCTAACTGTAAGCCAGACACCATCCTTTTGTACTTGCAATCCTCCAGTCTCGTCTTGTAGTAGTACGGTGAGCAGTCTGCGTGGGCTCCCAGCCCAAGGGTGAGCGAAGGCGCAGGGCAAGGTGGGTAGTTGATCAAGCGAGTGCCCTTCATCAACCCTCCTTCTCCAAAATAGTTCGTGAAGAAGGTTGGATGCAACCCAAGGCCCTCTGCCCAAAGCTCCAAGGTGTCCAAAGCAACCTTGTCCACATAGCTTTCAAACTCCTCAAGACAAGTGCTGCATTTGAAATGAATACCAATCTCATGAGAATCTAGAACGACAAGTACTCGTCTTGAGATCAGGACCACTTAGAATATAGAGATGCATATGTATGTGTGCAATCAGATGTTTGTTATTGATCACTTGAAATCAGCTGAGTACTCTAGAAGGGCAAGAAAATATAAGCCGCTCCTGAAGCTGAAGACATTAATGGAATTGGCCAGTGACGACTGAAGAACTCAGCTTGTCATGAGTTGGCGGCATATCTGTGCTGGATGTCTGTACTGATACTGAAAAATGATCGTAGGTCCAGCACGAACGATGGTTGCGCGTCCTTGGGAAGGAATTTGCCAAGATCACGTGAAGAACCGACACAGGCTCCACTTCCCTTCAGCATACATGCCAATCAACTGATACTAGCCTAGCTGGATATTGCAATCATCTAGATAGGATGATTCCTCAAGTGGTAGTGTTCTGTTCTGGGAATCTGACTCGGTTCATCCGGAACTAATTTGTGTGGAAGGCAGACAGAGAGAATCCCACCATGTGTACAATTACGAAGTTCATGTGAGGAAGGCTCAACTCAAGAACTTGCACGTCAGAGATGGGAGTATAATTCATATACAAGGAGAAGGGTATTTGAACAAAAGACTTCAATGTTGCTCGGAAAATATGAAGAAAGTGACTTAAGTAGCCGCTACGTCGAGCAGCTGAGATTTTAAGTTTGTACCTGAATTGCTCAAGCTCTGAACCCTCAAGACATAACTGTGCGTACTCTCTCAAGTTCGATTTACGTGATCCTACATCTCCGTAGTAGAGAAACCCCTCCATCCAAGGGCTGGCTGCCTGCTTTCTCGGGCTACCTCCGACGTAGCCACCTATTCGGCCACCGAACCTCGCCTTCTGTTTTCGCTCTAGAGGAAGACCAAAGAAAACGCGTGCTTGCGATTGTAGCTTCTCAATGATCTCGAGGGGCACGCCATGGTTGACCAGTTGAAAGAACCCCCATTCGGAGCCCGCCTCCATCATCTCCCTTGTTAAGCCCTCTCTGTCTTTCTCATCACCTGTCTTGAGCTTTGCGAGGTCAATGATTGGGATCTGATCGCCTCCCTGGAAGTCATTGTGAGCAATGGTGGGTCGCTGATGCTCGGGGCACACGAAATCCGACAACTGCTTGCTAGAGTGCATGTCTTGATGTTGCATCTCAGGTGGAATCCACACATCTTTAATTGCAGTAGCAAGCACGCTGCAAGGCTGGAGATCCATGGCTAAGGTCATGGTTGATACAGTTCAGAGCACTGCAGTTGCCTTTGGTGTGATCAGTGCACTTCAAACTACTTGAGCAACTCTGTGCATAGAAGAGGAAGAAACAAGGAGAAATTTTAAGGCTAGTACAGACATAGCGAAACTGACGATGACATCAAGAGAGAATCAAGCCGATCAGTTGCTTTGGAGGCTCTGTTTTCGGATGTATACATCTACACGCTGTGCAAGGTGGTTTACTTCTTTTATTGGCTAATGAGGCTGGTCAGACGATGGGGCCCGCCGTCTCATTAATATAGGAGCAAACTAGCTTCATGCGTCAAGGACTTAGAATACCGCCGCATCGCCATCGACCTACCACCAGACCACAACCTCCACCGTGCCAACACGCTGTAGTTTTTTTCATATATAAGAGAAACGGGGAATAGGGATCGTTTTAATGTAGCGGGGCCCGCTGTCAGGTCCCTGTCCCCTCTGCACCCTGCGGCCTCATTACGACGAGGCCACACAAAATTCTGAGGCGCTTCATACTCGCATTGCTATTGTTTGACAGGTCGGCCTTCCATTTTTGTGATAGATTAATTTCTTTTTTGACTTTCACTGTAGGCCCTGTAAATTCAGTGGACGTTAAACAAACTTTACTGTGACAGACAACATTGCAGGTTCACAAATTTTTGGCCTTTCAGGCAATCCTATCACATTAAATTATAAATTATAAATGAAAAGAAGTGTGAACTTCTTAAAATAAGTTGTTACGATTCAAGGCTGATTTTTGCAGCTGTCACAAGGCATTTGACAGGCAAAAAAAGGCCACCAAAAAAATGGCCTGTCAAAAGAAAGGCAATGACGACCAAAAATGGCCAAAAAAAAAAAATCCTGTCAAAATGATTACATAGAAAATTTGCAAGCACATTTGCTGGTAGCTCAGCTGGTAAGTGCACAATGTGTCGCCCTGGTGGTTTGGGGTTCAAAGCCGTGTGTGGGATTGTTGGTGGTGTCGTGCTGTGTGCCTCCATGGCCCATAAATGAAAGGGGGGTTACATATCCTCAAGGGATTGAATTGTGGGCGGTCAGTTGCGTCCACCGTGTGTTGCATGCAGGCCTCTACACTTGAGGGGGTGTCTTGAGGATTTCCAGGATTTTGATCTTCCAAGCGGTCTCATATACTGCTCCCGGTTGTGAAAGGGCAACTTTAGTCATCTAGCGCTCAAAAAGGCCTGTCAGAAGACACGCAATCGACAAAAAAACAAAGCTTCACTTTTGACAGGTTTGTTTTTTTGTCAGTGCCTGTCTTCTAACACGCAGTTTTATTGGCTCCTCCTACATATAGAGGGGGGAGCACGCAAAGGTGTCAAACGGTTTGAAGATCCTGTTGTACCTTCTCCAGGTAACACCTCGTATTGTAGAATGGGTTCCTCAGTTAACAACTAAATTGAAGGTACAACCGTCTGGTTCCTCTGTTTGCATGTTCCCAGTTCCCTGTGGAGGTTTCATTGATAATTAATTTTTATGGAGGTGGGTGTGTACATATTGGCTTGGGATTAAAACGCTTACTGTGTGAGTCACGATTGTATGCAATTCAGCGCTGTCCATTTCTACTTTGCTGCCTGCTGCATTTGCCCCTCTTCCAGTTAGAACGTCAATCTCCTAATGTGAACAACACACAACACCTGCATTGATGCAAAAGAGATTAGTCTGCAGCAAGACATAATTTCCCCTCTAAGTAACCAATCAAATACCTGAGAAAGTTGGCAATGATGCCATTTTGAATTGAAGCATAACACACAGAATCCCCCTTCCCCTGTGATTCTACCATTTAAGGTTCGGAGATTCCACCAAAAACACAACTTTGCATAGAAGTGCCTTGCCTCGTCAGTTCTTTCGCCTTGGAAACTCACAGGTCAGTTTATGCGTGCATTTTTTTCACTCAAATGTGGAGCCGGTATGCAGACATGCCGACCACCCGCTCTTTCTTTGCTTGTGGAGCTATTGGGAACACTGTTATAGTTGCCGGGGGTCACGACAATGACAAAAACGCTCTGTCCCCTACAAAGATTCAGAAGAGTTCATAATTTTCCAGCGAGAGCGTAACCTGTCAAAAGGGTGCATGCGTTAGCCATGCTCTTGGAGTTTCTAGCATGAAGGTCAACCATGGAGCATGGAACAGTGCTGGCAAGAGTCCTTTAAAGATCTTTCACCGCTGGGACAACCGCAATGGCCAGGTGGGGTTTTTCTTGGGTGGTGGAGTTATTTTGTTTGCCAAAGTGTTTCTTTCAATCACTATCAGAGGTTATGGTTTCTAAGCAGGCCATGGAAATGTATTGCCCACGGTTTTCCTGGTGTTTAGAAGGTAATTGGAAGCCTGGATGCTTTGTTGAAATTATTGCTGCTCAACTGCACCCCAGTGGTTTTGCACAGGCCAATCCAAGGCTACTGGAGTACAGACTCCAGCAGTGTGGATAAAGTGTCCTACAGATTGAGGGTTGGTTGAATCCTCCTCGAATGAAAGAAAAGCTAGCTGCTTCCATGACACTCAAGCAGAACACGGCGAGGCCATCTTCTTTTTCAAAACTTTAGGCTTGGTTTTTCCCTCTTGTCAGATTCATCCCTACTTTTCAGATGTCTACTTCTGGAAGTCAGCTCATCCAGTGAATCCATGTTGGTTCTGAGTGTTTTTGCACGTTACTTCCAATGGGGTTGCAGGCATATATCTGCAAATTGGAAACAGAGGAGAAGCTTTGGAAGGAGTACGTTAATTCAAACCCCGGTCAATGGTGGGACAAACAAGGCAAAAAGGTGCATGTCTGTTATTTTACAGCAAATGTAGATAAGAAGATGAATTAATGGCCATCATCCCTCTCTCCCAACATATGTTTGACATCTTGTCAGCAATTGGGCATAGGAACTAGTATGTGTACCAAGGTAGGGGTGTGTGGTAAATAGATTTTAGGTTGTCAGTGTCAGGTGCTGAGGATCTACACAGTTATTATTGTTGTTGAAGCAGGAATAGAAGACAGGCATGGAGTGTGGCTCCAGATCCACTCGAGAGGGCTACATTTCAAGCACAAGAGTACCAATGAGGCATTGTGGATTAATAGCTACAAGAAACCTGCACAGGCAAATGGTCAAGTTGGAAGCAGCAGCAGCAGTACAGTCCATAAAATCAAACACTGCCACCATGCCACCCATTTCAAAAGAGGACCAAGAACAGAAGTCCACAAGATCTTTTCTAGGAATTGTGGACCGGGGAGGACACTATGTGATGCAAGACAACTGAAAGAGGCTCTGCTCATTTTGAATGAAGGAGGCATTTCAGCAGATTCAGATACTTACGCCTGTCTCTTGATCAACAAATGCATCAAGACAAAAGGCATGGCAGAGGAAAGCAGGTGCACTCCCACATTATCCAAACTGGATTAAAACCTAACGTGTTTCTACACAACACCCTGATCAACATGTACATCAAATGCAGAGACATCGTGGATGCACATCAGATGTTTGACAAAATGAATGAGGTTTGATCCCGTATAATATACTGATTGCAGGATATACCAAACAGGGTTGTGGTAGGAATGCCTTGGGAGACTGATGAGCAAATGATGCAGGAAGGGATGGTGCCCAACCAGGTCACATTTGTATTATTTCAAGAGTTTCCTTGGACTTTTTCTTTCCACTGACAAGTTCAGTGATCCACACCGAAAGCACCATTCAGTCCAGGATTGTATGCTCAATGTGGACCTCAAATCATAACTCTGGAAGGCCATGACTTCGTTTAGTTGAACTTGTTTCAGCTGGCATTGTATCAGCAGAGAGGATATTCAGTGAATTCCAATACTAATCAGCCAGAGCTTTGTGTAATTTTGTGGGATTTATGTTTGCCATCATTCAAACACTAGGCTCTCCTTCAGTCTTCTGCCTTCGTATGGTGATAATATTGTTAGAGATGCTATGGTGTACTCCCTCACTGCTTCATGACTCTGAATTGTTTACTTAGCTTGTGAGAAACACCTTTCCACCTCTACCAACTTCCTCGGATTTTTTAATGGCAGTCTTGAAGTCAGCAAGATCAAACTTTTCTCCTGCAAGAGGCTGAATAATCTTAGAATCCAGGAGCTTGAAGACCTCGTCAACGAAAGTCTGGCGCTTCTCCTCATTGTCATAGTGATTGGAGAGAATCCATCCTGTCACCTGAACTTCCCTGAACAGGTCTATGATGGAAACTGTGGCATCGAAACCTGATAACACTCCATACACAAAAACCCGACCTCCAAATCTCACACTTGTGCACACCTCCTTGGTGAGATCCCCTCCAACAGCATCCAGAGCTCCATATGCCAGCCTGTTTCCTGTAATTTCTTTCACCCTTGCCACCACATTTTCATCACTGGAGCTAATGACCTCGTCAGCACCCAGAGCCTTGAGCTCGTCCTTTTGTTCACTGTGGCGAACGACGTTGATTGTCTTGATGCCCCAGTGCTTGGCCAGTTGTATCACCTGCCTGCCAAGCACAGAACCAGCAGCAGTTTGCAACACGTACTCCCCTTCAGGAACAGCAAGATCATGCAACATTCCATAGACCGTCCACGGATTGGTTACAAACTGGGCAGCGGTCTCATCTGGGATGGAGTCTGGGACTGACCATACCAATTCCTGTCTAACAGAAACGTACTGCTGCCATGATCCCTCTCCCTTCCTCCCGGCTTCCCACATGAAGGGCACAACCCTTTGCCCAGGCTTCACCTTTGTCACTCCCTCCCCGACCTGCACCCAAACCGGAACAGCAACTTGCAGGATTGGTGAACAAGAGTGCAGTCTTCCAAACTTTAAAGGTAGTCATGCAGAGGTATGTGAATTTGAATCTCCACAATGTGAAATGGAGATTTGGGCAATCGAAACGAGACATACAATCAGGTGGATACCTACACCAATCATAATGGGGAAAATACCTACTACAGTTTCGAATGTGATTTTGAGGTTAAGGAGCTTATAAGCATTTTCTAGCCTGATTGTGGAGATGTGGAGATGTTGAGTAGAAGCTTGCATTGCTTGCCCTAAAGTCAGGATGATGGACCTACCTTCAGTGTGAGGAGATGTTAGAACCTACCATTTCTCTGCCGTGGTTTTAAGGGCCAACAGAAGGAGGGCACAACAAAGCTGATCCAACAATAAAGTAAAGCCAAGACACACCCTAGTGTAAGTCTTCTGGCGTTTTAAGCCGCGTCTACGAGAGCGCACAAGCCGTCCGTGTATAAACTGGTATATAATCCAATTCAAGAGGACATGACGCTTACCGCATGGACAATGCCGAAGCCTTCAGAGCCTGGAGTAGTGGGCGCATTCAACGTTCGAATGACCCTCCCTGTCCGAACGTTAACAAGGTCTGTGGGATTGACGGGGCGCAATATGATATGCACCACCACCTGCCCTGGCTCGGCCCGAGGCAATGCCTTGGTGACTAATGTCAATGCCGCCTCAGGATCGTTCTCGTTGAAGCTCTCCTGTACAACAGCTCTGTACATCTTGTCTTCTTTCTTTCAGAGAGGCAGAGTTGATTAAAACAGCAGAGGCCTGAAATTGACAAACCCAAACGTAGCTGAGAATGGAGGCAGCCCTACCCTTCGTCAATCTATCCATAGCAGTTGAGGCAAACTGAAATTTGGGTGAGTGGATAACCAGACCCAACTACGTATAGGATTTGACAACCTCAATGTCCTGCTCATTATAGTGGAATCTGCGATCCGCATGGCCATTAAAAACCATGATCTCAGTTTAAGAAAGATTGACCTGCAGCCCATAGTCTTCGGAGAAGTCTTCCAGGATGCGATGGTGGCGTTGAAGGAAGACAGGAATTTTGCCAAGAAAGCAACATCATCAGGGTAGAGATGTACTGATTGCATTGATCCACCATGCAAAGGCACCCCTACTCCATGATTCTTTTAAATGTATCCCTCCAGAGCATCTATGTAGATCGCAACAATGGCCCCCAATGGCCCACTTAGTAATGTAGCACAGCATGAAAGCATTTGAGAGAGATCCAGGAAGGGATACAGGTAGTGCACAGCAGTCTAGTCAGCAATACTTTGAGCACAACTGGCATATCTCATTAGCATCTGTGTTGTACAGGTCCACTGTTTTCACCTAAATAAATTAAATTATCAATATGTTTTAATGGTAGACATCCGTAAACTTTTCATCCATGGAATTATAAGTCACATTTGGTAGATTTTGTGCTTTATAGCTCATAGATTACAAACCACGTCTTCTGGACATATTTCTCTGGGTATAGCAATCTGGAGTATTGTTATGTAACCATCATAACCAGCTGGTTGTCTTCTGTTCAAAGCAGGGCAAGCTCATTAACTTACGGAGCAAATTAGAGCAAAAGATGCTTTCTCAACCTGGCACAGGATCGAGATAGATGGGGTCAATTACCTTGAGCAACAACAATTTGTGAAGTCATCCAGTGGAATAGATCAGAGGCGCTATCCCGTATAATATACTTATTGCAAGATATACCAAACAGGGTGGTGGGAATGCCTTGGGAAACTGATGAGCAAATGAATGCAGGAAGGGATGATGCCCAACCAGGTCACATTTGTATTATCAAGGCGTGTGCCTACGTGGCAGCCCTGGAAAAGGGCAAACATGTCCATGCTGACATTGCGAAAACTCGGATTGTACCAAACATGATCCCGGATACTACGCTCGTAGACATGTTTGCCAAATGTGGGAGCATAGAGGATGCAGATAGTGGCATCCACCATGTTCCTTGAGTAATGATAAGCACCCAAATTGCTTATGTATGTAAACTTTAGTTTGTTACCCTTGCAAACTGTTTCATCAAATGTGGAGGTGAACGCAGTGGATGCAAAATTTCCAGCTGGAAACTTGTTGATGTAGATAAGAGTTGATACATTTGCCGAAGGCCTTTTCTTCTGAGAAATGCATACCCTACAATATGATGGGACATGTTTGCCTCCATATTAGTCTAAGCATCATTGTTGGTGGTTGTATGCTGAAACACTTCATATAGAGTGACCATTCGAGACAATTACGTTAGCAAGGTGTGTTCTTATGGTCTCAACAAACATAAATGCCAAATACACCTTTCTAGAATATGGAATAAAGTTATTTGTTAATGTGTTAATGTGTTCATGCTAACGTGTCAATGCAGATTTGTCACTACTACATAGATTTGATAACTGTTACATTCAGGCTACGTCTAGTCTAGTACCCTTAGTTGTCCATGATTATCCAAGATACGCTGTCAGATCACAAACATAAAAGAATTATCTGTAATTATGCACTTTTGTATGACGGCGCACCAACGCACATCAAGATATGTCTTCTCGATACGGCATCTTGATATCTTCAAGCTATGCCTTTACTTATGAAAATACAAAAACAAATCTTGTGAAGATACGAAAAAAATATACAAATGGTCTAAAATCATACATTGGATCTTCATAATCATGTAGTTAAGCTCTTTCAGACTCGTTATAAGATAAGCATATCACCTTGAGAGCCTCACAGTGTGTGTCTTCTCAGTGACCGTCAGTGTAATTGTGAGAGGTAATTGTTTGTGTGTACTAACTTATCATGACAACTGTGATCAAGAGGGAGCGGACCAACAGTGTTTTGATTCCCTAGGTGCATTCTCATACTTGCATTGTGAGTTTACAGACATCTATGGGTTTACTACGGTGATCATCACAATATCTAGTTCTCTTGTGCAGACTGATTCCAACAACGAGGAGCTTTAATACGTTTGGAGAACTCCTCCGTCCGTAATAAGCAGAATTTGAAAGAGGGAGACATGGATGTTGTGGTCAAGATCAGCTCAGCCACCAAAGTGGAGATCATCGCTCCATTTATTTCCATTTTCTCTTCACTTTCTCGTTGGTGAAACTATCGTGAGCTTTGCCCAAAAAGTGCATGAAAAAATTGCTACTGCTACTATTGGGATGGTGGTCATCGCCGTACGTGGAGAAGTCGACAGCAAATTCGAGATTACCGTTGCGGATGAAAACACACAGTCTGATATCCAAATTGTACGCGCTCTACTCTAACTTGTAAAAGCTCCCACATGTTCATCTTTTGTGAATGAAACTATAAGTCAATACAAATCCAATTCTCAATATTTTCATGGATTGTTTGCAGGTGAGCTATCTACCTTGTCTCCATGGGGAGTAAGACCGATTGGTTCAACAGTATCGTTGTGGAGAGCCTACTTACACTCTCCTAAAAAAACGTTGGTTCAACCTCAAGTGAGAACGTTCGGCTTATTACACTATCATGCACTATTTTTGCACCTGTGGTGAACGAGGACATTAAGGAGCGACTCCATTGTGTGCATGAAGCCCATACAGCTCACGGATTGAATGGTATCACAACGTAGGTATATTCACATTTAATCTTAGGATCTAGTAGTTTTAATGTATGGGCAGGGGCAAATTGAGTCTGAACTTCAGTGTAATTGTTGATTGGCCAACAAGCTATTAACTATTAGAAACCTAGGTATTTGATTATGAAGACAGAGAGCTGTACTAGTTAGAAATTTTATCTATGATTACCCGAGATATGAAATCGAAGCTAGTAGTTAGTAACATTGTCCTTGCACCGAAGACCAAAGACTGCTAGTTACAAACGTTGGTTGTGATTTGAATTCTCGATGATTTTGAAGCTACTACGTAGAAATCTTGTCTACAGGATTATCCAAGTTGCTAGTTAGTTGTTCATGATTATTCAATTGATCATATGAACAGTGTCATGACAAATCTAATATAACTTAGAATATGAAAATAAATTATTAATAGTATTTTTATTTATTTTTTGTACGTTCTACATCGCAGCTCCATCTATCTCTTCTGTCAAACGAGCATGTGCTGGTTGTGGCCTTGCTGACATTGTGAAGCAAGACGACGGTCTGTTCTACTGCAATGCATGCAAGCACAATGGGCATTGCAATTTATAAGATTATATCATAGGGAATGTTCATGGTGTAGACGGTGTTGTGCAAGTGCATGTCAACGTTGATTGGGTGCAAGCAATCGTTGGCCTTGATGAACAAAGTTTGAATGATGCCCATCGTTCAAATAAGCTCTCTGTGGTAAAAACTTTGAGCGCCGTGAAACTTGTTGGTCGTTTCTCACTTAATCATGTTGGCAATCTCGTGGGCTTTGAGGATCATGCTTCTCTGGAAGTTCTTAGTTACGTGAAGGTCCATTAATTTTGCTACCTTTGTTGTTGAGGTATTCAATTATGAGGCTATATGTTCTGTTACTCTGATCACAAATTACAGACATTTGAACTCGACGGCAGGTCTACCTTGAATTTCGTAAGCTGCGATCGCAATTTGATCGAGATAAGTTATTTATAAAACTTCAAAAATTGTTTTTGAATTTGTTTTAATTTAAGTAACATTCTAGTGGTTTGTCTTTTTTTATGATAACTAATCTATACTAGAATAACAATTATATTATTTATTTATTTATGCATACTAGTTTAAAATCTTTTCTGATGTATTAGTTGTATATATTTTTAAATTTCTATCCATCCCTCGATTATATCCTACAATCCTTCAGTTCAGATTTTCCACTTTATCTTGGATATTTCCACGAATAATCCTGTTTTATGACTTATCCATACTAGATTAAATCTTTTCTGATCTATTAGTTGTAATAGTGTAAAATTTCTCTAGTCCCTCAGTTATTTACTACATGCTCAGTTCAGATTTTCTAGTGTCCCATGGATATTTTCACAAATAATCCTGTTGTGATATATACATACTAGTTTAGAATTTTTTTTGATCTATTAGTTGTATATTGTAAAATTTCTCTCAGTCCCTCAGTTATTTCCTAGAATTCTTCAATCCAGATTTTTAAGTCTCCCTTAAATCTTCCACGAATAATCCTGCTGTATATGCATACTAATTTAAAATATTTTATGATGATCTAGTAGTTGTATATTGTAAAATTTATCTCGGTCCCTCAATTATTTCCCACAATTCTTCAATCTAGATTTTCAAGTGTCCCTTAAATACTTCCATGAACGAATAATCTTGTTGTGATTATGCATACTAGATTAAAGTAGACATTTCTGATCCATTAGTTGTGTTTTTTCAGTCCCTTGGTTGTTTCTTCAAATTCTTCAGCTCAGATTTTCTAGTGTCCCTTACTATATCCACAAATAATCTTGCTATGATTTGTGCATGCTAATTTAAAATCTGTTTGGTTACATTACTTGTATATTTTAAAATATCTCTCAGTCCCTCAGTTATTTCCTACAATACTTCAACTCAAATTTTCAAGTGTCCCTTGAATATTTCTCACAAATTAATCTTACTGTAATCTAGATTAAAATATTTGTGATCCATTAGTTATATACTTTAAGATTTCTCGGATCCCTCAGTTATTTATCACAATCCTTCCATTCAGATTTGTCAGCATTTCCCTGACTCTCACAATCTTTTAATTATATCAGTTTAAATTTATTTTATTGCCTCGGTTATTTCATTCAGAACCTCAACTATTATAATTTCTTTCGGTTCCTCAGTAATATCTCACATTTTGTCCAACACAAATTTTTAATTATACTAATCTTAATTTATCTCAATTTTTTATTATGTTTATCTACTCAGTATAACGAGAATGTATGTTTGTCTGTTTTAGATTCCCATCAAATCCTAATCATATTGTATTTTATAAACTATTTAAAGAATATTTATATATATTAAATAATTATATAGCTACATATTTTATAAAATCAAACATTGAGATATAAACTATCCAATCCAATTTAAGTCTAAATGCTTTCAAAAACTAAAATGACCTAAAATCATATTATATATGAAATTCATAATTCTACATAATATAAATTATTGTGTGATGATTTCTATTAACATGTATAAACTAATTAACTAATTTGAAGTGATATTAAACTTTTGGTTCATCTAACATATTGTAATGGCTAAACAATTTGACTTAAATATGGATATAGACAGAATTTTGCAATCTCAACATCTGAAATGAAATGCATGCATAGCTATCTATATACAGTAGGAGATTGTTTGTTTGACTCAGTGGCTTATTTGTTGCACTATGCACAAACTTCTATGGCACTGCGTCGAGAAAGCACGTCTTATTTTTAGCAAACGTTACAAGCTCATAATGATGAAATGATTGAGACCATTCAAATTCATTTATCTAAAGAAGCTCTTTATGAGCTCCATAGTATACATTCACTTGATGAATACATTCAAGCATGTCTATTAGTGCTACCAATGGAGGTTTGAAAGGCGATAATCGTGTTGTGGTTTGTCTTGCAAATTATTTGCAAAGATCAATATTAGTATGGTCACACGTCAACAAACGTGTCATGATTTCAGCAGGGGATCAATTTGGTTCACATACCGCTCTACAATTACCATACGATGATAGACATTTCACACGAAGTGGTCACTACCAATGTTGCGCGGGTATAAGCTTAGGCGGGTTGGAACCAGTGGTTCCGGTTCCGGTTCTTGGGACTAGTTCCTGCAACCGGAACCGGCGCCCAAGAACCGGAGGCGCAGGGACGAGCCATTTTTATAAAAAAAATCGGTTTTCGCGTTCTGTTGTCTCTCACCTCCAATGTGCACGAAATACTGCAGTAGCGCGACTTGAACGCGGGGGAAGGAGCAGCGCGCATCAGTGCGGGGGAGAGGGATCAGAGCAACAGCGCGTGGAGGAGGGAGCAATGTCTCAGCGCGTGAGGGAGGGAGCAGTGTAGCAGCGCGGAGCGAAGTGGAAGCGTTTTTTTTTTTTTTTTTTTTTTTTTGGTTTTCTTGGTTCTGCGGTCTCGCACCTCCCACCTGCGCGATGTGCTGCAACAGCGCGAGCATCAGCACGAGGGAGGGAGCAGCACCTCCGCGCGTGGGAGAGGCGGAGCAGCGCGGGGAGGAAATAGCAGCGTAAACAGATTTAACAGCGTAAACGGATTTTATTTTTATTTTTATTTTTATTTAAAAAAATTCCACGTTGTATTGTTTCTCACCTCCTTCCACTTGCGCGATGTGCTGCAACAGTGCGAGCATCAGCGCGGGGGAGGGAGCAACACCTTAGCGCGTGGGGGAAGGAACAGTGCAGTCAGCACAACAACCTCCTTGGAGGTTAACCTTTTTTTTTTTTTTTGTCATTTCATGGCAAAGTTGTGCAGCTGAGAAACTTGTACTAGAGCCTTTAGCCCTCCATCTCTCTCTCTCTTCTTCATTTCATGGCAAATTAATGCAACCAAGCAGCTTGTACTATGTCATTTTAGCCTTCTCTCTCTCTTTTATTCCTTGAATGACAAAGTAATGTAACCAAGCAGCTTGGCTCATCTATTGTAGCCAGTACCTTGTGTTAGCATTAGGAAATCTGAAAATTGTCAATCTACATGCTCTCTTGGCTGGTCTACTGTAGCCAATGGCTTATAATAGCATTAGGAAATATGAAAGAGGTGTACCTAGTGTGCATTTGATTGCCACTCATGACACCTGAAAACTGAATTTTCACATTTGAGGATCTATCATGGTGCCTGAAGGGGCTGAATGACTGAAATGACCTATCATACATTTATATGTATGTGATCTACTTTGAATGTATGAATGTTTGTGCCACCCAAGAGCTTGTATGTATGCCCTTGCTTGAATATTTGGCTCTACCTGTGGGATTGGGTATTTAATGTCATAAGACTAGCCCCCCTTATGTACAGTGTTGTGCAATTTACTAGGCTCTCATTGGTATAATAATATTACAAATTTGCATTGTATGAATGTTTAAGTATGAATTGGGTTGGATTGGTTAATTTGATTCAGGGAGTGTATTTGCAACGTTATGGAGCCCAATATCTTTGAAGAACTGGAGGGAGGTGTTGTTTATGACATCGATGTCAACAATGTGGGAGCTATGGTACCCTATGCTTGGAGGAGCTATATGTGCATCGTCTTCTTCATCAATTCCTCTCGCATCATCAGTGGTCGGTGGGTCTTCCACAATATCACAGTATTCAAACAACTCATTGTCCTCGGAAGAGCAGTTTTCGACCCTATGCAAGCAACGTTATTCTTGGAGACCTTACAATCGCATTGATTCGTCATGGGCGTTTTATGCAGTTGCCAACGCGGGTCCAGTAGATGCAACACATCCGCAGTATATGAGGTGTGTGTTTTGTCATCCTGCTCTTGTGTTTGATCTTGCTCCAGGATGTATGACTTACAACAAAGACCATGGAAACTATGTTCTTCACAAGCATATGAATCAGAAACATGGGGCTTTAGTTAGTAAGTGAATTAAAATGGAAAAAGATGGGTCGGATGTTCGTAGACCTGCGAAGAAGAGACTTGGCCCTACCCTAGGGAACATATCTTTTTTATTTAACAGTCGAACTTCATACAAGAAAGATGATGAAGCGGTAGAAAAATGTTCAACGAGGATTTGGTCATGTTTATTGCAAAAGAGTTGTTACCATTGTCTTTGGTCGAATCTCTGCTACAAATGGTAGTGGGGAGATAAAATGATCGTCTAGTTTTCCCCTTTTGACGCACAATTGTGAATGAGACGCACTCATCACTGGCAGCAAAAACACAAGACTTGTACATCTCCCCATTGATATCCAGTTGTGCAATTTGTACTGTCAGTTTTGATTTGTGGATGTCCAGAGGAGGAAGAGATATTTTTGTCATCATAGTGCACTTCCTTAATGAGCAATGGAAACCATGTCATGTGACATTGGGAATGTTTGAGGCACTTGATACATCGGGGCAGCCATGGTACGACAAGTGAATGACCTTTCGACAAAGTATGGTTTGAATTCCCGCATCATAGCTTATGTCAAAGATGAAGAAGGTAATTTGGGTACTTTGACTGTAGCTTTGAATGCAATCGTGTCTTGTGCCCCATTATGATTGTCTGCACCATTTGTGGGAAGTTGCTTTGGACGTGCAATGTCCAAGTGTTGTCAGTATGCCACGACTGATGCAAATGTGTGCATGGATATGAGGGTTGTGTCTATAAATGATGCTCAATCAGAGTTGCAGAATACCATCACTTGGACCAAGAAGAGTGGAAAGAGAAGACAAGAATGGAATGCAGCATGTGTTGATAATGACATTTATCCTTGCAAGCTGAAGCTGAAAACCAGGTTTGCTTCCAAGGTTATCATCTTTCAAGAAACTTTGGAATTTCGATAAGCCATAATTACTTGTTATTCTAGGCAGGCTTCACTGTCTTTGTAATCTCGAATACCAAGCCCACATTTCCTACAAGTGTGGGCAATTGCAAAGTCTATTTCCACGGTTATCGGATATGTGGTTCATGAGTGTGTTATGAACCAGTCAGGCGAATACCGGCTGTTGTCTGATGCCCTTGCTGTAGCCAATACAACTTGTGTACGCATGCGAACATAGAGTGTTCGAAGGGCAGGTACAGTGGATTATTGCATTGGGGATTTTGATGCGGAGTTGTAATTGTTAGAATGTAGGTTGGCTCAGGAGGTGGTGCATGTATTGAGGCCATTTCTCTCATTTCTGGAAGGAGTTCAATCATTGAAAGCCCACAATATGTTGGTGCTGATGTTTGATCTGCGTTTCAAGGGATTGTCCTTGGTGACACAATATGTGGGCAGAGAACGGGGACATATCATTGCTCGGCAATATGACACCTTGGTGTTGGAGCCTCTTTTGGTCAAATGTTTCAAAATCCTTCACCCGGATACTACGACCCAGCCAGAGCCAAATTCCACTCAGGATGACATGTCATTGTTTGGTTTGGAGGAGCCATTGTGAGGATATGGCATTGATGGTGGTGAGAGATCAGCTTGCGCATTTCCGAAGGAAAAAGGTCAGTGACACTGAGTGTAGTGCTTATTTGAAATGGTGGAAAGAGCACGAATTTGTATTTCCATATATAGGGTATTTGACACGTCTCATGTTGGGTCTCAGATTTAATCTGAGAGGGTTTTTAGCATTACAAGTGTTATTACAAACTTGCGACGTTGCAAGTTAGGCGTTGAGAACCTTGATATGCTTGTGAGCATTGTCAAGAATTGGCCGAATGATGCTCGTGTTGGTTGCATGAGCTCTTCCATGAATGAGTTTTTCAAAAGTGAGGAAGTCCTCTTAGATGACAACGAGGAGTTGATTACAAAGGCCGAGTTGTTTGAGATAGAATGATTTCTTTGTGTACTCTATACACATTGATTTATACTCATTTACATTGCATTATTATTATTTCATAAATTTGTAGATGAATGTTGTGTTGTTTCTTTTCAACATGGTCAAAATATTTGATATAACTAACAAATCATTTTCAGATTTATAAAAAAACGATTAAAATTTTAATATATATTTTTAAATTCAAAAAATAGAGAACCGGAACCAGAAACTGGAACCGGCGGTTCCTTCCCAAAAAGTACCCGGAACCGGGACCGGAATCTGCTCATGAATTTTGGAACCGGAACCCACTTCATAAAAAAGAACTGGATCCGGAACCAGAAACCGCCTCTTTAAATATACCAAAGAACCGGAACCGGCGGTTCCTTCAATATGGCAAGAACCGCACAACACTTGTCACTACAAACCTATTACTAATAATCACAACTCATCTTCGACTTCTACTCATTCTACTAAGTCTATCATGCAACCAAAAATGTAATCGGATGTTGATTTAAATTCTAAGACTATAACTTCATTGTCTTGTTCAGCATCGGTCCATGATATTGTAAATGATACTAGCAAAACATCAACAAATTAATCATAGTATGATTAAAAATGAAGATAAGATCCAAACAAATGCGTTTCAAGTGGCTACCAGCTCATGACCAATGTATGGTCAAACTCATGGTTGAATTTCCATCGTCCACCCTAAAAGATATTGCGTTCATGTTTGCTAAAGAATATACAAGTATAGAACTAAAATTTACTCAAATTTATTCTCACTTGAGACGAATTAATCAAAAACAAAAATATATTGCTAAGCAAATACAAGAACCTAAAAAATCAAATAGCTCGGAATGTGTACACAACTATAATACGAAAACTTCACTTACATATAATATTTTCTAGTAATAGTCTTTCCAGTAAAATTGATTATCAAGTTCAATACATGGACAAATTACTTGATACACCAATTCATCTATATATATGTTGTCATCGCTTATGGTTTAAAATATATATATTTCGACTTACTAAAAATTTGATATATTATATATATATATATATATATATATATATATATATATATATATATATATATATATATTCTTCGTTAAATATCGAAATCAACACAAATTTATCTTTATGTAGAAGCTGTAAATCTATGCTTGCAAAAGATAAACCTCCAAAATACACGGTGCCTCACAAAATAGCCCTCGACAAAACCATAGATTCTGTTTAAATACTAAATGGATTGGAAGAAAGATTAATTGCTCCGCGCATGGTTTTTTCACAAATATATCAATTGCAAGGCTATGCCCAATATGGAATTCCTGGTAGCATTATATATGTTCCATCCAATGTAAATGAAACATAGTCATTTTTTACCTCATTTGCCACATGACGAAGCTGTCAGTGGATTGCTTTTAAAACGACGTTTAGAATATAAATCTCAATATTTATCAGGAAATGTACGAATTTGATTATGTTGGCTTTGCATGATCTTAGTAATACTCCATTATATATAGAAGCGCAAATAAGTATTCATCCTCAATGGTTAGGCATGTTTGTGGCTTCTCGACAAATGCAGAAATGCTCATATAACAATGAAAATGATACCTAACATGCATATAGTGAAGAACACAATCATGAAGAAAATCAAGATAATGTTGAAGAGATACAAGAAAAGACTGCAAGTGATACTTTGGTAGAGAATATTTTAACTTCTGAAAAAATTGAAATATTTCATGATGGTATTATAACTGTTGCTCCTAGTGAGCTTTAAACCACTGGGTCTTTTCCAAGATGTACATAGCGAAGAATTAAATTTCCCAACATTGTTTTTTGGATTCCCTCGATCACAAGAAATTACTACAATTTTTTCTTATCAAAACATTGCTAAATGAGAGTTATTGATAATCGCATAAAGACTATAAATTTGCAACACATATTCTAATTTTTGTTTTAAAGCTATTAAAGTTTTGATTCATGGCGTTATTTCATCATCTTGGATTCGTATTCGTAAAGGTAAACTTCATGGTCGACAATTGAAAGCATGCGATCTTTCTAATAAACCAAATTTAGATAAATCATTACGTTCGGATCTTGGTTATAGAGATCTTGAAAGACTTTGAACATCATTAGATTATTTGGCTTGTCTATGAAAAGAGGCTTTTGCAATGATTAGACAATTAGGACCCCAAACATTTTTTGTCACATTTACAAGTGCTGAAAGTAAATGGAAACCATTGTTAGAAGCCCTACACTCACTTAACCATAAAAATTCAGGAATTTCAAACAATGTAGATAATTTAGAATCAAAACAAATTGCTGAATTAGTTCGATCGGATCCGATAACATGTACGCGGTATTATGATCATCGAATGAGGGGCATTTAGATATTAAATGTAAGAAAGATGATACGATTTTCAGACCTCTACAAGATTTTTTCTTTGTCACAAAATTTCAAAGTCGAGGTAGTGAACATGATCATGGTATGTTATGGATAGTCAATGCACCTATATTTGGACGACATAAACGTACATGTAGGAAAAAGAATGAGGTTGTTTGTCGTTTTCATTATCCATTGCCTTCAATGGATAAAAACTACTATTTTGGAACCCCTTCCATAAAAACAAAAACAACGTAAAACATTATATAAAAATATTTTCTGAATTAAATAAAATGGATACAGATACAAATATTACATTTGATGAGTTTATGACATTATTGAATATACAAAAAGATACATATATATATGTGCTACGTAGTAGATTGAAAAAACCAACAATCTTTTTGAAATGAGCCTGCAAAGATGTTCGTACAAACGCATACGGTAAAAATGTTGGAAATTTATGACAGGCTAATACTAATGTGCGATTTATACTTCATCCATATGGAGCAGCTAGTTACTGTACATCATATCTTACAAAAATAGATAAAACAATAACCAATGAATTTCGTATCATAATAGATAAATGTATCAATGATCATGTCGATGCAAACGTTAGAATTCGTAAAATGCATCTTTTTTTGGACATCTCTTAGGCTAAATTCTGATCTCAACTCGCACCTCACTGTTGGAGTCAATCCGACTGCACCGTTTGCAATGCACCTTCTTAAGTCAGGAACTAAGGGGCCGATCCTTCTTATCTCCAAACCTTGCACAAAATAAGAAATTATGTTAGTGTCTAAATAGATAAAATTAGACTCAAGAGTGCATGTCGAATCTTGCTAGCTACTTGAAAAATGGGGCGACGGGCGAAAGGGGGGGGGGGGAGAAGACGAAGATGAGGGTGAAAGCGTCTGCCATCCATTCTTTCACGCTTGCAGGGCTACAGGTCGACGCAACCTGTCGGGTCGCGTCGTTTTTTTGCTAATCTGTAACTTTACAGGATGTACTCCGATGGAGATGGACCCCAAAGCAAAATTGTAGCCCGCCCTGTCAGCTATTGAGTGCACTAAATGCCCTTCGATTTGGATTAGGTGATAGAATCATTACGAGGACAACAGACAGGCCTGCAGGAGCATGGAGAGCTGATCAAGGTGTACGTAGTACCTTACCACACCCTTTGACGCTCCACAGCTGACTCCAAGGCTTTGGCTGCCGTTGCCATTTATGAGATGGCTTTACAGTTGAACCTTCTTCCCCCTGCTCCTAATGTGTTGCCTCATTAGAGTCTGTGCATTCAGATTGTGTGTCATTGTGGAGTTCAAAGCACTTTCCTTTGTCAACAAAGTTTTTGGTTGGAAAGTTGAAGAGTGCAAGAAAGTGAGAACTGGTCACCTTATTATGTCCTACAGACACCCAACAGGTGCATGGATGAAGCTATAGTTCTGTTCCGTTTGGTGGGGTGAAGAGGTATATTTACTGTTCTGTTTTTTGCGACCTGTGGGATTTTTACACCTGGGACAGGGGATTCATAAATGATTTTGAGAGCTGGATATCAGGATCTCAGAAGTACTGCTGGATCTGCTATTTTAACACATGAGAAAAAAAGAATACAGTGGGGGGAACAGTAGAAGAAAAACACAGATGGTAATCTCGAAGCAGGGTTCATTGATCTCAATCCACCTACTTGTAATCTTGAACATACCTAAAGCTAAGTTGTTGAGGAGTCGCTATCACTTTAACAAGCCTCGCACTTCCGAAGGGTCTCGATTAGCACCAGACAGCCCTCCTCTATATCAATCTCAACACCCACCACAACATCGCCATCGCTGCCAGCAGGATAACTCAAAATTGCCTTCATCTCCATCTTCGTCGTCCTCAACACACACACACACGTAAAATCCTACAGGTTTTTTCCCTTTGTATTTGCAGGGACGTTTTCTAACGGAGTATCCTGTTAGCGGGCAATGACTTTATGCGTAAGGTCCCTTGGACGGGGGATCTTAGATCTTATGCCATGTCATATTTTCTTCTCTTAAATTCTTTTCTCTTTAAGTAACCCTATGTCTTTACGCAAGGGAAGCCCCCCCCCACCTCGGGCCCACGTTGGTGATGGGGTCGTGCACAGCGCGGTGAGCCCTCGCAGGGAAGACTTCCCATATACACGCAAGACAGAGGGAAGAGTGAGGAAGAGAAGGCAGGTGTGTGAGATCCGTGTGAGGATGTCCTCGTAATATAGTGCAGCAGGAACCACCCTTGGGAGCATTTTCTCGGTTGATCTCTGGACAGGTCTGCGCCACCATTTGGATGGAATATCCCATGGATATCCGCATTATTGATGTCGTTGCAGTGGATTCATTGATACATTATACGGACGTGGATGGGATAGGCTCGAGCAGTCTAGCAGAGTTACAGGCTCAGCAATCTTCATGAATGCGGTTCACAGTCCTGCAGGTAGTGAAATAGATAGAGGGTGGCTATCTCGGAACGGATTCGTTTGTTCAAACTAGTCGATTGATGGCTCCAGCAACGTATGCGATCGGCCCAACGGCATCGGAAACTGCAAGTACGATGCTGGACTGCGATAAGTGAGTTATTCTTGACCGGAGAGGGTTAATCTCTCTCTTCACCTCCCAGTTTGGTTGAGTTTGGTTTGTCAATACTTCATAGCTAAAGTAGTAGACTTGGGACGTATTCAGATCTGACTCGGCATCAAGACCCGTAGACTTCTCTGCAAGTGCATGGCTGTTTACAGCCTGTGTACTCCTTTAATTTTTCCATCTACAAAATCTCTACGTGTGTTTGCAGGAAACTGCACGATGATGTCTTCGTGATATCTCCAACTGTAATTTGGAACGTATTGTGGCACTAGCTTGCTAATTTACATGTATTGCACTATTTCGGTTTGCAGCTTGCTTCTGAACTACAATGGCACTTTGCTCAATTTTAAATTTTTAAATAAGACTGACAATCATTGCATGTTTATATTCCAGTGGGGATCCCACTATGTTCAAGTCCTACTGGGATTATGTAGGAGTCGACCAGGAGCGTCTGACGACTAGGATTTTCTAAATGCGTCAAAGTTCAGATTTTGTGTGGTGCGTGCGTGTTGACTATGTGACATGGACCAATGAGCGTCTCGAATGGCCTGATTTGGGAATGGTTGGATAATCCATTGTATGAGTCATTCCCATTACGCCAGCTTCGGCCGGCGTCTTCTCTCTCTCTCTCTCTCTCTCTCTCTCTCTCTCCCCCTGAGCCAAACTTGGAATTTCCAAGTGTGAATTAGTGCATTCTCTTTGTATTCCTTCTTGGCATCTAGTGACCATTGGCTTTTTATTTTCATGCAAAATTTTTGATGCTCAATGCATCCAAGCAAAAGCTTTGTTCATTTTGCCCATAGGTACCCCTAACCAATCACATACAAAGGGGCACTAATGAAAACAATTAAGAATCACAAAATTAAAACTATGCATCTTGGCATGATACATATATTACTCATGAGCAAATACAAATACAATGGATGGCTCATGAGTAATATATGCATCATGCCAAGATGCATAGTTTTAATTTTGTGATTCTTAACCGTTTTCATTAGTGCCCCTTTGTATGTGATTGGTTAGGGGTACCTATGGGCAAAATGAACAAAGCTTTTTTATAAAATACAAATACAATGTTGTTCGTAAAAAGTTTATATATACGTTTTCAAAATATAATAACAATACTATAACTGATTGGAATAATTTAGAATCAAAAGCTCATGAATTGGCACAAATAAATAACTCTAGCATATGGATGGATACTTTTATGACAGTCGACGATGATTATGTTCCTAAATCATTAACTAATTGTACTGGAGTAGAGTCTTATGATATAAACATTGAATTCCATTGCAAACCGCAAATTAGAACATCGACGATACTTGAAATGGATGTTTGTAGCATACGTGACAATATGATTCCTTCCACAACTTTTTTGGCTGAATTGCGCAAACTTAATTTTGAGCAAAGAGCTATTTTTTATGACTGTATGTATAGAAAACGTTTGTATCCTGACAAACCACTACATTTATTTATGACTAAGTGAGCAGGAACGGGAAATTTTTTTACACTATTACTTATAATTCAAGGATTATTACGAATCTATAATAGACATCCACAAGCTGATCCGCTAAAGAAAAAAATGATTTTGATGGCATATACAGGAAAAACAGCTTTTAATATTGATGACACAACCGTACACTCTGGGCTTAGCATCCTTCTCAATTGCAAAGAATTGCCTTCACTTAGTTCAGAGTGATTAAATACACTAATAAAATATTTTCTCCAGCAAGAATCCAGTGGTCAATCTCAGGATGCCTCATTATATTCAAGCACAACAAATCCCAGAATTCAACCCTCTCCTGAACCAGATTTACAACTTTTGGTATTAGATGAAATTTCACTAATATGAAACATAATACTTACATTTGCATACTTACAATTAAGGTCAATCAAACGAGGTCATAGTCATTTTTTTGGTAATCTAGATGTCCTTATCACATGAGATTTTTATTAAGCACCACCAGTGGGAGATAGTTGGGTTTTCAAAAAAAAAACTGTAGGTCCATATGCTTTAGTCCCAAGTTTTTGGCAAGATTGTATTAAATGCTACAAATTGACACAAGTGATGCGTCAGACATACAGTGAATTTATTGACATATTGAATAGATTGCGAACAGCCTTAGCAACTCAACACAATATAGACAGTATTAATTAACAATGTTGTCGGCCTCCGCCTAACGATCCTGCATTCCCTCATTTATATTATACAAACAAATCCATGCTCATGCATAATCAACTAGCTTTTGAGCAAACTAAAGGATCTGTATATATTTTTGAAGCCATTGATAAACATCATGATACATGTCCTGCTTCTTTTAAGTTACTTGATAATGCATCTAATACTGCATGTCTACATACAACTATTAAGGTTAAAAAAGAAATGTTAGTAGAGTTGTGTGCTGGAAATTATGCGACACATGACAATCTTGTATGGAGGAGATAGAATATTCAAACATCTACTCATTTGATATGGATACAAATTTTCAATGTTAAATCCGGTATTGCTACATGTGCTAACTCACATTTATATGATTCTACAATAGATCCTTTATGGACTCCTATTCAACCTATTTCAAAGAGATTCAAATTGGGCCTAATACATCTCATATAATTACTAGAACACAATTTTCGATTCAATTTGCTGCTCGAACCATCCACCGTTCACAAGGCTTAACAATGGATTATTTGGCATTTGATCCTACCGGTATTAATAAACATGGATTAAGCTATATTGTTTTGTCTCGTATTCGAAGAAAAGAAATTTTGTATCTTTTAGCAAACTTGCAACTACAAAATTTCCGCACTGATAATGGCGTTGCTGAGGAAATGAAACGACTACGTACTATTGCACGTTGAGAACTTTTAATTCCTGTTTTAACAACTATCGACAATCACATGTAATTGTACAATCTTTGAACACTAGATCATTGTCATTATACAAAGATGATGTTTTTGCAGATTATAATTTACAAACATTCCATATTTTATGTTTGAATGAAACTCATTTCAGTCTGGAAAATTCAAACCAGCAATTTATTCGTCAATCATTCAAAATATCCGTATGTGGCTGTACATGCTAGTCAAGGTACAATGATATTGTATGGTAAAAGTATGTCGTTAACATCCCATGAAACATTTTCACATAATGGTGCCGAATATATAACTGCATTATTTAATAAAAATACGCGAAGAGCTATAAACATCGTCACAGTATATAACCTCCGCCTCTTTCATTGATTATATTTTTATCCCATCTTGGGATTATTCTTAATAATATCACACATTGTTGTCCTACAATAATTATAGGAGATTTTAATGTGAATATGTTAGAGCAAAATCCTTCAACCAATCAACTAAAACAATTTATGAATAATTTTCATATGAAACTTCAATTTTCCGAGGCTACTACAATCTACGGTTCACATTTGGATCACATTTGGACAAATGCCCAAAATCAACAATGCACGTCTGCTGTTACAGAAGCCTATTGGAGTGATCACAAACCTGGTTTTCAAACTACCTAATCACGTCTCTCAATATTGTCACATCTCATCTATTCTAAATGTTTAATAGTATTTTGTAGAATCTAAAAAAGAGCCATTACACGACTAGCTACAACATCATGGACTTACATGGAGTACATTAAATCCACAATACCATGCACAAAGCTAACATAGTTAAATTTGGATGAACATTTCTTAACAAATATAGAGATTTATATTGTAAATGATATTTTAAAGAACAATCAAATGGTAGCTTTTTGAGGCAAATTATGACATAAAAATGATTGTGTTTCATTTATCGTCATGTACGTCATCATCTGAGTATTGTGCACTTCATCTAACTTTAAGGGAACACAATCATTTTTGTCTCTTTGCCACATAGGGAAGCTAAATGTTGCATTGCTCTTAAAATATTGTTAGAATATAGATCCGACTGTAAGTCCAAAAATATATCCGAAATTGATTATGTTGGCTTTGTTAATATTCCATCATATAGAGAGGCATAAATTAGTCATGTTTGCTGCTTCTCCAATGCAGCTAGTGATGACAATGATATGCAACATGTATCTAATGAAGAACACAATCACGAAGAAAATCAGAATAATTTTGAAAATATAAAATAATAATAATAATAAATTTAAATGAATTTCTAAGGCTACTACATTCCACAGTTAATGGACAAATGCCAATGAAAATCAACCATGCATATATGGTGGTATAAAAGTCTATTGGAATGATCACAAACCTATACACTTGGCCTTGAGGAGGAGCCATTACACGCCTAGCCGCTTGTTTGTGAGAGGTGCAAAAAGCAGAGTGAGTGGTGGGCCCAAAAACCTGAATAACATATCCCATGATTAGGGGTTAGATTATTATAGTTTGTATCAATGAGTACATGTCACTATAAAGCCCTGTGATGTCACAATGGAAACAGGCCATAAGGGGCCTGATTTGTGAGCTGTCGCTCCCAGGTGTTTCCCTTTTATTTTATTTTTTAAAAAAGAAAAAGGAAAAAGAAACAGGCTCTAAGCTAGTAATGGGTTTATAAGGTCCCTCTTAACCCTTAAGTGCCCAAGCGACCGATTCTGGGTCGGTTGGGTTTGCTTAACCAGCCATAACTTCCTGTGGTTAAGGCTGATTGGGCCTTTTTTGGGCTCAATCGATAGAAAATCGGGTCCTCCTTCATATGGCATTGGCCAATTGGTCAATGCCTGAAAGGGGTATGGGTCTGGACCAATTGGAAGGGGGCACACTCAGCTTTTTGAGGCCCATTTGGCCCCCCTAACCTGCCCAAGTTGCTGACATGGCAACTGCGGTCAGGTTAGGGCGACTGAAAGATACCCCATAAAGGTTAGGGCGGCACGCTCCCCCAAACCCCTTGATTGCCCGGCTGGGGGCATGGCGCCCGGCGCAGGCCTGGGCCCTAGCTTGAATCGACGGCGATGGCAGCTCCGGCTAACGCCATGCAGGGCGGGCTGGAGGGAGTGCAGCCGCGATGGCAGTAGAGAAAACGCCACTAGGGGTGGGCCAAACCTAGGGCGGGGGTTTGAGAGGGTTGAGGGTGGAGTGGCCCCCCATGAAAGCAGGGCCGGGTAAGCCAGAAGAGCTCCCAAACCCCGTGCCCTGCTGGGCTATGGCTCCAAATATCCTAGGCCTGAAGGCTATAACATAGGTGTGCATTTGAAGTCTTGGGCAGGGAACCTAAAGATGTGAGGGCAATTACCGATTGGTCCCAAATTTTTTTTGGGATCTCATATGGATGTTCATGACACTTCAACCGGAGGGATTAAGAGTTGAACGGCTGAATTTGTTTGTATAATTTTAGGAAGAGATATTTTGTCCTGCCCAAAGAAAATGGCATATTTTGACCCCCCCAATTTGTCACTACAAAGGAGCCCACTTGAGAACATTTCAGAAAAAACTGAAAAATTATGAGGATGTGTGTTATCAGGTATGGTACAACATTCTTGAGACTCTAAAAAAAGAGAAATTAAAACTTCCCAAATATGAGGAAAAAACTGCTTTTTTTGGCACCTATTTTCTTTTTTAACGTTAAATATTGCATTTATTCCAGAATTGAGGGAAAAAAAAAAAAAAAAAAAAACCTGATAACAGATCCCATGATTTTTTTTTCCCCTATTTCTTAGTGAAGAGTTTTTTTGGTCCCCACTCTACACTTTATAATCTTCTGATCTGGCGGTTGGAATTAGATGAAACTTTTTGTGGCAGGTGGGGTAGGCGGGAAGTAATTCCAACGGTCAGTTTTACAGGGACATAGAGATTTTCCAGATAAAAATGTTTTTGTGGGCCAGGGTCATGTTTTTCCACGAGAGGGTGAAAATGGCTTCTCATTTAACAATAATAGGGTCATGAATGCCTGCGCGTGTGGCTGCGGCGGGGCCCGCGTGTGGCATAGGGGGTTGCGGAGGGTAGGAGCGCCCCCTACCCGGCCAGTCTGTTGCTGGGTCTGCCCGGCAAGCTGGCCTGCTGGGCCATAAAACACATGAGTTAGTCTGCTGGGGCCCACAATATGCACATAAAACATTAGTTATTGCAAAGGTTTGTACAAAGTGGCGGGTAGTGTGGTGGTTAAGAGCAATGAATAATAAATACAAGATGTGGTGTTCAAATCCTATCAAGTTGTATTGCGGTAGTAATGTGTATTATTAAATATATATTATGTCGAAAGGGTCTGCCAGTCCGCTAGAAGGTCCGCCACAGTAGTAGATCAACAAGAATTTAAGAAAAATTTCAGAATCTGGCCGACCCGGTGAATGGGCGATGGGCTTATGAGCTCACCCCAAGAGCCGTACTGGCGGGGCCCGCCCGTGTATTCATGACCCTATTATTAAAAAAATGAGAGGCGTGAAAATGTGTCTGGGCACTTGAGGGTTAAACTCTGAGAGTGTTTCGTCCTTCCTTAGTTTCAGACACCCAGTGTCTGGGCACTTAAGGGTTAAACTCTGAGAGTGTTTCGTCCTTCCTTAGTTTCAGACACCCAGCCACTCGGGCTACCATGGAGGGAGGGAGGGAGGGAGGGATCAAAAACCTTGTTCTACACACACTTAATATTTACCATAAGAGAAGATGTTGAACTCCAACCTGCAGTTTTAAGCATAGAAGGAGGAGGAGGAATTAAGCAGCTTCAATGACAGCAACTTACAAAGGATGCAGCTCCTTACAAAGGATGCAGCTCTGACACAAACCCTAGGGCCAACGGACAGTGACAGAGAAGAAGTGGAAACAATGCCATCCCCATAGCTGGTCGCTACAGATGGCTGGTTTCGCAAGCTCTGTCTCTGGTATGCCACAAAAAGAGTCTCTTGCACATCAAACCTGCCTCACGTGACTGTTGAAGATAGTAGGCTTCACAGATCAGAAGACACTCCCACTCGGTCTAGAACTGCCAGTCAAACAATTGCGAAAAAAATTGACGATTTACACTGCTTTGGCCGCCTTTCCAACCTCTTTCCATGGCCTCCAGAGATCGTCTCCCTCTAAGAAACTATATTATTACAATAGCTATTTTAAGCAGCATATCTAGACATCTACATCTAATTTTCCAGACAGCATATAACATAGAACTACCTGCAGGCTGTTGAGCTGAACCTGCTCTACAACTCTCTAACATTAATCCCGTTGCCTCACTGAGGCCATCATTGAAACACATCAGTAACCTAGTTGGATGTGTGACGTACAGAAAGATCCTGTGGCCGTCTAATTGTGTTAGGCTTCATCTTTCCAGCCCCTGACCCATGGGTACCCTTGGGGGCCACACAGACTCCGAATTAAAGCAATGGATTAGACAACTTAAAGCACGGGACATCCTTGTTGCAGCTACCAAAAGAATTTTGTATCATAAATATTCCCCATTCTAACCCTAGTGAGCAGACTTCTCTTGAATGAAGCATAGCCACAGAATCGGGCAAGTTCAAAATATATTGGTTTGCCTACAAGGGAGGCTACTTACAAAACCCACAAGAGGGCACAAAAAATTGGAAGAGGCTAAAGGCCCACAGAAAGAATTGTAACAAGTCGTCTATCCAAGGTGGATCTGCATGCTACGAACAGACCCCTTTGAAGAGAGTATATAGACATATACCTGTTTCTACAGAACCAATGTCAGATCATGTTGGTGAGGGAGCCAAACCAAATGACATCTGTGGGCCAACCGCAATCCTCTAATTATTCTATCATGTACAGCTCCATGCACACAACATCAGCTCAACACATCTATTCCAACTGACAGTGTATCGATATGGCATTTCACTACAATAAGTAGCATCTGAATCTGCATCGCAGCCTCACCTCTGAAAAAGAGATCGAGAGATGGGAAGGCCCTTACAGAAATCACGATATAACTGGACCTACAGAGGCTTTACCCTCTGAGCTGATGGAAGGCGCTCAGCCACCAAAGGGAGAACTTCATCCCTCTTATGTCTAAGGAAATTAAGAAACCCTAATAACTGACCCTGTGTGCGGCGACTCCTGTGGGATCCATCCCCTTCCAAGGAAACCCCAAGATTGCTATAACCCTGGTATCCCGCACCACCTGGAAGCACGCTCTCATTGGCAGCCATCGAAATGAAGAAGGCGAAAGGTACAATCCAGACCATGAGGAGCAAGAATCCCAGCAACCATTCCACACTCAAGTACGCGCATCTTGGGTCGCTCATAAAGAATCTAAACCACGCAATATGGCTCGCCACCAACAACCCTACGCTTGCAAGAAACTCATTGGAAGTAAGGCTGATATACGGGAATGTCTTGAGCAGCCGATAGTACAACAAGTGAGCTAAAATTCCACATCCGATGCAAAGGAGCGGCAGTCGATCGAATAGCAGCAGCAGCACATGGATCGCTATCACAGCCTTGATGCTGTAATTGATAATTCTGCGAGTCAATCTCGTGTACTCCTCCACAAGCTCGGCAAGATAGTACAACCCAGTTGCCAAACACACCGCAAAGAACACTAGGAAGAGGTAAGCTCCTGAATACACCACCAGCGTGGCCGCGCTCATCCCCCGCATGCCTGCTCCTCCCCGAGCTTCCCCGCCATAGCCCAGCCCTTCACTCTATCGCCCTGAGGTGCCCATCTGAGGTGACAATCGGAGGTGCCAGCCTCTGTGTGGTGACAATGCATTGACAAGCAAGAAATCAAACAAGCATTCCCAAGACTTCTCTGTCTCATGGAAGCACCCCAGCAACTGCAGGGCTTTGAGCAAGTGGTTTCTTGTTTCTTCTCATCAACTACCTAAGTTTGCTTTGAGTTGCATCATGCCTGCCCCTCCCACTTTGTGGGCCTCTTCAAAGAGAATCCATGATTAAGTTTCTGTAACAGATAACATTCTCCAGCACTAAGAAGCAATTGATTGAGGGATACAATCAACCTGTCCTCAGTACATATGGAGGGTGGTGCATCAACAAGAAAGAGAAACTTGGAATGGAGGGCTTGGCATCTTGTGGGGAAAGGATCATAGTCTAAACACTGCCTTCATGCTTTGACAGAAAACTGAATGAAATGGTGCTTTATACTGTCATACTTCTGACCTCTCCTGATGGATAATTCCGAGGATGCATTTCTCAACACAAAGAGAGAGGGGAGGAGAAGGCTTTGTAATATCCACAGAGGGACACAAGGTCCCATAACACACAAAAACTACAGAAACCAACAAGAGAGAGACAGATTGTACTCATAAGACATTGTTTGCCGTAGCCTTGTGGCCATTGACCCCGCGCACAAGAGAGAGACACAGAGAGAGAGAGAGAAGGGGGGGGGGGGGATGTACTTTCAAGACGACATTAGCCATAGCCTTGTAGCCATAGACCCAGGCCAAGTTTGGGTGGAACAAGAGGGAACAGACACTACCTTTGTCAGGCGCACTCCAGTACTGGGACTTGCATGGACATACACAATTTAGGTCGAGCTTTACAGATTTCCTCTGGAAAGCCCTTCATACAAGCGTCAATCTGGTCTCTGTGAGCTGCCCAGCAATTCGACCCAGCATGGCCAGGGCCTAGGCTCAGCGTCACATTTTGAAAGTCGGTGAACAGAAGTGCAGGTTGATGGTCCGAAGTGGGTCGCTCTCTGACGAGAATACCCTAGACATTGTTTCAGGAAATGGAGAGAGAGAGAGAGAGAGGGATTTGGTGTCATAAATAATATCATGGCAGTATTTTTTCCTGCCTAAATACAAACGGACAACATTATAATCGCACTGATCAATTCACAAGATCTTCACATACTGGGGCATCCAGTGATTGCACATAACGTGTGCACCAAACCAGACCGAACTCCATCTTCTGACAACAGTATACTTTGGATCATAATTCCCCGAACTGCAGCTCCCCTTCTACAGTAGCCCTCTACAGACTACACAGTCCTAACTCACCACATCAGCTCCGAATGATTAAAAGGAACTGCAAAAAAGTCAGTAAGAGAGCTTAGAGATCAGTCTCAGGCATCTCATATTTGTAGCGTCCACAGCGATCACAAGCCTCAGTTTTCTGGGGAATCCGGCCTTCCGAGCGAAGCTTCATGTTGACCATGTCAAATTCAAAGACGTCTTTCAGAGCCTTGGCTGCCTCTTGCAACTGCTCTTGCCTGCACAAAAAAGGAGAGGTTAAGAACAGAGGTGACATCTGAGGGCAGTTGGATCTAGAGAACTAGGAGCTCTTTGCTCCATCCACATGACGTAGTACAATGAAATGTAAACCAAGACAATGTACACAACTCAAAGCTGAATAAACCTTGTTTCTCAGTTCTAAGCACCCCACGTAGCTTCCTACCACAAAAAAGGGTTTTGGCTGAGGGACAGCAAGTGACGAATGACCTAATGGTAAGAGGTGGCGAAAGTCTAATGATAGTGTCATGTGTGGGCTTGGACAGAATTCCTCGGTCCTTCAGACCCAGACACACATCCATAGCTGAGAACTCCGCCGATGAAAATAGCTCCACTGCGTTCAAAAGACCACGGCCGCGGACCTCTTTGACCAAGTCAGGGTAGGCATTTTGCACTGAGCGTAGCTGCTCCCTGAACTCCTCCCCTACCTTCGCTGCTCTGGCCCAACAAGGCCCACAATTTACCCTGCTGTCACTCTCCAGCATCTCACTTTCTCCATGCCAGTTGTACTCTTATTGTTTACCAACCTACCCCCAACAAAATCCCACTGTTATTTGTCTCATTCCCAAAATTTCCAATGTGCATGCCATGTCTCTCTTACTGTGGTCTGTTCTCTATGGTCCTTCGTTGTTCTACTTGCGTCCCTGCTACTGAAGTTGGTTGTGTTTCCTTCCCATTTCTTCTTCCTTTCTCTGAGAACCTCACAGAATGCTGCAAGCTCTATGTTTAACTGACTCTGAAATAAAGCGCTTCTGAAGAAAAAATGCAAGAATCAACTATCTTCGCAGGAGTGAGTCCCTTAGAAAGGGCCAGATACTGCTCTCCTTGTCGCCTCCTGCCTCTTCCATCCTTTCTTCTCTGTCTGAATATGGTGTGCTGTCTATGGGTCACAAGCTATGGCAGCTAAGTCTTTAAGAATAGACATCTCTTCTTTCTGAAATCACGCTAGAATTCTACCAGGAATACAGAAGGCAATTTGAAGTTGGCTTCATTACACAAGACTAAAGAGCAGACTACCAGAGAAAGGGGTGGGGCAGAAGAGCATCAAACAGAGACACACTACCTTTCAGAGAGTTTTTCTTCTTGCACTACTTCCAGTGCAGCAATGCCCACTGCACTTGCCAAAGGGTTTCCTCCAAAGGTACTGCCATCCACGCAGCCTTCGTCAGTGCATAAAGCCCACACAAACATGGATTGATTGATGTACAATAATGTCAGTAACTTATGATGTATCTATCTTCAAGAGGTCAAAAGATGGAGCTACTGCACACACCTGCCATGCTCGCCAGGTCTGATGCAAAGCATAACATTCTGATCTGAGAGCACCGCACTCACCGGTAACACTCCCGCCCCCAGTGCCTTACCTAATATCTGCATTGCCCATATACCCAAGAAAATCATCAACTCTGAAAGTGGAGTTTTTTGTCCACTGTTCTGCGTCAAGATACAGAGGATGAAAGCACTTCCTCTCTACATCTTTCAAGACATGATCACAATCCTGTGGACATATTTCTCCTCTCTGTCTCTCCCCCCTCTCTCAGACAGGATCTCCAAAGATCCATGTAAAACGTACATGAGGCCTGGAGGGGAAGCTCACCCCAAAACACCAACTCTACTGCATCTTGATGCCTTAAAACTTGCCCACCTTGTTCTCAGCATCCCTCACCAGTGTTTTGGGAACAGCTCAAACAATCTTCAGGTCAAGACAGGGAGGCAGGGCCTGCCCAGCTTGCACCATTCAAGAAATATCCTCATAAGATCGAGATATCTCCATACTTTGCCAAAAAAGAAGTGCTGAGAAGAACACTACTTTTTCTGCTGCCCAGAACATAGGGACAGGGTATTGTCTTTTCAAAGGCTGCTCAGCCCTCGCGCAGACATTAGTTTGAGCCAAGACATGCTTGTGAGCCTGACTTATCCCAGAAACACCCACATCCCTCACACATCTTCCTCTTCATAGACTGAGAAAAAAGAAGTGAAACATACCACCACATCGGGGCGAACATCTTCCCAATCACAGGCCAGAAGACGGCCGGTGCGTCCAATTCCCGTCTGGATCTCATCAGCTATCATTAACACATTGTGCCTTGAACACAGCTCCCGGACTGCCTTCAAATACCCCTCCGGTGGAACTATTACCTGCACATTTCAAGTCAGAGCATATAACTGAATAAGTTTTTCCAATATGGGGCTTCTTCACCTGTCTGGCTTTTAGTTAATGCAGCTGTCGTGGACCGAAATAGAGGAGTGGCCAACTAAACAGTGGTTTCTGGATGTATTCAGTACATAAGGTTGTCTGCTAAGCTCACTACGGGCCACATCTCATCATCCACGCAAGCGTTGCCCAATCACCAACGATCCTAACTCTTAAGTTATAGATTTGGAAAAACTGTAATTTCTGTGCACAAGGATGTTCTCTGATAAAGTCCTAAGAAAGTTGTGCAGTATCTTAATGAATGACACAGACAGAATGCCCAGAGTGTACCCCAGCTTCTCCTTGAATAGGCTCGAACAAGAATGCTGCAACATGGTGTCCATGCTCTGCAACAACAGGTAACTACAGCATTTGTGACCTTGCATCTGTTGGTGTTGGACGGGGAGGACCAGGATCAAGGACAAGAGAGATACATGACAGGAAAATTGCTTGTGCTGATTAGCCAATTTTAGTCCCTCTGCATCCATACACAGCAACGGAATTCCTTGCACAGCGAGTCCCCCTTCCAAAATAGCAATGTGACCATCACAATGTACCCCCAACCAATAACCAGACTCATTTTCTTGCCCACTACATTCATACTGCCGTCTCCATTTGTTCAGGTAACTGTTCAGTAGAAACGAGTTCTTTGAGGTGGCCCTGGAACTTAAAAGGATCTTGGAGCAAACCCTCTCTTGAACGGCATTTCCTTCGAAAGACCATTCATAAATTTGAGCATGCAGCGTTCCAGTCTGAAAGTACATATATATTGGGAGTGGGATAAACAGTCACTTGGATTCAAAGTCAAAAACCATGCACATCCTTGGAAGTATCTGGTATGATATGCAGTATCACTCACTTTTGAGCTGATGTGCAAGGGCATCAGCATCACCAAAGTCGACCTTCAGTTGGCCGCCAACCAATGGCCAGAAACCACGGGTGGCCTCATTGTCGCAACTCATGGAAATTGCTGCCATGGTGCGGCCATGGAAGCAGCCACAACATGAAACAATCATGGCCTGAAATGACACCCACTACTTCAGCCGAAGTAACTTTACTTATCAAGTTGCCACACACAAAACCTAAATTGACGAGCACGTCAGATTAGTCAGATGGCCATTGCTCACAACTTGTGCCAGCAGCTCTGCAATAACTGTTTCTCTGTAAAAACCAAGAGAGCCTGGGTGCCTCTATGCTAAGCAACTGAGTGCAGTTTGACGACTATGATGAATAGACAGAGCATCTTTAAGGTTTCAAACACTAGCTACTGACATCAAACAATGAACAGACCTGATCTTTGGGGATGCCTTTCTTCTCATATCCCCACTTGCGTGCCAGCTTGATTGCTGTTTCCACACCCTCAGCCCCAGTGTTCATGGGCAGCATCATTTCATAGCCAAAGGTTGACGTCAACATCTTGGCAAACATGGGAAATTTGTCATTATGAAAAGCACGGGAGCTTAGAGTGAGGCGCTGTGCTTGCTCCACTAGCGCATCAATAATTTTTTGGTTCCCATGCCCCTGCAACCCAACCATCAACTTTCTCATATTGTAGGTTGCTCCTCAGTGCTTGCTTACACTCCTTAAAGGGCATATGAAATTGCAATAAAGTGCAGCAAATACAGGTTTCTAATTACTTTCCAGTACTTGAGCAATGCAGTTGCCTGATGGTTGATTTGGAAACTCACCTAGAACATGTAGCAGCTGGTCAGGGTGCTCCTAAGTGGGTAAATCAGCAGCTCTTGTTACAAATTTCAAGAGAATTTGTAGTTGCAGTTGTTACCACGGGTTCTGGATCCTACAGATACTGCGACTTCACATCAAATAACACAGTTTCATAGGAGTATCCTGTCAATCAAGCAAGTGAATCTTTGCTGGACAAAGTACCCCCTGGAAATTTCCCTGGGAAGATCTCACTCCACTCTATGCCACATACTTTGACGGTGGTTATGAAGGAACCTGGTTGACAGCAGAGTAAGCAGAAAGGAAGTCCAGGTACTTTCTCCCTTCAGGATCCCAAACCTCAGCGTTCTTAGCGCGTGCAAAAACCACTGGCAGCGGATGATAACTGCAAATATTCCCACTGGTCGTGTTAACATAGAGGAGCGTTCAAGTTGTGACCACACTGGATAGGCGTGTGTAGTAGCTTCATGATCGACCCGGGGCATGGACTAGCCGAGATGTATACCCGGAGGAAAGGACGAATTTATTGCAGTGCCCTGGTCGCATTCGAATCGGCAAGTCCAAAATCTCCTCTTTCTCTTCATTATATGTTACTGTGACTGCCAGGACATATGCATGTGGTAAAGTAGAGAAACAAATCAGTGGTGCTTTTATTAGAAATATGATTTTCACTGCAATAACAATGGCAACCTTTAAAGCAATGCAACTAACATGGAATCCGGATTGTTGAGGGGTATGCCAGTGTGTTGGAATTGTTATGTTGCAATCCATGACTCTGACAAATGAGGTACTTGTGAATACTGTCATGCCTAAACCCTCTCACAATTTTAATGGAATGACAGAGACACGAGAACACACTTGTGGGCGCTGCATTGATGCTCCAATTGAATCAGATCCTCCGAAGACAGCGTACCGCCCGAATCAGCCCTCTTTGGAACAGCCTGCGTACTTGCCGACAGATCACGGTGGAAAACTGGCACTGTCCTAACCCTGAGGCACGATGAGAGAGTCTGCAATGCTCTACCCTGCATGACTCTGGCACGGGCCGCCATAGTGAGTGGACTTTGAGAATCCCCTCCTCCTCTCCCTTCTAGCTCTCTTACGCTCTTCTGAGTGCGTGGGGGGTAATCAAATCGCTTTCAAGTTCCTCAATTTCGAGACTGTAATGTTGAGGCCTCCCCTCCCGTTGTCTCGATCAATCCTACACTACTTCGAATCCTACATAGATAGACAAAACGTGTCACACTGTCTTGCTTTAACACAGCTTTAACAGTCCTCTTCTCTTTCTCTCTTGACATGATATTAGTTCTAAAAAGATTCTCAGAAATTTTCTCAAGTGGCAGAACCCAATCTGCCCTCCTTTCCTGGGATTGCGTGCCAGCACTGCAGTTGCCTCGTCAACTGTAAAGCCCAACACGCAAGCCACCGATTTGGAAAGACTCGTCCAGTAGACTATTCTTTAGAGAAAACACTCTTCTAACACTCTTCTAACTTGTAAGGTTGTGAACACATTCATCTCGGACATTGATGTGCTTTGGAAATAGAACACATTCATAGGTGTACACAACATCATCCAGAGTCTCAAATCACAACACTCGGGAATACTACCCCTTCACATCTAGAAACACACATCACATCTCTGTAGTGGAACGCGGGATCCCACTTGGAATCAGAGACGCAACAGCCTCAAGATACTGATTTGCAGTCTGATACTGATTTGCAGTCTTCGTCTACTGTCTGGGCTATCGAGATAGTGTCTCATGAGAGATCTCCTCGCTCATTTCACAAAGGATCAAATAGTTTGATCCTTGATGGTTGCACAAGATGCAACAGGGTTCAACATCACAGGCACGAAACTTATGTGTAAGATATCCCTCCTCTCTTGGTGTGTTGATTTTCCATGCAGTATAAACTCAAACGCTGCAGAGATTGAATATATGAACTTATTGTTCTTACATTGATAACAAGCTCAATATCTAAGCTAGCAGCAACCATGACCTTCAAGGGGATGGGTAGTTTGCCGAGGTTACAGGTCCTGATGGAAAGATACAAAGATTTGCAGCAGGGACGCGGGCAGACTCTGCAGTTCAGAGCTTCAGCAGAACACACAGGAATCCCAATAACCCAGTGGTAAGTATTGCAGCAACAAAGGAAGGAGAAGAGCGGATAGAATTTGGGAGCGATGTACAACTCGTGCTGTATGACAGCAGTTGGACCTTGCAAACTATTCAAGAAGGTAGCAACTAGCAACACTGGCTTCCAGGATGCACATCTCCGATCTTCCAGTAAGCTTCTCGTGCAAACTGTTGTCTAGACTAGTAAATCTGCTGATACAAACTTTGCACTCACCTTTCTCTACCCTTGAACACCGAGTGCCAAGGAGGATACCGACCTAAACGCAGACAAAATAGCTCATGATACATGACATAACATGGATACTTCTGAAGCTTCATACCAATTTTCTGCACTCCCAAAACGGGTCAACAGAGCTAACTACCTACACCTCATCATAAACTTTGGCAATGCAGTAGAACTGAGGAATGCATCAACCATGCAGGGAGCTGCTCAACAGTTGCCACTGAAGTTACCTACCACATCTCCACATAAGTCAGCTAACTTCCATTGAGAGCAAATATGCCATTGGGGAGGAAGCATATCTCAATACTTCATAATCAAAATGTGCCTGTGGGGAATTTGTTTGTAGAACTGTGACATTACACCAATTCGAGCACAGTTCTCCTGAATAATGATCAACATGCCTATAATATTTGAAGTGCAGAAAACCCTGCTGACTATGTACCTATGTAATTCAAAGGACTTTAATCCATACAAAGACCACGGATACAGGACTCACATAATTAATGCGTCGATTACAGGCCATTGCCCTGGGCAGAGATTGAAGATAAAGTAGAAGAAATCAGCGACTTTGCACAGCCTTGTAGAGAGAGAACATACTCTCAAAGGAGTTCCCAAAATTTTCCTCGGACGGGTCCTCAAACCGAAAAAAACCCTGGGGCAGGTGCTTAAAACTAAACATGACGTCAACCTCTTTAGGAGCAACTGCAACCACATTGAGATATGACAACTATCCTGCATGTTACAGATGTAAAAGAATTCCTGAAACACTTACCGCAGCCAAACAACCAATCCTCCAAATGATAGCCATTACATGCCCCAATCATAAAAAAATCCTAGACATGATGCATGTTGATGGATCCAGTTAACCTCGGCAACTACAGGGAAAAGGCCCACTCACCACACCACACATCTACCTCCCCTTTCCACAAGCACTACACAATGGGCTCACCAGATGATGCTCAGACACATTGAAAAAGTTTTTTCAAATTGCTTCAAACAGACAACAGAAGGAAGGACAGACTCCGCAGTTATCCCCCAGCCACCTATAAGCCCCACCAAAAATTAAGCTTTGCTGCAGATGATATCAGAGCTTGGCAGCAGGTAGCACCCATGTCTTACGCCGATGAGACAATCACTTCTACCACCAAAATCCCCAAAAGCATGGGATGGAAACCATGTCCCACACTTGATTGAAAAAGGGTGAAACTGGAGGCCAAAATTTGCTCATGGAGCAGGCACCGATCAAAGTGAACCCAACCTACAACACCATCCTCCCATGTCTGAACAAGCAAATCCATTCCTACACCAGTAGAAACGTACAATGTGACCTGCATCCATGTAGACCAAGCAGATACCAATCCACACAATCAGAAACAAAGGGCCAAAGCAAAGACCAAAGGCCATTGCATCCTGGTTGTGTAATGCACATCTCTAGGCTGCAATGGCCTCATTGAGTGAGAGGTTTGCCAGCTGCTCAGCTGGACCCGATGAGGCAGCCTGGGCCATGCGCAGGACATCCATAGCTTCAGCCACCTTTGCCTTCAAAGCCTCAGGAGATTCAATCAGGTGCAGAACCTCAGTCTGATCCATCTCCAAAAGCATTCCCGTCACCTTGCCAGCATGGTCATGCTCAAGTTGGTCAACCAGGGGGTACAGCTGCTCACCCAACATCTGCACTTGCAAGACAGCACCACTCAGCTCTATCCACTGCTAATAGATCGGAATTATCGCTATGAAGATTCACAAACATACCCTTCAGGGGAGCACCTGTTAATGGTCTGATACATGATGACAACACATGCAACCACAACAATGTGCAGTTGAGAGAGTATACCGCACGCTGCTGCTCTAGTGGTGCAGATGCTAGGGCAGAGGCAAGTGCACTGATAGGCAATGGCTGAGGGATCCCTGAGTCTGCAGTTGGAACTGGTACTCCCCCCATTTCCAGTGGTACAGGGAGCATAGCACCCATAATCCCCTGAGGTGGAGCAGTAGCATCTGGAGTGTTTCTTGCATTGGGAGTGTAGCGGAAGCCACGGTTGCCTCCACGCTGCAACATCTGCACAAATAAAACTTGAGAGCATGAGGGATAAACATAAAACTAAACATGGTAAGGGAATTGGAATTAAAACAGCTCCCATTCCAGAAACTGCCACACATTTAACCTCTGACCGGATCAGAAAGTAACATGATTCCAACGGCAAATAAGAGTAGCACCTGTTGAAGATCCTATTAGTTGGTCCTTGACGAAAAACTTGGAAGAGAAACAGTTATGTACCGGCTGCTGTGGCTGCTGTTGCTGCTGCTGCTGCTGCTGTGGTACACCGCCACCACGTCGCCCACCAGCACGTTGGCCTTGCTGACCTTGCCTTTGCACGACAGGCACAAAGTAATTGGGCATTTGAGCACCGCCAGGCCTAATACCAGCCATTATCTGCTGCTGATAGCCAAACCCAGCAGGCTGCACAGGCAAACCATCCAATAAAAACAAAAAACATTTAGTGCTGCAATAGGACTTCAAGCGACAGGGCTTTCATCCTCCCATCATAAGTGCCACTTTATTGGCAATTTAGGAAAACGACCTACTCCATGCCATTACAATGAATCTGGCAGTATTTTTGTGCAGCTCAAATCAATGAATTCTGTGTCCCCAAACACTGATGTGTCTGAATCCATTGATCAATAACAAGCATATACAGATAAGCAGCTGGCCATGACATGGGATTAAAACGTACCTGAGGGGGAATGAGGCCTGGTGGGGGCTGACCATAAAAGATCTGCTGGCCCATCCCTGGAGCCCCTGGATGGTACATTGGAAGACTAGTTGGTACTGCAGGACCTACACCAACAGGAGTGCGCATCTGTGCAAACTGGGCCTGCAAAATAAAATTATTACCAGCTTTACCTCAAAATGAACGTACTCCTCGAATAACACCTGTACGGTAACATCGAGTTTATACTGTGGAGATAGCTAAACGTACTGAAAGACTATTGCAAACCACCACAAGACAACTGAGTCAGACAAAATTGAACACCATTGAGTGAGGAATATGCTGCCTTCTAAGGGGAAAACAATCAAGCCTCCACCTACCTGCAATCTTGCCCTTCTTTCCTCTTTGCGTTGAGCCAAAGCCACATACAGAGGCTTACTCCCTACCATCCTCCCATTCATATCTGTTACCTGCAGAATTTGAACAGTCAATCTACCAAAGCTCGAGGAAGGTGACACAGCCAGGCACATCTAAATCTTCAGGAAAAAGAAGCTGAAAGTTAAGCCTAAGGAAAACAGTAGGACTATCTCAAGTTCCAGACATCACAGCTACTTACTCTATTAAACTTCCAGAAATCAGGAAAAAGTCTGGGAAAACTTACTGCCCGAGTCGCTTCCTCTGGAGATGAAAATGCAACAAAACCAGAGCCCCTGCTTTGACCCTGCGGATCTCTCATCACCTGGGAATGCATGGAAGACAGACCTATAAGTCTCAGAGATTCAAAACCCCGAGACATGTAGTGTGGCCTAACAGCCAATCAGTTACATGGCTTGTTTGCAGTGTCGAAAACAATCTCAAATCTTGTCAAGAATCTCAGGACAACCTAGAAGTTGTATCCTTAGAAAAATCCAACCACACAGATGCAAAACACCTCATAAACCCTGAGTCAGATAACAACCGGACTAAATCAATGTAAACTCACTTTGCATGATGTGATAGTGCCAAACTCTGCAAATAGCTCCCTGAGTTTCTCATCATCAATTGTGTCATCCAAATTCTTGAGATACAAGTTCACTCCCTGATACTTTTCAATCCTCTCCTTTCGCTCCTGCTCAAACTTAGCCCTGAGCTCAGCCTCCCTTTCTGACTTCTTCTGTGCTCTTCCTACATACCACTCCTTGTCATCGATTTTCTTCCCATTCAAAGAATCCACAGCCTTTGCTGCATCATCTGCATGCTCAAAGTTCACAAATCCAAAGCACTTGGATTTCCCTTCAACATCCCTCATCACCACTGCACTACTGATTCCTCCAAACGCCCCAAACACTTTCCGGAGCTCTTCATCGCTTGTGTTCTCCCCAATGTTCTTGACATACACATTGTTGAACTTTGATGCTCCACTTGTCTGGTCCCTTTCTTGCCGGCGGACAAAGGGGCCAACAAACACCTGCTTATCATTCAACAGCATACCATTCACCTTCTCAATAGCACTTTGAGCTGCTTCTTCTTGTTCAAACTGAACAAAACCATAGCCCTTGGATTGACCTGAGCTGTCAGTGGCCACCTTGCAGGACAAAATAGAGCCAAACGCCGAGAATGTATCATGGAGCGCTTTGTTATCAATGGCCTTGTCCAAATTCTGCAAAAGGAGTAACAAGCGTTATCAGAGAGTTGCGTACATGACCAAGAACGCACAAACCAGTATGAGCATTAGAGTTACCACGCAAAAGGGACACTTAATGACAATAGTCTTGAGTTAACAGTGCCACACCTTGATAAAGATATTTGCTGTCCCACTCTTGCGGATGCTTGGGTCACGGTGGGAGAACATGATTCGAATAGGCTTGCCATTCACAGGTGTGAAGTTCAGTAACTCCAAAGCACGGGTAGCTGCAACATCGGCGAAGTACTGAGAAACTATGAAATGCTACAAGCAACATGGCACAGGCAATAACTGCAACTACAACCACAAGTAGACATTATATCCTCGAAGTCCGCATTGTAAACTGCTAAAGAAAACGGAGATATGATCCAAACATCAAACAGCGTACAGCTTCGAAGGATGCTAAGGCCCGAAAATAAAGCGCTATATCTGAGGCAAGCTGTCCTACACCTCACATCTAGGCACGACAGAACATATCCACAACCAGAAGACAGCGTTATAATGTTACACAGTTTAACCAAATCAAACAGTCCGTATCACCAACCAGCACAATAGATAGACATACTTGTGAAAGAGGCATGTATTCCTTAGAACATCATAACAACTAGCAACTACCTGCTTCAACCGGGAGGGAACCAAGGAAATAAACTGATCGAGTCGATCACATCTCAAATCAAGAAGATCGGACAGTACATGAGAGGAGCAGGTTGTAGGACAAGGTGATGTCTGTCCCTGAAACCCTATGATAACCCTAAACGTCCACATGTGCCAAATCATAGTCCGACACAATCCGCCATACACTTCGAACAGACAAACTTTCAGACAACTGAGACCTTATCATCCGAAAGGAACTGCATACTAAAAGGCAAGAGCAGATCCAACATACACACCATCTTGAGCACTATTGTAGTTGACATAGGCATATCCGAGAGAGCGCCTGGTGATGAGATCACGGCATACGCGGATTGACACCACTGGCCCAACCTGGCTGAAGATTTCGTAAAGCTGAGCTTCAGACACGTTCGGCTCCAAGTCTCCAACATAGAGAGATGTTGAGACAAACTGAGTAGGAGCAGCACCGGCGGCTGCTTGCTGCGCTTGCTGTGCTGCTTGCTGCTGAGCCTGAACCTGAGTTTGAGCCATCTCTGCCTCCTCACAACTCGTCCACAAACTTGCACGTGTAGATTAGGGACTCAACTGGGACTGGAGATGATTTTTCCAGATTTTTGGAGGCAAGAAGAAAATCTTCTGCCGGGTATGAAGTGAGTGAGTTCTAGTTTTGAGATTTTTTAATTTTTATGATTTTAGGCCTTGCAGAGCTCTAGGGAACAAGAGCGGGCAACTCACATCCACCACACAAAAAAGAAGTAGATAGAGCAGGATGCACCGCGTTCTTCCCTCCCCACTTGAATCTCTGCTGCTTCAAAACAACTCGACCATGCAAGCAGAAGGCCCGGATTCACACACACGCAGACGACGTCTGTGATAAGGTTGGTTGGACCTCCCTCACCACCACGCCCCAGGTATGCGCGTTGCTGTTTGCTGCTGGCCGCCAGCGTCAAACCCTTCCTGTAGGCATGGGACCCGTCACAGGCAAGAGAGCCTGCCTGCAGCAACGCCGCGAATATCACAGCCGGGGTGCAGCGTCCACGAGCGCTGAGGAGGCCACGCTCCGAGAAGGACCGGCCCTGCGCGGCCTTCCGCTCTCTCTCCCTCTTGGCCTCGCCCGCTCTCCCGCCCTCTCCGCTCCTCTCCACCATCCGATCTTCCCCTCCAATCTCACGGCTCTCCCTGTCCCCCTGATTAGAGCGCGGTAGCGGAATCGCCTGGCGCCAATTCCCCGGAACCCTAACTTTCAATCACCTCCACGGCGCTGCCACACTTTTAATCTTTCTTTATTGTTTTTCTTATTTTTGTAGAATCCACTCAAAAATAATAATAATAAATAAAATGCAAAAACGAACAGAAGTCCAAACGGACGAGATGGAAGGCCTGTCATGGAGCAACCGCTCACAAATCCGACTGGCCCCTAGTGAACCGACTCAAGCCCATAAAACTTTATTACTAGAAGAAAGGAAGATACAAGGGAAAAATAAGCGTGTGGGTAAGGAGTAAGTAGCAAGAAGGGGACAGTTCCCAAGCACGATAACTTACCGATTGTCCAGTCCAACTGGCCAAGAAAGACACCGAGTGAGGGGTCCACAAAACATTACCAAAAATACTGAAAGATATTTAACTGGGCGTGAACAAGCGACATGTGGGCCAATTAAAGGCTTACAGCAGTAGGTGTCTCAGCTGTTCACTTTACGGCGTCGGCAGTCATAGTAGCCCACAAATACATCAAAGTTAGGGCAAGCAGTCAACTTAGAATCGGTCTACAAAGAGGCCGATTCTACGAAGCGGCTAGGCCAAAGGGCTTGGTCCTGTCTACTGATCACATTGAGAATTCCACACGGAATGTGCCTCCTCAGTCCTGACACTGCACTCTGCATACACCTGTCAGGTCCGTGATTTGGCAATTTCTGCAATTATGGTGGTTTTGCCATCTGTCCCGAGCTATTTCAAATAACACTGTCGACGGATAGCAGTAGTGTGGATGGATGTACATGATATAGTACCTGCTGTCTAGATTGTTTTCATCCATGCATTTTGAGCATGCCACTCCGGATGTCCGATCTAAGGGTTGATATCTTCCCATTGGCTAGGCTAGCGAGAAACTTGTAAATGAGGATTTCGAATTGGATATTTTTAACTTAATGTAACAAAATGAAGACTTGTCCTCGGCCATGGTTCAATCTCTTTTTCCATATGCCTATCAATATCAATATATGAATCGAGACGTTTGTTTGTTTTGTTTCGTTTCGTTTTGTTTTGTAGCGTTGAGATGTCCTAAACCGCGAGGCCCCGGCGCTGGTGCTTGGTACGGTTGGAAAGCCATCGAGGAGGAGGGGTGCACCGGCTTGGTCTCTTGACTTTTGGACTGCGGTGTGGGAGATACGGAATTCCAAGTACTTTTGGTCGCTGGAAATTCACAAAAAATAGCACAAATGGCAAAGTGAGCATTCCTGGGACAATGGTTGGAGCCTCGATGGGAGAGATATCAAGGGAAAGGTCTCCGGTTCAAATCTGGTCGTAGGCTCTGTGGGAAAAAAATGCATTTGGACTTACATGACATTGGACCCTTGGGCCAACGGCAAAGGCTACCCTAGAGGTCGCACTTGGGCCTCGACATAGAAGACGCACTTGCATACATAGGAGATTGCACTTGGGCTTAGATGACACTTGACACTTGGGCCTAGATGACACTTGACACTTGGGCCAACGGCACAGGCTACCCTAGAGGTCGCATTTGGGCCTCGACATAAGAGACGCATTGGATACATAGGAAATTGCACTTTGTCTTCGATTTTCAATTCTTCACACATGGGCCAAATGTACAGGCTATCCTAGAGGTCGCTTGGGCCTCAACATAGGAGACGCACTAGGAGACATAGAAGATCTTACACTTGGATTTAGATGATACTTGACACTTGGGCCCACGGCATATGCTACCCTAGAGGTCGCATTTGGGCCTCGACACTTGGATACAGAGAGATCTCCCGGCTTTACTATGTCGGGAGACCTCCCGTTGTTGCTTTCCCGGAAGATATCCCGCCTCTTTGGTACAGGAGGTCTCTCGTGCTGAGGTATTCCCAAAAGAAGAGGAAGGGAGACCTCCCATGCCCACCCTTGAGGGAGAGGAATTAACAATAGAACCTCCACAACATCTGGCAACATCCTCCGGAGACAATCCAACGGTCGAAGGGGTGCAGTAGCCATCAACAATTGCCCTCAACCCATCAATGACACCATCTGTGAGCATTCCTTAGGCGGCGTCCATGCTAACACCAATATGGAGCTCCGTTTCCAATGTCTGCATCTGTGGGATGTGGTCGATGGTGGACAGCTGTGATTGCCTTAAAGTGTCAGGGTTTCGAACGAGATTTTGTGTGTTTCCAACAGATGTGATGTCCTCGGTTATGGGGAATTGTGCCGGCAATGGATTGGCAGGAGTGACAATGAGCTATGTATTGCTAACACCATGAAGTAGTTGTGGAGTGGGAAGCTCTGTTTCAATTGTCCTTGTCTGGGTCTGGGACTAGGTGAGGTTCTCCACTATAGACAGCTGTGATTGCCTCAAATATCCATCGTCTTGTTCGGCGACTGGTGTGGTTCCTGCAGATGTGATGTCCTCGGTTACTGGGAGGTCTTGTGGACGTAAAAAAGTTGGAGTGATTGTGGGGACCGGTGTTCCACCAGGAGATGACGACAAGCATGGTTGCAGTGCCGGCCGCCGAGCCCTAGAGAACGGGAGACCTCCCGTGATAAGGTCTGCGGATAGAACGAAGTCCACTTGGTTGGGTGTCATCTCAGAAAAGTCCGACATCGCAAGAAGCCTATCCCCACCGGTATATTGGACTTGGGAAGTAAAGTCAATGGAGGCATTCGTTGGCCCTCCATAATGAAATGCTGACTCAACCCTGTTGACCACTTTGTCCTCATCAATATTGATAATCTCCCTGTGCATGCCCGTGTTGCCTTGCACTCTTACATCGATCTAAGGATTATACAGCTGAAAAGTTGAGATATTCGGGGGCCTTGAGGATATTGGTTCCAGGGAGAACTGAAGCGTACCGCCCGTCGTCCGCCAGCCTCTGGCTTGCCCGTCTGGCGAAATATTTTCTGACTCCACGTCGCATATATGCACTCCAGTCAAATGGTGGATAAATGGGTTCTGAAACATTGGGCTCTGACGCACGCCGTTGGATTCAATCTCACTGTCATCTTCATCTTCCTCCAAGTGCACAAGTCTATTTCCGACTGTATCTGGTTGTGTTAGTAAATCCTTTCAAGAGTTGGTGTCGCGGGACATTTGTGACCTCTCCTGGCGACCTTGACTTCTTTCAGAACGAGCGTGTGTAAATGGTGAAGACTCCACAATACCCTCACCCCCAGCAGATCCCTCGCCCCTACCCTCAGACTCCGAGGAGGATTGCGCCTGTTCGGCGGAAACCTTTGAACGCAGCAGTCTGATAAGGTTGAAGGATTTCTCAGCAGAGGCTCTTGCTGAGACCATACGACCAGGGTGCGTTACTTCCAACACCCTATAGTTCGATTCCTGATGGATAAAAAATTAACCGGTTGGTAACTTTCAGTAACTGGGCAGTCCCAACACAAAGATGTTAATGGTCAAAGGAGGACGGGAGGCCTCCCGTCGAAGGACGACGGGAGATCACTTGTCGAACGATGTAGTTTAATTAGAATAAATAGGAACTTCCGCCATCTCACCCTCTCAACCCATCATAATTTTATGCATTGATGCAAACACATTTCAGGCTTGTGCATAGCAAGACTTTCATGAAGGCAACACAAGATTTTAGATTACATTGCCAGTGTGTAATATAAAGTCTTGTGTGACCCTCTGAAAGTATTTGGATGCACTCTCCGAAATATCCTGTAATGAAGGTTACTAATCACTTGGGTTGTTACTAATCACTTAGGATGTTCAATGGACTTCTGCCTACTCACACTTTCCGCCCATCATCGTAAGCAAGAACTATTCAGGCTTGTGCATGCCAAGAATTACATGAAGGCCACATAAGATTTTAGATTACATCGCCAGTGTGTAACATAAAGACTTGTGTGACCTTCTGTAACTATTTGGCTGCACCCCGAAATGTCCCATAATGAATGTTACTAATCACTTGGGTATCTGTAGTGTGTCTTGTCTGCTACTAATCACTTGGGAATCGGCAATGGAGGACGGGAGGTGTCCCGTCATAGGACATTTACCGATTATATCGATATCGATATCGGTATCATTTTCATGTTCAATCACCTTAGACACATTGAACTTTTGTCGTGGCATGGTTGAACCTTGTACTGCATTTTTTGTACACCTCTTCTATCAGGGTTTCTTTACCACAGTTCGACCTGTTTCCGAAATATGCATCTGGTCAAACATCTCAACATAGGTTCAATACTGCATCTATCTTAACATATAAGAGATTCTGGTAAATTCGAGCACTACATCCATCCATACAATCTCTAGCAAAAGCACGTATCCTATAGCACTGTTTTTAAACCATAGAACACACTTCAACAACAGGTTATGATTTGCAAGTACCCCCACTAATTAAGAAGAGCTCAAGAGGACGGACTCTCAAATCCCCATTGATTCCAAAAGTGACAATGAGAGCTATTGAGAAAGGGAAGAAAAGGTTAATCTCCACGGAGGTGGATTTGTCCGATTTTGCTACAGGTTTTTTTGGTATCGAGGAGTTTGCTCGTTTGACACAATACCACTTGCAAGATATTGGCCTTACCAGTTGGGTCATTAGCATTGGGAAGTATAGAAATGTGGTGGAAAGGGAACTTCCTAATGGCTTAGCAATAGCATTGAAGTTGTTTGATCTTCGCGTGGTGGATGCTGCATATTCATTGCATGCTTCATCAATATAAAATCCATACCAATTCTCAATGGGCATATTGCAGAGAAATCAGGGTGTAGGCAAGGATTCTTATCCCAACAATGTCGAATGAGAACAGCCAATCTCGTTGGGGTTTCCTTAGGCAGCTGCAGTCGTTCCCTGGCCTTCACATGAGCCGGAAGATGACCTCTATCCTCGAAAAGCACCTTCCCGCTGAGCAACTCATAGTACACGATTCCAAAGATATAAACGTCAATTTTGAAGGCATAGAAGCGGGTTGGTAGCTAGTCATTGTCTTCATTGAAATTGAAAACTTCTGGGACAGTCCATGGTCTACTGCCAACGTTCTCAGTCTAGTGGGAGAATCGAGTGCTCCAATTCTTGACTTTTGTATGGTCGAAATTAGCAATCTTGGCAATGATCGAATCGCCGGTGGCAGGAGGGGTAGCAATGTCCAAGGGGGCCACAGGGGGGAACACGAAGGCGGTCAAGAGGAGTAGGGGGTCTACTGGGGGAAGATCGCGTCTTCTACGGGTTCTACGGGGAATTGGCCTAGGTTGCCTACACAAACATAACTAGGGGCTCTCCTAAAATTTACATTATGTCTATTACATTGCCTCAGCACCCAAACACTCCAGCAATTGGTGCAATCACAACCCGAGCAACTGTGCGTCCAAAAATCTTGTGGGGTGTGTAGTCCGAGGTCATGTGTTGCAACTGGTCATGACCAAATCCTTTTACAACAGACAAATACTTTTCCAGAACTGTAAGGTACCAAAGAGAGGATGTGTATTTTGTTTTATGTCATTACCATTGCAACAGAGCCCAGTAGCAACAACCCAAGTGCACCCAACCTCTTTGACAGAACAGAAATGGAAAGAGAGGTAGGGAAAGAGTGTCAGGATACCGGTCTACGTTTGGAGTGTCTAGTGTGTCAGGATACCTGCGTCAAAAACCAAGTTAACAACCCCAACATTAGATATGTTTAAGAACTGAGAGTATAGTTGGCATTGACTACACATGAAGATATTAGGTATCAATGGTGAAGAGATGTACTCATAAACATTGAATACTACGCTGTGACTACTACATTTAGGAAAATGCAGCATTCCAGCACTCTGGCCCCAGTTTGACAACCACTCATAAAGTCAGAAAGAAAGATTTTACTGTACATGTGGGGTTTGTGTTGCCGAAATATTCCCGAAGCCCGTAATCAAAAGTACACAAGCTGATATCCAAAAATGCATTATATGGCCTAAAAAATCAGGGAAGCGCCATCAAGAATGGCACAAAGTATGCATTGATTCTAGAATGAGGTTTCGTAAACTGAAAACTCTTATGAAAACGAGGCTTTTCCTAAATATAATTGTTTATTTCTCGGCTATAATTAGAATAGCATTGTATGTAATGTAATTCCGTGGTGTTGCATCCATGTGCTCACAAACTTTTGGCAAATTTCCCTATTGCATTAGGCTGATAATAATGAAAACAAGGACCAATGAATTTTCCAAGTGGATTCCAAACTTCCTTCCAAAGTTTGATTTGACCAAGTATTTTTGCTGAGACTTGGATTTTTCATGTTCCACATTCAACTCTGTGTCACCTATTAGGTGTTGTCTCAAAATATCAACCCAAACTAAAAGAATTTAAGGGGGTTTGCTTTGTATGTGAAATTTTCGTCTATTCAATGTAATGTACAATGCACATTGCATTGCTGAAATTTTTTCAGTTTTGATCAATTTAGCAAATTAGATTTTAGATATTTTGTAGATAAGTTTTATATTACCAAACCAGACTAAATGTTGTTGGAGCTAACAACATTTTGGTGGACCACGTCATTGTAAATTTGGTCCGTTGTTGGAAACTGAAAATGTGAATGAAGCCGCCACTGGACGTTCTTTGTATGTCATCCCACTCCACCTAACCTCCAAAATAGATGAGAAAATGAAATGGCATTGGCACCCATCATGTTTGGGAAAGTTGGCCCGGTGTAGGCAACCCTACAAATGCAAGTCTATCGTGGAGTCTTTGCACTCCCACTTGTGAAAGCGCAAACAATTTGGCAAAAGAAGGATTTGTGTCACTCGCTTGCACATCAATATCGATATTTGCATTTTTCCAGACCTCCTCATGATCTTCCTCATGATATGTTGAATCACCCTCATATACATGCAATTCTTCTAGGTCTCGTCCTCTTACAACATATTTCCTAAGTCCAATGTAAGAGTTTTACAATGACTGGATGTTAATTGCGATCCACCCAAATGAGACCTATTGAGGTCTATGACAACACACCAATTTGTAGGAGTGTGAAACACTTCCAATCCTTGCACCCCATCACATATGCTAGTTCTTCTCCTCAGCCCCTGGGGCAGTGCATTCACAAGATGGAACCGCTTGCCCAGTTGCCACATATCAATCGTGTTGGGTATTTTTTTATGGGCCAGATAATAATAATTGATATATGACACCTCCTGAAAAAGCCTAAAATATGGTATCTCTTGACCACAAAGGGCTACTACATTCCGGTAAGAAAGTGGACACCTTTTTTACACAAATTTTTGGATTGAACCCGCAACCACTTCCGAGGTGGTATGTGCTCATTACATTGGTTGATTGTCCGGGTCACATAAAATAGGTACCCCTACACCTTCAAAAAATCATGTCCGATTCTTATTTTCACACGTTGTAATTTCAAATTTGCAGGTCTCACAACATGCACATTTTAAAGGTTCATGACATGAATTCATCCAATTTCATCCATAAAAGTGATGTTGTGGATGAAAAGTGACTTGACTCGAAATGGGTCACGTCGACATTTAAAGGTTAACATGAATACACTCAATCAATTTTATTCTAGTGAAGACTGAAAGTCGGAGACCAGTTTTAGTGTAGAGGAGGGATAGGGTGACACAATGCCATGTCGTTGTCAGCCACAACATCGTCATCATTTTTTTTGGACTGCCCTAAGGGAAAAAACTGAACTTTGAAATTTGTTTTTGCAAATATCGCTTTCTTCTTTTCTTCAACCACATCATCATCGTCATTTTTTTAAGCTGCCCCAAAAAGAAGAAAAATTAAAAAACTTATTTTCAAAATTTATTTTGTGAATTTGATATCACTTTCTTCCTTTCTCTTATTTCTCCACACATTCAATGTAAATGTTACAGCACTTCTATATATTAATTATGATAAACCACCAAACATAACTCAATGGTATGCCCGGTTTTTGAAACGCTCACAAATTCAATTCTTTGGTTTTGTTTGGTTTCAATTTACTAACAGATCACAATTATATACATATATATATATTCGCAATAGCTAATGAAATATCAAGACTCTTTAATGTTGGATTTTTGTCTCCAGTCTATATTTTGGACAAAAAATACAAATATATTTGTTTATTATAAGTACACATCAACCAATTGTTTGATAGATATTAGATGAATGTACATCTGGATTCCATGTAGTCTCTATGTTTGAATATTTTAGATCTACTTGGAAGATTTTGATTTAAAAAAATCTTTTATAGGACCCACTCTTGATAGAAGTAGTAGCCATAAAATGAAGTGGAGTCAACTCTCATACCTGCTGGTTGATCTAGAGTATCCATTTTTCTCAACAAGCTCAAAAAACTGATGCTACCTTAATGTGGCAAAAAAACACTTAGAAACGTTGAACTGTTTGTAAAATTTGAATACATTCTTCTCAGAAGTCGTCAGTAGTAGTGCGTAGCAACACGTAGCCCTAGTTCTAGGGACAACTAAAGGTCATAGACTAGTTTTAGTGTAGAGCAGGAATAGGGTATCACCACATCATCATCTCCATGTGAGTCATCATTGATACCCTCTACGTACCCATATACCTCCCAACACTGGCACATACCACCTCACATCGATTGGCTTCACAAAGTGTCCACTTTCATGCCAGAAGGCACTAGCTTTTGAGGATGAAGAGACACCATACCCTTATAGTGATGGTTCACAATTGGATGCCACTTGGACAAACACACCAAACCAACAATGTCTTATACACATAAATCAAACCATGCTTGTCACTTTGCAAGGATAATTATTTTCTTGTTAATTTTAAGTAGACGGGTACTTTTTTTTTTTTTTTTGAGAAGAGGGGCAGTAAGATAATGGACCCAAACGTCCCAGAGATACAAAGAAGAAAAAAATAACCTCTGATAAGGTGCCTGATACAGGCTGATACCAAACTTACTAGTAAGCATTTGAACTTTAAGAAGTACTCCTTCCAAATATTGAAAAAAAGAAAAACAAAAGAAAAAGAGAGAAAAAGGATTTTCTGCTGAATGGTGCGCCACGTGGGGTGCCATTCCCGTTGAAGTCTTAACGACCTAACCGTTCTTCGCAACGGGAAATCTACAACACGTCCATGCCCTGTCTGCGCTCTGCAATCTCTCTCTTGCTGGATCTCTCCAGCTCCTAGGTTTTCAGCAATCTCGTTAGAGAATGACTCTCCTTCCGCAATTCAAACAGATTCCGGATTGTTTCGTTGGTTGTCCTCTCATTTGAACCAGGAATGTCTTGTTGTTTTGGCTACTCCAGCTCCTGCATTGAGATGATGCAGTGACTTCTCTTCCTGTCAAGCTGGACAAATGGATCCCAGTGAGAGTCCTCCAGGAACGCTAGCTGTCATGGACGACGCCTTGTCATACGAGGAGAGCCTCAACAGACTCTACACCGAGGTGAGTGCCCGCTTGTTGTTGCAGCTGACTTGGATTCCGTAGGATTGATTTTCGATTGAAAATTTCCCATCTTCCGCCGATATTAGTTTGTCGATACGGAAGTTCGTAAGGGCTCACACTGAACTTATTAAATTCGATCCCCCAATGTGCTGTAGAGTTGTCCAATTTTAATTCGTGATTATCAACAAGTCTTTGTTCTCGCCTGCCAAGCAGTCTTCGTGTAGGGAGAGTCTGATGCTCTTACACTAGTAGTACCTTTGTGTATTTGTTTAGGCTTTTGTTACCAAAAGCTCTGAACTTTCCCCCTTCCCGTCTTCTTCCCTACTCACAGCTCCGATCAACTTCTATTGTCTGCTATTGCTCTCTATTTGAGCTCCCAAATGTCTGCCCAGTTGATCTGGTTTGGTATGTGGGTGCCCAATGGAGTCGAATGTGAACAACATGTGGGCACTGCAGGCTGCAACCTGGAAAAAGGAGAGAGTCCGACTGATGGGGCTACTGAAAGTTACAAAAGAAGATCTGAAGGAGAGGTCACTGTCTCTGAGTTTGCTTCAGACTTCGCTTGCTGATGCACTGATAGCGAAGGTGCCATCCCATTCTGTCTGTGACAAATTGAACTTTTTTGGTGCCCAAGCTCTTTAGTATCAACTCTTTGGTTGCTGTTTCAATTGGGAGATGGAGTGGAGTCAGTCATCATGTCTCTGTTGCAGGAAGCGACCAGAAGACGCATCTGATTCCATGGGTGAGATGAGGAGTAACTTGGTCACTTACTTGGTCTTGCTGCAGACCAGGGATGATGATTCTGCAAAAGCCAAACATATGCACAAACTGGCAGTGGATTTGAAGGAACGCCTTCTCTTTTGGTCAGCCTCCCTCTCAGGCTATGAATTGACAGGCTTCATGCTATACCATCATGTCAATAATTCTTTGAGAAGTTTGGAAAGACAAGTGGATGCTTTAAGCCTATTTTAGGACCATCCACAATCAGCCTATACTTTATTTGTTTCAGAATGTATGAAGTAGCATGGAACTTGACACTCTGTGTACCTTGCAGTGAATCGCAAATGAAGTCTCTTCGAGAGGAGCGTGACAATTATGTGCTTGACATTACGGTTCGTACTGCTTCTTGTGTGGCCTTTGTCTAAAAGAGCTGCTCAAAGGGGATTGAGGGGGGGGGGGGGGCTCCACTGAGCACAGGGGTTGCCACAGGCTCCTCGCAGCATCCACTGGGAGACTTCTTGTACTAGGGCTTGTCAAGAAATGATTTTCTTCTAGCATTTGAAGTTACAAGGGATGTCTGAGCATGGCAGATGTTGGAGGGGAAAATGGCGACATGCACCTTGATTGCAGAGGAGCAGGCTGACTTCATAAAAAATCAGCTTGACACTAGCCAGAAGCTGGAGACCAGGTGAGAACCTAAACAACATAATGGATAAGATGACAGCTTTGTCGAACAATTGTGTGTCTGAGGTGGGTGGTGTGCTTGGAAACAGAGTACGACTTCTTCAGACCACCTTGCAAGAGCGTGAAAGTGACTTCAAGGAGGTCAGTATTCTGAGTGTTTACTTCCTGTTAGACATTCACCATAAAAGACCTTCATGTGACTGATAAGACAGCCTGTGAACTAAATTCTTGGACCAAGCTAAGTAAGAACATGTGGACAAGCTAGCACTTTGACCAAGTTTGAACGGAGATGGAGCAAGAGCTAAATTGAGGTTCTGAACACTTAGTAAACTGCTGTCAATTAAATTGGACCTGGTCAGTAATCAGGTGCTGGGGAAATTTGGAGAAATCCACAGATAATCAGCCTTCAGAATTAATTTTCTTGAAGCATCTGTGACTACTCCATGTTTGATGGCATGTGACCTTCATGCTATTGACTACACAGTGCGTGATGTTGAGTCACATGCTGAAGACTTTCTACTTTGCTCATTGAAGCCCAATGCATCCATCAGCTTCAGTTTCTGCTATGGGTTCAATCATGTAGAATCTTCTGTTTGCTGCATCACTAGACTGATTCTCTGCACTATTTTACTAAGGAGCAAGCAAGGATGGATGAACGGTTGAGCCTGCACCAACAACGTGCCGCCCTTCAGGTTCTCTCTACACTGCTTCATCTTTGCAGTGTTTTCTTGAGGTTTTCCTGATTCATAGTGGATGGGGGGGCTACAGGGTCCGTAGGGTGACTAAGCTCTGGCAAGGGGGTCGATAAGAGACTTCCACTTCACTAAAAGAAGCAGAAAAGCTTGAATGTCACGGTGTCCAGTAATAACCATGGGTTGGCCTGGTCTATCATGCATTACAGTTCTCAAGTGTCTTGTTGTCCTCACAGTCTGTACTCCATATTTTCTTAGCGCATATAGTTCTTAGTCAGCAGGAGATTCTTAGTGTGGACAGAAGAAGTTTTTTATGTCCACAGGAGGTCCAGAGAGCGCTATGATGGAACGAGGAGAACCTGTCAACGGACCCCAGACATTGCTTGGAGAGCCATAGTGTAGAGAGGGATCAGATGCCCCCTCTTAGAAAGCCAAACCTTGCCAATGCCTTCGACGCTGTTCTAGTTTTCAGCTGAATTCCTGTCGCTTATGACTTTCACATGAATCCTTGAAGTGCTTCCATCTCTGAATCCTTGTCACTTTGGTGGAACTGAACTTCCACTTGAAAGTGTTGTTGGGTGTAAAGTTCTCTATTATATGGGGAATGGCAGGACAAGAAGATCAAGAAGCTGCAGCAAGACTTGGAGGTTACCAAACTGCACCTCTCTAAGGTTGATACCCTTTTCATTTAGATCCTGCTAATGCAGCTTCTAGAGAACAGTTTGAAACTTTCAAACCATTCATTTTACTCTCTCTGGAGATATGCAGAGATGCATTGATCTGTAAGCAGTGTAGGTTTTGGGTGAAAGCCAGGTGGAGACCAGAGAAGCTGTGTTGGAGGAGCAGCTTGAAACTCAGGTGAGAGACAGTCTTGAACCACGTTCTTGACAGGGGAAATAATAGATGTCCAGTGGCTCTCATTAACGCAGTAAACTTCCATTCTTGTCTGGTGGTGGTCCAACACATTAGATAGTGATTATTGTAGTTGAAGGTTTTCATGCAAATGTGGTGCAGTATGCAAACCACTGCAACCAATTCAATCAGTAGAGACTGATCCCTAGAGCAGCCGTGATGGTGTCCCACAGACTACATTGAGTCCAGTCACTGGGTTCTTGTCACTTTAAGATCAAAACCAGGCAAACTAAGAGTCCTCCTGGCAGACTTCCACTTCCGTGGATGCCTCTTTATTCGGGAAGAGGTTTCATGTGCCTTCATCTCTTAATTACATGAAAGCAGTAAAGGTCATACAGTATTACACTAACTTGTTATAAAGTAGAAGGCTGTGTAACTTCTTAACGGACATTTATAAAGAATGCCCCAGGCCTCCTGCCCTCCCCCACTCTGAATGTATTTGGCTTTTCTTTCTTCTTGTCACACTATTGCTCTCCTACCTCCTCCCAGTTTAGTTCTCCTTGCCTGCCAGAGAGCCCTGCAGCACTCACAGAACCCTGGTGGAATCGTCTGGTGCTTCCAGGTTTGTACTTTTTGTAATGATGATGGTTCTCTTAGTGTCTAGGGCTCCATACGTGGATATTTCCTAGCATTGAAGCTTAGGCTGGTTGGGGTAGACGAGCATATGTCAAATGACCACCAAGGAGCTTCATGCAACCACCAAGGAAATTGAGGAGCTTTCGGGCGCATGTGCTGATCTCCGTGAGCAACAGGTTAGAATTACACAATTGGTAACAGTAACATAAGAGAAACTTGGGATTATTGGTAGTCAGAGCAGTGCACGCTAGAAGTTTGACCTCTATACTTCCTGAAACTCAGGTGAAATCAAACACATGGGAAGCATAAATGATTTGTATTAACAGAAACTGCAATATGTCGAGGTGCTTTGAAAAATCTGACCCTTCGTTGTGGACCATCCACAGATACTGTGTAATTACAGGTCGTGTTTTGAGGTTTGCAGCAGAAAGCAACTAAAGAAGCACTCGTTTGTAATCTTTCAATGTGTGTGTAGAGAGCTCAGCTTGGGGAAGGAGAGCCAGTATCTCGCAACAATGCACCTGCCAACAGTGGGTTACAACTATGACAAAACTGACCAATTTTCTTTCAATTTGAGCATATAGAGGTGCCTTTGTGAGTGCAGGAGAGGATGGAGCAGATCTGGGCTGATAATGCCCGGCTGGTACAGCTTATGGCTAATGTCGAAGAGTATCAAGATCTTGTGAGTGGTAAGTAGCAGGGAAAAAGTAATCACTCAAAAGAGCAGCCCTTGTTTCACTTAAGTTGATGTGATAGACATCTGCCATATTTAGCCGTCAAAAAGTATCAGGTACTCCCTTGCATTTGCAATCCCACATAGCAATTGGGTCTGCTGAAATGCTTATATGTTGTGAGGTCATCTCCAAACACTTTCCACAATTCTGTGTGCTCCTCTGTTGCTAGTGATTGTCTGTATCTGCACACTTCCTGCTGATGAATGCAGAGATGCAAGATGGGAAAGGATTGGTGTACATGCCCCTGTCTTCTAAGGGTGCGAGATTTCAGGTACAGGGTGTTCCACATACGTTGGTCCATTTACCTCTGCTTATTATTCATTTTGTGGGTCCAATAGTCACAAGGATCCACCTAAGGATGTTAGAAAGTTTTCCATCCTTTTGTGCAGTAAGGTTGGTTTAATGTTTCTGCTCGCTCTCAGAGCTGTGTGGACCTTATAAGCTGATGTTCAATTGTAGTCTTTGGGCTGCTTGTTAAGGGTCTCACTTTCTTTCTTGTATCTGGCTTTCTTTGGTCCCGTATGCTCTTTTGAGCTTCCTGCGAACATTATAACATTTTACTTCATTTCATGTCATTTGTTCATTGTTTTTGGGCTGCTTGTGGAAGGCCCCTCTCTCATCCTTGTTTCATTTTGTCTCTCTCCAATAAGCCCTTTGAGCTTTCTGCGGGCGTTATCAAGTCCCCCCAGTTTATTTCCTGAAGAACACTTCTTCTATTTCCCTCTATACTATGAGATCCCTGGGAGATTCCACTGTCTATTCCTTGGAACCCAATCTCTCACTTAAGTCTTCCACTATGAGGATCAGAAATGCTTGGCACCTTACCTGCACGAGGCACTCACCCTTAGACAATCACTTGAGCAATAGTTTTTATCTGTGGCTCTGGTTTTGTTTCCTCTCTCATGTTTTCTTCCATTTAGTCCCATAAGCTCTGTGAGCTTTCCGTGGACATTATAAAGCACCATTTCATATCTTCTGGGGCCCTCTGGGAGTCCCTGGGACGTAACAACTTTCTTTCCGTTTCTTCCCCAGCTGTTTCCACTCTGGCCAAGCAGTGTCGGGTGTGTATTGTGACAAGCCGGGGCGAGCAAATGTGAATGAGGATATCATACCTTTCTCTATTCTGCTGGCATCATGTGAATTGACAGTGTGTGGTACAGTAAACATCAAGGGCGGGTGAAGAGTTACAGCTAAAGAAAATAGATGTAATTCTTGCTTACGCTCTATTACTTCCTGTTGTTTTGGTATGCAGCGGTTGTCACACCGGTACAGTTGTTGTAAACATCATGTCAGACCTGTCCAGATGAAGACAGAGGCTGCTCAGTGGTAAGAAACTAGAGATTGTGCATGTAAGTTCAAATTAATAACCTGTCAACTGGAGCTCTGAGGGCTCAAAAAAGGCTAGGTGTTCCTGGAGTATCATAAGTTTTCAAGTAGGACAACGTTTCATCCTGTCTGGTCTCTGATCGAATCATCGAGGTTTAGACCTCTCAAAGCAACATGATGTTGTTCATTCTGGCCACATTCATTTTCAGGGTGTATCTTGAATCAAAATTGCTGTCATATGGCAGGATACCTGCTGAGGCTTATGACATGGTGATGGCTTTCCGCAAGCAGAACTGCCCCGATGTTCCAACTGCCACATTACAAGAGCTTCTGGTACCCTCTCTATCTGGCACTCAGCCTTTGTGCTGCCTGAGCTTTTGAGTACGTCTTCTATGGTTTGTTTTCTGTAGTTCAGTTGTTTTAATTGTGGCATGTAGGCCTTTAGGACCTCACATGAACATAGTAAGTTTATTTTGTCCTCTTCTTCGTTTCCTCTCTGACTCTCTTGCTTCTAAAGGAAACACCCCCTTCCTCTCTTAGCATAATAACATAATAACAATAAGCCTGAATCTGTTTGATGTGCAGGCTGATATGAGCTTCTTCTGGCGGGACCGGGGGAAACACCAGGCAGTAAGATTATTGAACTTCCAATTTTTTTTGTTTTTGCTGCAAATGGAAAGCATACATTTCATGGTGTATCTCATCATCTTTGCCCATCGAAAATGCAGGTACAAATGAAGAGAAGTTACGAAAAGCGTATTACTGATCTAAAGAGGCAGCTTCTGCAGCGGATACCGTATGGTCAGGTAAGCTATCCCATACATTGGATAGAAGACAGTGGTACCAACAGCAAAGGTAGAAATTGACAGGAGATAGAGGCATGCCAGCGGAGTTAGAAGCAGAATATGAATGAAGTTGTCAGAACAAGTTTCACTCGTATTCCAGTTCTGAATGGGAGGCTAATTAGCTTATCAAACTATGTCTGTAAAATAGAGTCCTGACACTTGAAGAATCACCATTAAGGCTTGTGGCTAGTCTTACAAATTGAAGCGGGCACCCAATTAGAAGAGTGACTTGAGAGCATGAGTTGAGCTCCTCAACATCTTGGGCTCCTGGAAATAAAACCAGTGTACAATGGGCTATCACAAATGTGATTAGTCTACTTCTACCCAGCTTCTGCTAATGATGGCTTTTGCCTACCTCTAGAACTGAAAATCTGAAAGTCAAATGGTCAGGATGGCCTGGAGACTCACAATTACACATGAAACATGTCGTTATAATATCTTCCCATGTGTGATTGCCCACAGGTGGTGCCAACTGCAGTAATTAAACCTGTTCGAAAAACAGACACTAATAAGGTGAGCTTTCCGCAGACGTTATAAAGCACCATTTCATTTCATTCATTTCATTTACTTCTTTCCCTCTTGACTCAAAGAATTGTGGGCTAGGTTCTACCAGATCCACAAAGATATCAATCAGCTTGTAAGGTCTCAGAAGAAATTATACTGGGACAAGCTATACAGTGACATAAACTCAATCCACCATGGTGGTAATGAGAAGAGATTCTGGTTGGCCCTTCAACGTTTGTACAAGCCGAAAAACTGTCAGCAAGTACAAGCACTGAGGACTACTAAGGGTGCAGTGGTGACTTCAACGGTTGACATTGTCAAAACCTTTGAAACCCACTACAGTATCCTTGGCAGAATTTCGAGGTCTAACTAACAGTGAGGGGTCCTCTGAAGAATGGAAGGACAGTTGGAAAAACTGTTCCTATGATTCAAGACAGCCCTTTAAGCGGATATAAAGCTGGTGGACCTGATGGCATAATCGACGAGCTTATCAAGCACGGTGGCGTTCCCATGATAGAGGCCCTTGTACTTCTCTTTAACCTTATCTGGAGGACTGAAATTAACCCCTTTCACTGCCGACAGGGGGTCATTGTCAATCTATACAAGAAGTGTGACAGACAAGAACCGGGAACTACCGAGGCATCACGCTCCTCAATGCAGTTGGCCAGATATTTTGTGGAGTTATAAGTACTTGTCTCGAGGTTGATCTGGAATCTAGAGGTTGTTTCACGAAGGCCAGCTGGCTTTCGGCGAAACAGGGGCTGTGTGGATCATATCTTCACTCTAAGCCAGATTATCCAGGGAAGGAAAAAAGAAGGGAAACCCACTTTTGTATTTTTCTTGGATGTCAAAAAGGCTTACGACACAGTGTGGAGAGACTGGGGAAGATGTGGAGAGTGGTTCATAACTTGTATGCTCACACCAAAAGTTGTGTCACTGTTAATGGACAGAAGTCTAACTTCTTTGACATAGACCAAGGTGTAGCTCAAGGATGTACCCTCTCCCCTCTGCTCTTCAATGTTTTCGTCAATCAACTCCTCAAGGATGTGGAAGGTGAGGGATTTGGGTTAAGGGTGGGTGATGCCACCATACCAGCCCTTATGTTTGCAGATGACTTCGCAGGCATAGGGGAGACTCCTTCCAATCTCCAGGAGTTGTTTGATTGTGCGAAGAGATACTTTGACCTTTGGGGGCTAGAGGTTAACGTCAGTAAATGTGCAGTGGTGGCATTCAACGACCGAGGAGAGAGAGGAGGTGATCTCAAAGTGGCAGTGGGGAAGCCAAGAGATTCCGGTCCTCCCTTCCTACACATACCTTGGTGTTGAGTTCCTCCAACTGTAATTTGGATGCACATAAAAGTGGTTCAAACTGGCAAGTGCAAAGCGCTGGGTCTCACTAAATTTTTCCACTGCAGAGGGATCAACTCAAGGTAAAAAAAAACCATTCTTTGTTGTGTTATTAGACCTGCCTTGGAGTACGCATCAGCAATATGGGTTGATAACTCCAACCAGTCTAAGTCTCTGGAATCCATTCAAATGGGGTGGCTCAAGGAGTGCATGTCAGCAAGCTCCAAAACAGCCAATGTGGCTGTTCAGGGTGCGTTTGGCATCCCTTCCTTAAGCTCCCAACGAGATGAATTCAAGGTCAGATGGTAGGGTCAGCTGCAACATATATCCAACATCAGATATCCTAAGTTAATTGACTCTATATCTTGGAAGCAGGATCGCCCTGTCAAATAGGCTAAGTCCTGGCGGAAGACAGTAGAAGAGATTCTGAAGGATCAGAATCTTAGCCCGCAAGTCTTGACCCTGCTGGCAAATCTTGACCCTGCTGACTTAGAGGCTGTAGTGTCCAAAGCCATGTCTGTTGCCAGGAAATTGTCTGATGAAAATGAAGTTAGGCAGAAAACTTCCCTGAACTTGTTTCCAGTCTGTGACATTGGGGAGGACATCATGGATGGCCTCAAGGGTTTACTCACTCTCGGCACGAGACTCAAATTTAAACTCAGGGCGGGAAGCCTACCTTTGAACAGCAAACAGAAGCAGAGAGGAAAGGGAGAGTGCAATTGCCTGTTGTGTGGACAACCTGAAGACAATATTCATTTTCTGATTCATTGTCTGGGATTCTCTCACCAGAGAGATGCTCTCTTCAAATCTATCAAGGGTCTGTTTACCAACTTTGAAAGTCTCGAGGCTGAGCGAAAAGCCCAGGCCCTTTTGGGGCCTAGTTATTGGACAAACCACACACAGCTGGTTGATGCTTGTGTCAATGGATTTCTAGAGGATATCTGGAAAGCCCGGATCAATTGTTTATTCCATGGTAAGTCTTACTACCAGCGTCAGCCCCTGACAAAGGTAGGTTCTGTCCCTTTGTGTTCCGCTCAAACTGGGCGTGAGGTCAATGGCCACAAAGGTTACGGCAAACAATGTCTTATGAGTACATTCTCTTGACTCACGGACCGGAAAGTAGAAAAGAAGTGAAGAATAAAGGGGATGGAAGCTTCTGAACTGCTAGTAATGTTTGTTGACACCATAATTTTCTGCTAGGGGTTTTATTTTGTCTGAAGTATTTTATGCGGTTATTATAGTGCTATTTCTATTCCCCTTTGGGTCTGCTGAAATCTAGACCTGGGTTGATTAGCATCTTGGGGTAGTGTGGTGGCTATATGCTTATGTCTCGAAGAGCTCTGTTGTCATTTTTAACTGGAAGGCATTGAATGCATTGAATACAGAGCTCAGTGGTCCCTGACAAGAGTTACCTGGCTGACACTCACCTAGGACTTGATTTCTCTTACAATTGCAGTTGGGATGCCAATACTCAAAAGGTGGTCAAAACGGGCAGGAAAGGACCAATTCCCATTTTCTTCCACTGCAGGTCTTTTACAGTACGGTAATAGATCCATGCTTTTCCGTTCCATTGATCCAACATTACAGTTATTGGTTGCCTTTGTCGGAGATTTGGACAACACTGCTGGCTAGTCCTTAAATATTTGGCATGATATGCCATAAGTTTTACCAAAAGGGATTGTCGGAAATGCTTTGTAATGATTACCTCGAGTACGGCCTTGCTTGACTGCAACCTAATACTAGTCAAATCCGCTCATTGACACCATTCAATTATTCTAATGAAACTCAAGGAATTATGTGAATGTGAACAAGTTGTACCAGACAATATGGCGCTGTTTAAGTATCATATAAAAGGATTATAATGTTATGACATCCAAAGTAAGCTCAGAGAGTTTATGAACCAAGGAAAGGATTAAGAACCAAGAAAGAAAAGTGGGGCCCACAATAACCAGCCAAGACCAGGAGAACCTTACACAATTTCTGGGATTGTGGGATTTTGAATTGCTAAAGGGACCACGAAGGCCAGAGACAACCCCTCCAGATAGCACACATGGACTATCAACCCCTTCCCCTTGGACAAGGCCGAAGAAAGCTGTGGAAGGTCGAATATGGTGCTCTGCTGTGTAACGGATAAGGTACATGTGATTTAATCTAGTAACAATGAATTTGTGGCTGGATCACAGACCAGTGTGGGCTATCTGTCTGGCAGTAGTAAAAAGGGATTGCCCCAATGCCATCATTTGGGCAATGGAAGTTATCTAGATGTTCTGCTCTCCCTTGGAAAGCTGCCTCTCTCTGCCTCTCAAGTGGTTTCTTGTTGTTCTACTTTTGCCCCATGGTCCATTGAGGGCCCCTGTGGACATTTTTTTGTTTCTTTCATTTCAAATCATGTCTTATTCTCCTGTGTGTAGGGGCTGCAGGTTGTCCTGATCTTACTGCGTTGAAGATAGTGACCCACAGGCTGATTATGTCTCCATCCAGAGGTAAATGAACGCTGGAATGTTAATTGTAAGAGTGTGTGCCTTGTGAAGATGCACTCTTAATAACCATCACATCATTCTTGGATGGTACATAAGGCACTATGACGTGACTGCCATCTAAGTTGGTGAGCTAAGCATGTTTCCCTCTATCTTCTTTTCAATACATGAGGGGATCCATGTTTTCTCTGCAGATAACTAGTCAGACCAATAAGAGTCCCAATAGGCAAACTGGAATGTTGCGTAGCTTGTGTTTCCAATCTGTACGGTACAATTGTCGTTTTAGTTGAACTCATTTGTGCTTGGAAGCATTACAAAGAGTTTAATGAAGCGGCGTCTTTAGTCTGATTGACTCCAAGTGACAATTATCAAGGGTGGACATGTCCCTGACCTGAGGCTTTCAGCTAACAACCCCACTCACACTGTTATGTTGTCCTTTCAGATGATGAATGGTTTCTCGTTTACAGGGAAGCTCCAAAAACACACTATGTTGACAATCAGCCGAACACTTTTTATCTCTCTGGTAAGAAGGAAGCAAGCATGCGTTCTACTTGTTGTTGATTCTGACTTCAACTCTGTTCTAACTGTATCACCTTGTTAAAAAGACTCATTACTCTAAGCTGAATTCTCTGTCCAGCTGTCTTTCAGCCTTGAGAGCCCCTCCACACCAAGGTGCAGGTTATGGTCAGAAGTGAAGTCGAAGGAGTACATGTGATACCTGTGAACTACACCCTCAAGGTTATGTCACAGCCAAAACGTCCACACGAAACATTTAATGACTATTTTTCTCTCTCAGACACATGTGAAGATTTGTGGGTGCAAGGCCCATCTGCGTTAAAATGTTGATTCCAGTACAGACCACATGGTCACAGGTACTGCCCAAGGAGAATGTCTGCCTCTTACCTTAAGTTGTCTCTGGAATGGGACAAGTGAAGGGAATAGGTGTGTGCTTGGCTGATCTGCGACTCAACTGAAAGAGTGGGTGGGTGTGAATTTCATCACATCTAGTATTAAGTAGAGTTGAAGTGGGACAAGTCACCTTCTGACACAGCAGGCACTAGTTTTGTTTGAATTGTGGTCCCGCCAGCATATGGATGATGGCAACAACCATGAAGGTTTTACTTGACAGCAACATACAAATTTTGTTTCACGTCAAGCATTGAGAATTGACACTGGAACACCACCCTTTTTTCACGTGCAGATGGGGTTTATAGAGTATGTGCGACTGCAATCCGACCCTACTGAATACTTTCAAAACGGATCCCAGTCTTTGGGCCAAGCCAATCTGCTTGACTAGCTACAGACATCGCAGAGCTTCCAGAGTCTTGTCTCAAGGGGAACCAACCGAGGGAAAGCGTTTTTTATCTTCTGGAAGAAATGAAGAATACAATCACTACGTTGATTAACCATCTCATCCTTGTGTATTCACGGGTATCCAATACACTTCTGTCCCTGTTCTTCGCTTGGAGCTGACAAAACTCCAAAGGGACTAATCAGGCATACTAATCATTAGCCAGTCCGCTGTTGCGGGTATGGCATTCGGAGGTGACAGCAGCTCCGACGGTACATATGACGGAACAGACTCTGGATTTGTTTGTGAGCCTGATGTACTTTATCTCCATCGGATGTGCACTGTGCAGATGACCCGGTCTTCTATTATATGCACTTCTTGCCCTATGGAAGTCTGACCTCTTCTTCACAGATCCTGGCATGTGTAAAACTTATCCTGTGTTCTCCGACAGACCTAACCTTTCCAGAAGCAAAATGTGAACTACCCTTCCTTGAACCGACTATCCAAACCTGTCTAGATTCTAGACCTCAACCATCTGAGGACGCATTCAAACTTGGAACAGTTTCCAAGATTCCGAAAAGCCCGTGTACTTCCAAAGCTGTGCCAAAGACGTCCACAGCCAAGCCACAGACAGCTCTCTCATTCCCATGCTTGCTGTGGACCCTTCACAAGCTCCTATACTTCTCCACACAAAATACTCCACTCCGAAGTCACTATGCTCAAGTCACTCTCTTTCATCACGCAGGGCGGTGGAGTTCCACGTCTCGAATCACACCCAGTCATCTGCTCGGTATGCAAGCTGGGGCAGGCCTGCCATTCATTGCAACTACAGCGGCAGCACTGCATTTAATGGAGGCTGGAGGCAAAGACCGGGAGAGGGAGGTGGCAACGACAGTTGTGTATCTGGTGGAAATGTGGGACTACTCTGCAAGGTGGGGCAATTGGAGGCACCACTGGAAATTCTGGATTTCATGCAGCAACGTGGCTTCCGTGCATACTCCGAGAGCTGTGTTCGTCTCTTGCAGGGATATGCAAAGACGAAGGCCCTGGAAGATGGCAAGGAGGTCCATGCCCACATCATGAAAAGTGGATTCGAGCCAGATATCTTCCTAGGAAATAACCTTGTTAGTATGTATGTGAAGTGTGGAAGTGTTGTGGATGCACACCAAGTGTTCAACCAAATGCCTAAACGGAGCGTGGTCTCATGGAATACGATGATTGCAGGGCTTGCTAAGGAAGGGCATGGTTCAGAGGCATTTGAATTCTTTCGCCAAATGCAAGAAGAAGGCCTGAAGCCCTCCAAGGTCACATTCATTAGCATTCTCAATGCATGTGCCAGCCCAGCAGCACTCGAACAGGGCAAGCGGCTACACGCCGGCATAATCAGAGCTGGTTTTGAATCAGATGTCCAAGTGGGGACTGCACTTGTCTGTATGTATTGCAAGTGCGGGTGTGTGGGGGATGCGCGCCGAGTATTTGACACAATGCCTGAACGAGATGTGGTCTCATGGACTGGGATGATGGCAGGATATGCTCACCAAGGGTACAGTGAAGAGGCTTTGGACCTCTTTCAACAAATGCAACTAGAAGGCATGAAGCCAAACAAGATCACCTTCATCAGCGCGTGTGCCAGCCCGACCACCCTGGAAATGGGCAAGCAGATTCATGCAAGCATCATCAAAGCTGGATTTGTGTCAGATGTCCAAGTGGGGACTGCTCTTGTCAGCATGTATTGCAGAAGTGGGAGTGTGGTGGATGCGCACCGAGTGTTCTTCAAAATGCCTGAACGGAATGTGGTCTCCTGGACTGCGATGATTGCTGGATCAATCCAGTGTGGTCATGCTGAGGATGTTTGCGAGTTTTTTTGGCAGATGCAGCTAGAAGGCATTAGCCCAAACAAGATGACTTTCACCAGCATCCTCAAAGCGTGTGCCATCCTAGCAATTCTTGAAGAGGGAAAACGGGTCCATGCGCACATTTTGCAATCTGGATCCGAGTCAGATGTTTATGTTGGGACTGCCCTTGTTGACATGTATGCCAAATGCGGAAGCCTCAAGGATGCACGAGAAGCATTTGACAAAATTCTTGAAAGGGACCTGTTCGCCTGGAATGCAATGATGATGGGATACGCCCAGCATGGGCACGGAGAAGAGGCTCTGCAAGTCTTTGAAGACATGCAATTGGAAGGGGTGAAACCCAACCAGGTCACATTCCTCTGCGTTCTCTCTGCATGCAGTCATGTGGGCCTGGTGGATAAAGGTCATCAATACTTTATTTCCATGAGTCGAGATCATGGCATCACACCGACAGAGAATCATTATAGCTGCATGGTTGACCTTCTTGGCCGTGCAGGAAGGTTGGACGAGGCTGAGGACTTCATCAACAACATGCAAATTGAATCAGGTGCTGCAGTGTGGTGGGCCTTGCTTGGTGCTTGTAGGATCCATGGCAGGGTGGAGCTAGCAGAATGCGCTGCAGAACAGGTCCTCAGGTCTGAACCGGAAAATGCTGCAGTGTATGTGCAGCTTTCAAACACTTACTCTGTGGCCGGAAGGTGGGAGGATGTAGCAAAGGTCAGAAAGGTCATGGAGGACAGAGGTGTGAAAAAGGAGGCAGGGTGCTGCTGGATTGAGGTCAACAGCAGGGTACATACGTTTGGTGTGCAGGATCGATCACACCCACAAACGGAGGAGATCTATGCTGAGTTGGAGAGATTGACCAGGCAGATGAAGGAGGCAGGATATGTGCCAGACACACGGTTTGTCTTGCATGATATGGATAAGCGGACAAAAGAACAGGTTCTCTGCCACCACAGTGAAAAACTGGCCATTGCATTTGGGCTCATCAGTACACCCCCTGGGACGACTATCCGCATAATGAAGAACCTGCGGGTATGTGGTGATTGCCACACTGCCACCAAGTTCATCACCAAGATTGTTGGGCGAGAGATTGTCGCCAGGGATGCAAATCGCTTTCACCACTTCAAGAACGGGGTGTGCTCTTGTGGGGATTATTGGTGATGATAAGCGAAACAAACAACAAACAACATCTCCCAAGCTTTTAACTCTGTAACTGGCAGTGCAACCACATCAAGATCCACCTGCAGAGCTGCAGCAGTAGTGTGGGAATCAACCTGGCACCCTGTAATATGATGTCCATTGCTTAGTACCACAGTCAATTCCTGCAGCTGGGTTGTCATCACCTGTGTGGCAGCACAATTGATAGTTTGGTTGAGCTTCACACTCGGTAAGGGGAGAGTTGATGTCCAGCGAGTACAATGCCCTTAAGGGTTTGTCATGGCAGATATTGCAGGGAATGGTTGATGGGTACTCTCTCAGAGTTCAAGTTGGCACATCATTCTGGTCATCCAAGAACTAGAGACTATGCAATTGCTAGAGACTTTTTGGCTGACGATTTCCATGCATTGGTGCTCTTCTGTCCAAATTAGTACTTACAACGGTCCAATTGATTACCTTTCTTGGCTCAGTTTGATTAAGACAGGTTTTGGCACTCGTTTACTATGTTGTCCATTGCTTCTTTTAGAGAAGGTTGTATAGTCAATCAACCGTATCCTGCCTTTCCCTTGCCTTGATTAAACAAATTCCAAAGCTTGAGCAGCTGACTGACCAACCCTATACATGGCTTGCAGTTGCTTCTATTGGAAGTGCATTGTTTGCACTGCAGCAGTTTGCAGGAATCAGTGGTGTGCTCTACTTTTCATCCTTGACTTACTAGATGCCGGTATCACCAATGACATTCCTGCAAGTGCTGCTGTGGGGTTTGCTAGCCTTATTGGTAAGAATTCTGGTGCCTCGCCTTCACTTTGCAGCAGATTTCCCTTATCTATGATGGATGTTTTATTTGTCGAGTTACAAGAATGTGCCATGCTCAAGTATTAAATGAAGGAGGTCAATTGGACATTATGGATGCTTTGTATGCAGGGGCAGCGGTGGCATTATCATTGATGGACAACCAGGGTCGGCGTAAACTGCTGATGGGTAGCTATGGGGGCAAGGTAACAATTTGCTTGCACCTCTGCTCTACTCTGTTTTATTTCACCACATCATCTGTGTACTTGATTGCATCTACACTTGGCCTGTCGATGTGTCAGAATGGTCAAGGCCCAATACAAAATATGAAAAGCATGGATTGAGAAGGTCATGATAGTGAAATAATTTAGTAATTGGGTGTATTTCAGTTGAAATGAGGTTTGTTTACCGCGTGCAGAGACTTCCTATAGGGGTGTGAAGTCAGTAGTTTTATCTCTGGCTGGATGAAAAATCCAAATGTACGTCGTGGATCTTGAAAGCAATTTTCCACACTCCTCCCTGCCTTCCCATTCTTGCATGGGTAAGTTGGATGCTGAATCTAATGAATTAACTTGCATAGGGTGCGTGTATTTGGAACAGGCAGTGGCCATGGCAATATTGGTGCAATCGCTGAACATTCCGGAAAATGAACAGTCGCCTCATGTGCTTTCTGTTGGTACACTCTGGTGGTACACTCATGTATGTCCTTCAACTTTTGTGTGAATTATTGTAACACTCTGAATGCAGAATTACTGAGGCTTACCATGGAAGAAATAGCAGTAATAAGAAGCTCATAGTTGCTTTTAGGAGTGACAGGGCTAAGGAAGACACTACGTACTTGGTTATTGGCACAGCTCTCCTGATGTCTCTGGGCTCAGGATGCTTTGTGCGCAGGATTTGATTGAAAAGTTGTACTGCAATCATGTTTGATCTTGCCATGTGACTTCTGTTTGAGTCATAGGTCTAGCCCAGGAAGGGATCAGCGTAGAAGTGCACGTATAGATGTATTACACGGCAGCATTTGTATGTTGGGCTTGTATGTACCGAATAGGAATATAGTCTTCGGGGGAGGATGAGGTGTGGTTGGAAAACCATTCACCAGATATATCAGCATATTGGAGATTCTAGCAATATTATGAGGCAGGTAAGTCTGAAAAAATGGATACCGTATGTAGGAACCAAATAATGAATGATTGCAAATGCAACTTCATTTTGTAGTTAGCTCCAACAATAGCTGCAACCTAGAAGCGTGAGGGAATTTCTTGAGTCACATTTAGAACACTGGAACACTATAACATAACAACTTTGTCACCGACACACATACCTACATCAGAGAGATGGATGCTAGACAAAGTGATCCAGCATTCAAGCTAGAGCTACAGAATGATGTGACTTTAGATATTGCTGTTTGCCTTGAGAGTTGGTGAATCGGATGCACCACTGTTGAAGTATTTGTGACAGCTAAATCTGAACTTCGTGCATGAGTCAAGCTTTAGCATGTGGACATCACTCTCAGTTGTCAATGTTAATAATTCCGTCGCAATGGGGACAATGTTCTCGAGTTCTCGACTTCTCACTCTAACGAACAAGAGCATCACAATTTTAATTCTTGAGCTAGGAATCTCTTTGGACTTCTAACTAAAATACATAACCTTAGAGGCATCAAACTAATTGGAAGAAAATAGTTGAACAATGAATTCACTTTGCATCCACGACCAGGTGCCTCGGGAAAACTCGGAGGCAACACGAGTGTAGAGATTTCCCTGTAACGAAAAGGACATGAATATCACAATATCAATGACAGAAACCCTACCAGGAAAATTGAACAAATTCTTGTCATCAAAACCATTACTTCAAAAAAATTGTCATCTTAAACATAAATCAGGATCCCCCGGTATCTCAAGGAAATATTTGCATTCAGCAAGTAAGAGCTGTACAAATGTACCATAAGAGGTGAGTGTATACAGGTTGCAAGGTTGCAGTCTTCAGCTGATGAGTGAAGAGGGAAAATTTGCATAATATATGCAAACACTCTGCTGCTCTTCCCACATCATTAACCGCGCTCCCTAGCGACGAGTATATCCATTGCAAGTAAGCTACATGATAACATCTAAAGAGACAATCATCAGGAGGATGTGATGTAGAATACATATTCGTTAGAAATATCGTGACCTGACCTTGAATTGCCGGGAGTACTATCCGAGGTAGCTGAGTGTTGAGCTGAAGGGCGAACTGATGACTTCAAAATCCAATAGATTCCCACCCATAGCGCTCCAGAGCTTGGCGTAGAGCCTGTGGAATATCACGTCTAAACCACAAATTTCCACAATGAAAGTACCTAGAATCTAACCAAATTGCAAATGGACTGTTAATCGGAGTCACAAGTACGTCTAATTTGATGTCTTTCGAGCATAAAAAATTTCTTGAAGAGGAAAGGACTGAAAAAGCAGCTTATTATTATAGAGCATTGTATGCAGGATTTGGAAGGAAGAGAAGTTAAAGTGACCTCTAAGCACTTTGACCCTTGTTGCTGAATTTAAAGCTTGTATAAAGACAAGCTCTTTAAAAAGAATTCATCACCCCAGATACAGACATGCAAGTTCAATTCAACTATGTTGATTTACAGTTATCAATACAAATGCGTCTCGAACTAACCTTGATTCGCTTACGGTTGAAACCGAAGTCAATTCCTTCTCTTCGAGATGCAGATCGATACTCCACCAACGAGCGATCGCCAGGAGGGAACCAGAACTCGACGTCATCCACAAACTGAATACGTCATGACACGATACTTTCTGTCAGGTCATTCCTTCCTCTTCAATTCTATCATCTGAACTAGAACTCAATAAATATGTTTAACGCTGTGCACCAGATCCTAAAGTTTACTGGTACTAGACCGAATACAGATGTGGAGTGGAAACTCTTGCAGCTCTGGGAAGTGTGTCGCAAAACAAAATCTGTTAAAATCCCTGTATTCTAATCTTTGCTCAAACAAATCGTGTCAGTTCTAAAAGCTGAAGAGAAAAAGGTTGTCTATGCACTTACACCAACAAGAGGACTTGAGTACTCTACGTAGACGTAGTCGTCAGTTTGCTTGACGATTCGAGGCGTGAAATTATCAGGCTTTGTCGTCTTGATCTGTGAGCATTCAAATGTGAACCTTTAAGCACTACATGGAACGTCTTTCATGATTAGGCATTTCCTAAGGAAAAAACATAGTCAGCTCCAACCTTGATTCATTTCTTTCACAAAACAGGGTAACATTGTATATATGCCATTACTATTTGAAGTACCATACATCTTCTAGATGCAGAAAATCGGAAGAACAAGTGAAGCTGAGGCTCACAGAGTCAATGAGCTCCGCCATAGCCTTCTCCTTAGATGCAGGATTCTTTCGGCCACGACCGTCTTTAGGATTGTATGTCCTGGTGCATGCAATAAACACGATTTTACTAGAACCGAAGAACCTACGTTGCATCAAAGGCAGGCAATGTAGAAGGACCACTGTAATAACCAATTCATACTCTACAGGCATTTGCACTCAATTTAAAAAAATACTGAAACGGGGCTTGGATGCTACTATAAGATAAAATTGACTGGTCTTAAAGAACTACGAGGTTGCATGGGTGTTGCAGACGGTACCATGGGGGAACATAGTGGGTGGGATCGTTCAGCTCCTCTGAGGTGGAGATGCAACTAGGAGTTGGTGGGCACAGCGCAAGGGACGGTGGGTTCGACTGCACGCCCAAATAGTCAGGCCTCTCGCCGCTGCATATGCATCACTCAGAGTCAATGCCACACAACAACAGAGAATTTTCATGAAATTAGAGAATAAGAGCACGTTAGACCCTATGGAGTGCTTACTGGGTCCAGATTCGACACGGAACCAAAAGTCTTTCTCTGATAAATGGACCTAGAATCGTTAGTAAACAGTATCTTACCCTTTGAAATCGACTATGAAAACACGAGAATCTGATTGTCGCACTTGCACACAAAACGTGGGCATCACAATGACCCAGTACAGAAAGCACAAAAGGCATACGATGGGAAGGATTTAGGGGCAAGTACGAGAAGTTGAAGAAGGCCAACATCAGTGCAGAACCGCTTGATCTTAGGATTGTTTCTCTGCAAACACGTGTACACTGTGTTAGCTGGGGTTTGTGAAAGGCTCTTCACATTCTTTGGCAGTCAAAGAGAAAAGTCCATGTCCATCATTCCACAAAGCACGCTGCCTTCTGATTGACATTGACTTCTAAATCCCAAATCAGTCACAGTTTAACTTAAGAGGTAAGGAAAGTTTCTGTGATTCACAGTTTAGAGGTGCAGAACCGCACCTTCTTGACAACTTTGTAGGCACATTGTCATTGCGTATTTTACCTGACGCAGCCTGTCTAGTAGACACCTGGTCTTTTTCTTTTTGTTGACATACTACAATTCCAGGTGAAACACTGGAGGCATCAGCAGTAGAAATCTTATCCTGGACTGCGCATGGAATTTGCAATCTGCGCAAGAAGCCAGACAGATACAGGTAACCTTAAAATCTCACAATGACAGCACCACGAGTTGCAGGTGATCCCATGGTACTTACATCCCCAGAATCAAAGCAAGAAACGTCGTTTTCACTAAATGAAAGTCAACCCGAGCATGATATCACAAAAGAAAATGCCATACAACAATTTAGGGTTCACACAGAAGCACTTCTCCCGACGACATACTTGGAACCGGTGAAGGACGAAGCGAGCAGCAATGTGGGAGGCATGATTCCTTTCCGTGATATTCCTGAACCTTCACCCGCAATTCATTATCATCCAAGCTAGTGCATTCACAGCATTGCCCAACGCATTCACACACACAAGCTGAATTGTATTCAACAGGTTCAGTACACTAGGCTTTGTCTTCCACCGCACTGATTTCATATTAATCTTGCACAAGCCGGATTATAGCGCACATTGTCCACAAAGAATGGCCTCATTTACTCAAAACATCAAATCATGAGCACTATACCGGCAGCTCATCCGAAGAGTACTTCCTCGTGTCCACCTAACCGGAAACAGAAAAATTACACCATCTCGTCTGTGCTCGCCTCACGGCACTGCAAACTACAAAGACCCAACTACAATCCTGGATTACAATATGTTCTATTCTCCATCCAGAACGAAGCAATGCGTGATAGGTATACTATCGCAATTTGGTCACCAATACCCTCAGTCCTCCTTCATAAGCAAAGTTTGGAGTCTTGCGTAACCATTCAAAAAGCTGAAAGCGATCAATTCCATCCAAATCGATTCAACTCTTTACTACAGATTTGAATAAGAGTGCGCTTACCTCGGCAACTTCAAACCAGAGGATGCTGCCTCAACTTGAGCTTCGTCCCTCTCCGTGGAGTCGCAATCAGAAACGCTGGAGAAGACTTCGAAAATTGCGTACCCAACTGATGATAACGCGTTCCAGAATGCAGGAATTGCAAGCATGCACCTCCAAGTGGCAGTGAAGCAGGGGGCACTGTTGAAGAAGTTGGCAATGCAGCAAATGACGAGAGGCCGGATGATGGCCTGTTCAGTCTATCCTTCCCCTGTTTCCTTGGGTCTGCCACGTGGTCATCCCCTCTCAGCTCCACATAACATTCTTTGGAGAGGATCCATCTAGAGAGAAGGACCACCGTGACTCGAGAGTCTGTTGGAGGAAGAGCTACTAATTAGGCCACCTAAGAAGAGAGCATCAAATAAGTGCCCCAGGTTAGAATTGGGGTGAGGATTAAACTGTGGTCCAACAACTAACTAGGGCCCACAGGGAATGAACCCGGGCCAAATTAAACATGGGAAAGGGTATTAAGAGGGCTCGGAAACCGCAGTCCCCATTTTTGGGGAGTTTGCATGGTCCTGATGGGACCGAGGAGCAGACGTGGTTTGGAGAAGTGTACGTGGCCGAGGTAACCTTCTACAAGGTCCCACCGCCGTCTGAGCGTGTATAAGTATATAAAGAGAGCCGGGGCCTCTCTTCCCCTCTCACTTACTCACTAGTTACTAGTTACTATTACTCAAACCATGACATATTAAATTAATAGAAGTAGAGGATGTGATGAATAAGTGCCATACCCTTAGAGTAGTGGGAGAATGTATAAATAACATGTGCAAATTCTCCGTGGTGAGGAATTGTGAACCATGTCTCTAGGGTATTGAACCATGTTTCAGTTCTATTACCTACTCTAAGCTGAATTCTCTGTCCAGCTGTCGTTCAGCCTTGGGAGCCCCTCCACACCAGGTGCAGGTTATGGTCAGAAGTGAAGTCGAAGGAGTACATGTGATACCTGTGATCTACACCCTCAAGGTTATGTCACAGCCAAAACGTCCACACGAAACATTTAATGACTATTTTTCTCTCTCAGACACATGTGAAGATTTGTGGGTGCAAGGCCCATCTGCGTTAAAATGTTGATTCCAGTACAGACCACATGGTCACAGGTACTGCCCAAGGAGAATGTCTGCCTCTTACCTTAAGTTGTCTCTGGAATGAGACAAGTGAAGGGAATAGGTGCTTGGCTGATCTGCGACTCAACTGAAAGAGTGGGTGGGTGTGAATTTCATCACATCTAGTATTAAGTAGAGTTGAAGTGGGACAAGTCACCTTCTGACACAGCAGGTACTAGTTTTGTTTGAATTGTGGTCCCGCCAGCATATGGATGATGGCAAACAACCATGAAGGTTTTAGTTGACAGCAACATACTTACAAACTTTGTTTCACGTCAAGCATTGAGAATTGACACTGGAACCCGACCCTTTTTTCACGTGCAGATGGGGTTTATAGAGTATGTGCATCCGACCCTACTGAATACTTTCAAAACGGATCCCAGTCTTTGGGCCAAGCCAATCTGCTTGACTAGCTACAGACATCGCGGAGTTTCCAGAGTCTGTCTCACGGGGAACCAACCGAGGGAAAGCGTTTTTTATCTTCTGGAAGAAATGAAGAATACAATCACTACGTTGATTAACCATCTCATCCTTGTGTATTCACGGGTATCCAATACACTTCTGTCCCTGTTCTTCGCTTGGAGCTGACAAAACTCCAAAGGGACTAATCAGGCATACTAATCATTAGCCAGTCCGCTGTTGCGGGTATGGCATTCGGAGGTGACAGCAGCTCCGACGGTACATATGACGGAACAGACTCTGGATTTGTTTGTGAGCCTAATGTACTTATCTCCATCGGATGTGCACTGTGCAGATGACCTGGTCTTCTATTATATGCACTTCTTGCCCTATGGAAGTCTGACCTCTTCTTCACAGATCCTGGCATGTGTAAAACTTATCCTGTGTTCTCCGACAGACCTAACCTTTCCAGAAGCAAAATGTGAACTACCCTTCCTTGAACCGACTATCCAAACCTGTCTAGACTCTAGACCTCAACCATCTGCGGACGCATTCAAACTTGGAACAGTTTCCAAGATTCCGAAAAGCCCGTGTCCTTCCAAAGCTGTGCCAAAGACGTCCACAGCCAAGCCACACAGAGCTCTCTCCTTCCCATGCTCGCTGTGAAGTGTGGACCATGTGGACCCTTCACAAGCTCATGAGTCATCACTCACAGAGACACGCAGTCGGGGGCCCACTCGCTTTGAAACTTTCTCTCCTGCAACCAGGGAGCAGACTGCCGGTCGGCGTCCACCCACCACCCACACCTGCGAGACGGACTTGCCGGTCGGTTTTGCCGCTCTGTTCTTTGCGCTGCCGACGGCCCGGCCACGTCTTGGCATGGGCCCGGTGTCGGGCAGCGGGGAACAATCTAACATGTACCATGGGAACGCAGTTGCGAGCCTCCGGGATCACGGGCGTACGCGATGGGCACGCGGGAACGCAGTTGCGAGCCTCCGGGATCACGGGCGTACGCGATGGGCACGCGGGAACGCAGCATACGGTTGAACGGAAAGTCAGACGGCGAGATCTTGGTGGCATCTCCGGCAGGCCCCACCACTGCCTCGCAAGATCCCGGCAACCGCGCTCGTCGCGCCGATCCTCGGGATCCGCCGCCCCGCCTGCCACTGCTGGGCCGGCGCGCCGTGCCCGGCCCGGTTGGTGCCCGGCCGGTCCTGTACCACGCCGGCCGTAACTGTCGCTCGTGAGCTTCTTTTGCCACAAATAGAATAGGAAAGAATAATTATTATTTAGTATTTATATTGTATTATCGACAGACACAGCAACATCGTGCCACCGCCGTGACGGAAGAGGGGGCTGACAGGTCCGGCAGCTGAGGGTCCGCCGGCGGGTGTTGGATGATTAGCGTTTATCCATCCATATAAATGCCCCACCCGGTCGTGCACTAAGCGATATTAATTAGCACAATGCCCAACAATGTCTTTACGCTCTTTATTATCTTTGGATTAGCGCTAATCAAGATTTGTACTCTCTACCTTTCGGTAATTGGAAACAGCCGGTCGCGCCGGTCACGTTGACCGTCACACACCGGAGGCTGATGCTGGGTTTAGGGTTTATCGCGCTTCCGGACGGCCGGGTTTCTGTTTTGGGGCGCGGGTAACGTGGTCCACGGGTATTGTTTTTATGTAAAAACAATTCTGCCTTCCGAAGTACTAGGTATACGAGAACCGCGTTTCATACAAGGTGTGTTTTTCATCCACAGCCCGTCCTTGCTGAGTCACTATTCTTCATTTGCGACGGTGTATGTGGATGAAACGTTCTGGATGAGAAGAGGTAGCAACGTGAAGAATCAGGCAAAATCAAAGAGGCCGGCGGACGCCCGGCATGCCAGACTTCACGCGTGCGGGAAATCCGTATTGTCGCATAGGAACCTAGTACATATACGGATCCAGGTTAGGTACCTAACACGGTGGGTATCTAGTTTTAGGTGTATTAACACACACCAGCGTATCAGAATGTCTTGTGTAGTGTGTAGCCTACCTTCCGGCAAGACAATTACACGCAAGCCTACGGTCGTTCCGATGCCAGCGCCTGGTTGCAGAATGGGATACTTACCAACCGACCGACCTCGCCACTCCTCGGCACTATGTCCCAGACAGTGGGGAGATTGTGCCCGGGCTGCCCCGCCTCCCACCTGCCCGCTGCGCTACGGAGGCCGGGCAGCCCCGGCACTACTCCTTCACTGTCTGGAGGGGAGCCCACACACCCCCCTTGCCACGGGGCACTCTGGCTAAGGGCTCTTCCATATACTCTCAAAAGTGTAGGGCTAAAAACAGGTTGAGCCATACCTTTTTAGAGAGTCTATGGCAAATTATAGAAAATACATCACATATATGATATGTTACTAGGAATACCATATGTAAGTGTGTGTGTTATTTTTTTTTGGGTTTTGTTGTACGTGTTAACAATGGTTGGGTTTAAGAATACGGTGCCATACATTATGACTAAATCATCTGAAAATATAATGAAGATGACACACAAAACTAATATGGTGGACAAATTGCACTACATTCTTCCATTTTAAAGTATCATTTATATTTTGTTATGATGAACTTGATATATATAAGTAATAGTATGATGATAATATGAACTTGATATACCTGAGTAATATATATATATATTGGAAAAGGCCCGAGATAGGCCGAAACAAATTAAGGAGGAAAAAATAACGTGACCTCACATGACAGGCCATGGAGGCTGAGAAAGGAGAGATTGCCCCTTAACCATGAAAATGTCCGAAAAAGCCTAGCAAGAGGCTGATGAGGCCAGACTAGCCACGGCTATGTCCCGACCCCCCTTACCTAGACATGTGGAGCTTCCCCCGGGGCCACATCCGGCACCATTGTTCTCTGTTTTTTATTTGTTATTATATCTTGTTCTTGTAGAGTTGAATGTGTTTTGTTTTTGTTTTCAAATGACTTTTAACTTATCTAGAGAAATTTTAGATTGTGTGAGTTTAGGAATGTCATAAAAGTGGGTTGGTATTGTTGCAGATGTTCCTATCTCATCTAATATATTAACAAAACATATGACATATTTTAGTACATTAAGCTATAAACATATGAAAAAATATGTTCAAAGTGGGTTTATTTCATACATATTAACAAAAATGTAGAGCACATTCTCATGTATCTCACCATATTTATATACAAAACATTTTTAAATTGGATTAAGGATTGTCATGGGCTAGTGTTATATTACATGGCATATTAATAAAAGCTTCTCATTTAACAATAATAGGGTCATGAATGCCCGCACGTGTGACTGCGGCGGGGCCCGCGTGTGGCTGCGGCGGGGCCCGCGTGTGGCAGAGGTAGGAGCGCCCCTACCCGGACCTGGCCAGTCTTGGGTCTGCCCGGCAAGCTGGTCTGCTGGGCCCACAAAACACATGAGTTAGTCTATCGGGGCCACAATATGCACATAAAGCATTAGTTATTGCAAAGGTTGGTAGAAAATGGTGAGTAGTGTGGTGGGTAAGAGCAATGAATAATAAACATAGTGTGTGATGTTCAAATCTTGCTAGGTTATACTACAGTAGTAATGTGTATTACTAAATATATGTTTTGTCTAAAGGGTCTGCTGGTCTCCTAGAAGTCGGTTTGTTGGAGGGTCTGCCCAATCCGCTAGAAGGTCCGCCATGGTGGATGAACAAGGACTTAGAAAAATTTCAGAATCTGGCCTACCCGGTGAATGGGTGGTGGGCTTATGAACTCACCCCAAGGGCCGTACTGGCGGGGCCCGCCCGTGTATTCATGACCCTATTAATAAAAAATGAGAGGCTTAATAAAATGTAGACAAATTTTCATATTTGTAGCCATACAGATATGAAAAGTGTCAAAAAATGGGTTTATGAGTGTCATTTAACTAGGCTAATATTACATTTGACATTGATTTTTCATACATAGTGACAAAAGTATATGGTCTAATTTTAGTCGGATATTAGATATACATCTTAAATTTAGAATGCATACAAGTGTATAACTCATATAACCATACACTCGTGTCAAAATGTGCAAGAGTAGATATGTTACATACTAGGGTCATTACTTTATATCTACTCGGGAATTCAATGGGTTGACACCATCCCACCAGGCTCGGAGCTCCATTAGCGCAAAGCACTCTCTTGCGGAGGATGAGGACTCGGAAGTGAACTAGAGGCACCGCCGCAGCTCTATTAGGCAAACTCGATCTAGGACTCAGCTTTCTTATGAGCCTCACAAGAGGAAACGTGGCAGCTATTAGATCTCCGTCTTCTGATGTAGTTTGTCTGCTGTAGCTATCTCTTCTCCTTGATAGCATCCCAATCTCTTACATGTTTTCTGCTTTCTCAGACTTTGGTTTCAAAGCATTGTCTTCCTAGATTAGCCTCTTTGGCACCCACTATGGAGGTTATTTTATCCTCCTTGTACCACCCGGCATTTGTCCATTTGTTATAAAATTTAGGGCTTCCATCCCCTTTCCAACCAAAATAAATAAATAATTCTACTAGTGATACATTTTGTGTCAATATTTAATGAATAAATAGGGGTCCCAAATTCTGGAAGGGGCTACTTTTGAGAGTCGAGAAAATAGAGAAGATTGGAGCGGCCAATGAGGAGGGAAGGCACCCATATAGGAGCAGCTGAAATATAAGGCCACGTGGAGAGGGTAGCACAAAAATAGGAAGGTGGGTGTGCTTCTGGTTCTAGAGCTTTCTAGAAGTGGGGATCAGTCGGTGGGGCGGTGGGCCCAAGGCCCCTAGAAATATCGTGGCTGTGGCTGCTACACAAGTATATCGGAGCATTGGTAGGGTCGAGAGAAGGCTTGGCTTGGTGAAGTACGGGTGGAGAACGGGCCCAATGGGATCCCGCCTTGGGGCTCGTCTTCGAGGTGGAGCCGGAGGTAGTGGGATGATTGTCATGCTTCTTAACGGAACTCAATTTCATATAGGTTCAACACATAGAAATTTTTGTCTATAGTTCGAAACCCGCACTTTTCAACTGCCCTTGTACAACCATTCTAGTTTGTTGTATGGTAAATTAGATATCTGCTTTGCTGCTCTGCTCTACTTTTGCAAATATTATACTATATTGTTACTTTTTGTAACTCTTCCGCCCAAAACCCCCAAATAGACACATGGCCACACTTACTCCTCCTCTGCAATTACCCCATAATTCATGGACTACGGGTAACAAGACATAACCAAAGGGGTTACACAACTCCTCAAAATTCTAACTTCATGACATCCCAAATCCAAATGGTTCAAATTCATCAATGCAGGCACGTTTCAAGGTTGACTCACCGGACCACACCATACCCCATGGCTACTGTCGTGTGTGTGTTCCCAACGGCGCCCGTGCCTATGCCTCGCAAGACTCTACCCAGATATTTTGTTAGTTCAAGGACTTCCTCTAACGGCATCAACGTCGACACGACCACTAACATCCCTCAAAATATATTTTTTGGAATTCGCGTTCTGCCATGTTCGATATCTAGACCAATTGATTATGTACAAACATGAAAAATATGACCCAATCATATAGGCACTTTGGCAGCGAAGCTGCAACACATCACCTCTAACCGTCATCAGTGCGTGTATCAAAGGTGGAGCTCATAGCCATAATATCCAAGGTCTGAAAGATAACCTCAACCTACCATTTAAATACACTACGCTTTTATTGCGAGCCGGACACTTCACAATAATTACATCACTCGCATCCCTAATTCTCAATAAGCCTAAGATTGGCCAGTTAGCCACGGTGTGACAGGTTGCGGTAGAGATAGTGTCCACCAAGAGTCCACCCCTAAAAGGGACAGTACCCGCAAGGGGAAGAGGCTCTTATTTACGCTAGCTTCGGTTGGCGTCATATATATGTATATGTAACTCTTTAAACTGTTTATATTTGTCCGTAGGACCATCTAATATTTAATGAACATGTACACAATCTTATACATCAAAACATAATGTCTCTTTCATATCTAAGTTTAAAGTCATTTGAAAACAAAACAAAATTTGTTGAATGATACATAAACACGCATGATGTAGAAATATTACTCATCTATAGTATTACTTATGTATATCAAGTTCATACTAAATAATAATCATAGTACTCATCATAATATTACTCAGTTATATCAAATTCATTGATATATTTACTGCTTATGTATATATTTTTAAACTTTATATGGTCATTTTTTCATTATTTTTTGGATATTTATTTTATATTTATTTCATGTTTACATATTCATCAAATATATATACTATAACATATAATTATATTTCTATATATTTTTATATATCTAAGATATTAATATACACATATAAAATTTTAAAAACTTACCATATGCACTTGTTAGATGGTTACTATATGCCAAATGATAGTTGCATATCTTCTATAAATTGCCTCAGATTGAGCCATGATATACTTCTGAGAAAGGGAGAGCGGGTACGCAGCATAGGCCATAGACTCCATGGCAAGGCCTGCCCGTAGCTTGTGCACCAGCGTGGCGAGGAGAGGCGGGCAGGAGGGCAGTCCACAAGCGGGCTTGTGCGCCAACGTGGCATAGATGACGTGGCGAAACGGGCAGGTGGGAGGCTGGGCATCCGCGGCACTTTCCCCTCGCTGTCTGGGACACAGTTTCGCCACTCGCCACGCCCGTCCCACCGCGATGAATGCTTTGCACATGGTCGTCCATCCACCCATAGTTTGACTGGTTGTAACTTGGAACCAACGAGTTAAGTTAGGTAGCGAGTAGCGAGGCGGCAGGCACGGGCTAACCGGCATCTGCAGGTCACGCAACATCTGCAGGAGTAGGCGATCCGACAACACGCAAGCGGTCCCAGGTTCAACTCCACATCCGATTCTGCTGCAAACAATAGTTTTTAAAGGGCGACGACGAGAACGCACCCAATGGACGTAATTGCGTAGTGGTGTCGTAAAATACGAGGCGAGGATGAACGATGGAGGTCATCCACGGGAAGGCAGTGTGCGAGGGGAAAGGGAGAGGCCGGAAGGAGAGACGGAGAGAGGCGGGCCGGCAACGGTTTGGTGTTGGGGGGTGGGCGGGGGGGCGCTACAAACCCTGCGAGGCGCTGCTGGCTATGGAGGACCACCTCCACGCTGCGCATGGCGTCCACCCGCAGCACCACGCCCTCTCGCTCTCGCTGCCGGGCATCCACAGCGCGGCTAGGGTTGCCAAGCAGGGAGGATTGGAGAGTAGCGAGAAGCATGGCAGGGAGGATTGCTGGAGCGAGGGGGCGACCTTCACGCTCATCGAGGCGTGGGGGGATCGGTACATGGAGCTGAATCGGGGGAATCTGAAGCAGAAGCATTGGAAGGATGTGGCGGACACGGTGAACAGCAGGGAGGAGGGGAAGGCGGCCAAGACGGACGTGCAGTGCAAGAACAGGTTGGACACGTTGAAGAAGAAGTACAAGTTGGAGAAGAGCAAGGTTGCGGGGAGCGGGAGCGGGAGCGGGAGCAAGTGGGCCTTTTTTGAGAAGCTGGATGAATTGATAGGGACGTCGAGGAAGCACAAGAGAGTTCCTAAGTCGGGGCTGAAGCCGCGGAAGCGGGAGGCGCGGGAGGATGTGGAGCCGAAGACGTTTAACAATGCGTCCACCAATACGAAGTCGAAGGAGAGTCCTGACATGACGGACAGCTGTCCGCATGCTACCACACCGGGAACGGAGGCGAAGATGATTAAGAAACGGAGATTGCAAGACGGGCCTTTCAAGGATCTGGCCAGGGCTATAATTAAGTTTGGGGAAGTGTATGAGAGAATTGAGAGCGCGAAGCAGCAACAACTGATGGACCTGGAGAACAAGCGCATGGAATTTACCAAGGACCTGGAGCTGCAAAGAATGCAACTGTTTATGCAGACTCAGGTGGAGCTTGCCAAAATGAAGCACGGCAAGCACGGCAGCACTGGTAATGATGCATTCGGTGACCTCGTAAAAAGAGATTGTTCTGAAACTATCGTGCAGCATCTTTCCAACCCTTTCCTACTGTCCAGTTCCTCCGAGCTCATCATAAGTTAGTCACTGCTCCCTCGCTGAATTGCACTTTTGATTTCGAACTGGAACAAGTTTTTGCTGCGATGTTGTATCTGCTTCTCATGGTGACTATTTAGGTCTTAAGCAGGGAATTGAACGATGGCTAAACTTTCTGTGACGTTCCAAGAATTGCATGTCGCAATGTGGTACAGTTTATTTCGTCGAGGCTGGACCTCGCTGGACCTCGCTGTGTACACATGTCAAAGGGCAATGCGCCTCTGCATTCTCTGAAGAGGCGAAGTTGAGCTCGTCACTTGTGTGTGGATGATCGGGGGAAGGCGGGGGTTAGGGGTATAACAAGTGCTGCTCCATGTGTGCCACCTTGTTTTGACCCGGGAGGGCAGCAATTTAGAGTATGAACTTCTCTTGTATGTAGCGCTGCATACAGCAGAATTGTCACTGATACTTGTGTGTATCGTATGTGGACAGAACACTATCTGTAAAGAAGCATGGCGTTCATTGCAACGTTTGGGGCTTTGGCTCAAGCAATTTCAAGGACTTTCTTGCACTTGCTGACCGTGGATCCTGATACACGTGGGGTGCATCAGGACGGTAGGCTGAAAGATTGAGTGGCCTTTTCCGCCGTCCCTCTATTGAAGGGTAACGGCTGTTTTTGGAGGTCAATTCCGAGATATCCCCACAATTCTACAATGGCTGATGCTATGTGAGGCAATGCGCCTCACACGCCGCTGGACAACATGGAAACAAGAGAACTCTGACAGGCAGATTGTTGACTGTGCTTTAAGGTCCACTTTGGCATCTCGTAGATTCTTTTTGTCCTGGACTCTGCCGCACTGAGAAAGTGGCAAGTTTGTGATGCCCCCTTGTAACTCTTCCCCCACACGGCCATCTGTATTCTTCAATCTTGGTAGGAGCTAGGTGCTGAACTAAGCAAGCCAATGTTCTGTCATTTCGGTACCTTCAGCCCCAGTGCTGGTCATGGCGATGAGAACTTGGTAGTTGTACATGCTGCCCTCCTCCTTCCCAAACCATGAAGCTGTTTTTAGGGAATTATGGACACAAACTCCATTCAATTTTTGTTCAATCGGAAGCTGTGGACTGTATTGAGAAAGAATTTTTTGTCAAAGCACTGTTGCCCCTCGTTCTAGTGGGACAAATGGAGGGTGCCCGCGCTTTGTCCTTGGTCTGCAGTTGAATGACACCCCATTCTGGTGTTGCTGAGGATCATCTTGTCTGTCTGGATTACATGCACTATCTCATAAACCGCATGTTGACAGTCTTTTTAGAATCAGGGCTCCTTGACAGGGTTGGGAAGATGCATGGAGGGAACATTGGTACTTGGTATCTAGCTCTACTGGTTTGACACAACTCATTTGAGTAAAGATGTTGACTGCGAAGATGCCCTTTGAAATTGACTTGGTAATGAATGTTGTACTGCTGTTAGTAATTTTGTTTCCACTCCACTGTGCAATGAGATGGTTGTCCTGGAAATTGTTTTCTTGTTGTATGCCCGACTTTCCTCTTGTTTTGGCATCATTTGGCCACTCTATGGCAGCTCTCTTTCTTTGTACTTGCCAGTCTGAAGGATGTGGGCAGATGTCTTGTCTCAGATGCTGCTGCTGAAGACTTGGGCGGATTCCTGTCACTTAGCTTTGCGTGCGCCTCATAGCAAGGAGAAGGTGAGGAGGGGTGGGGATGGAGGAGGAGCATGTCAGAGAGCTATGGCTGTGCATGCCTGTTGCTGTGTTTGTGTGGAGCTTATTGTGGACTGTTGTATGAAAGGCTGTTGTATGAAAGGGAGAATCTCTAACTGTGGTTGTGTTCTTTTTAGATGCATGGTGGACGGCAGGTTGGCTGATTTTGGGATTGAAGAATTGCCCCAACGCATGGGCCCTTCCATTTGGGCGACAAAATCGACTCGGCGAAAGACGACAGTCTGTTTTCTGGGAAAAAGATGTTCGTAGTGAAACGAGATCCACCGAAGTTGCATTTCTGTTTGTTCTCTGAGCTCAACAGGTGAGGTGCAAAGAAGTGGGGAATGTTTGGGTGACTTTTCTTCCCAAATTTTGCCCGTTTACATAGGGTGGAAGAATCACATAACATGGAAGAGCTTCAAATAGCTCACGACATAGTTATAGGCAGGGATGGAGAAGTCTTCTACACACTGACCACACTACATTCATAAAGTGTCCCAAAGTGCTGCCATTTTATGAGGCATACGCACTTTCAAGAAAGGAGCTACCTACAACAGTGGACACGCAAATTCTTGTCAATGCTGGCTCTAACCCCACGCCCAGTTTGGATGGCGTGAAATGATAGAGTGCGAAATGACGATAAGACAGCCTATTGCCATGGCTGATGGCTTGCTTAAGTGGGGTGATTTTACCTGTAAAATAATTGAAGCGAGGGCAGACCTTGGGAGTGCTAAGCGAGGAAAACAAGCTATAGAGTTGAGGGGGTCATTTCCTTCATTGAAAACTGGACTGGGGTGAAGCTCTGCTCACCCAAGCTTACAATGGGTCTGGTATGATTGGCAACTGTAATTGGTAGCCGAGTGGTTCAAGCATGCTGACTGCACACTTGGAGCGCTAATGCCTGAAGGTAGATTGCCTCCGCTGAGTGCCTCATCAATTTGGCAAGGGTTTCTGAGTTTAATTTAGGCAATGGAAATGCTCTTCATCCCACTGTGATGGTAAAAACAGGCTCTTTATGACTGGCAGGAGGCCCACCAATCAGGAAAGTATGCTTGTTGCCCTCACTTTGGCAGGCACTGGTCTTGTCTCTGAATGGAAGGTTGTACATGGGTTAAGATCCTCCCCTCTACAATAGAGAAATCGAAAGTGAAGAACACTTCTTTTTCACTGTCCTTTCTACTGTGGGAGATTCTATCTAGATACCCACACTCTCAGGAGTCCTTCCATTATGAGGATCAGAAGCTTACCCGCATGAGGCGTTGACTCTTTGGCAATCCCTTGAACAATAGTTGCTTGTGGGCTGGTTGTGGAGGGCCCTTCTCCCTTTCTTGTTTCTTCTTTTCTTGTCCCATAAGCTCTTTGAGCTTTCTGCGGATGGTATTAGTACTGGTTGGTCACCATGATCTCTTATGCTAAACAAATGAAGAGAAAATGGGATTGGAGGAGCATCAACATCTGTGCAATGCTAGTTGCGCAACTTTGGATTGCTCAAGAAAATAAGAGTCTCTTTCAGCATCTTGCTTCAAAGAGTTGCTTGGTTTGCTGTAATCACATCCACTTTGTGAAAGAGTTCAGATTTCACATGTTTTGGTAAAGAAACAAGTGAATTTGTTCCTGAAAGGAAAATAATTAAGTAAGAGTTTGAAGTTGCAAGGTTCCTTTTGGTGTGGGTGTGAGATTGTCGGTGAGCGACAACAACGACAACATAGACAGACTCCAGAGGCTGATTTGTATATCAAGTTAAATAAACACAGTGTGAAACTAACTAGAATAAAGCTAGTTATTTGTATTTAACACTTGGATTTAGTTCAAGTGTTAAGTCAGGTGTCAAATTTAGTTTGACACCTGAACCGTCTTATCTTCACGAGAGCGTTAGTCGTGCGGCTCATCTCTCTCGAGTTGAGCCTGCACGATCGAGCTCCTTCACCATGTAAAATCTGAGTGTGTTTATGAAAGGAGAATAGGTTGTTGTGGGGTGGAGTCCCCATAGCTTGGGGTGCCCCTGGCTCGACTATTATGTTAAAGAGTGATGGTGTTGGTTTTCATGTTTCTTGTGTCAACTGTGTGTTTTTAGTTTTCTATCACTCCAGAGAGATGAGCTATCTAGTTTTTTAGTGCTAAGCTAGATATGATGTTTTTTGTTTTTAAGCACTATTATAATATAGTTTGGTCAGCCTGCAGTTAGACTGGCTATGTGTGCCGAGTGGAGCAGAACAGGAAGGCGGAAACCATTTGAAGTGTTGCTGCAACAGTTCAAAGCCAACAATAATCAGCCTGGGAGATAAGGAGGCCTGCCGTGCTCAGTTTATGAGGGCACTCATGCTGCAGCGTGAGAAGGACCAGTGGAATCCCCCGTTTGGGCTGGCTGGGCTTGATTTATATTGGCGACTCGGAGGCGCTCCAGAATTTCGTCGGCAGTGGGTGCTAAGCCATTCAAGCTATTCGTGTGTGGCTTGAATCTCACCAGCCTGCCTAGCACCTGTGTCGGGGGGTTCAGCAGCTCGACTTTGAGTAACCCTGACCATAGTTTGCTTGCATGTTTGGTGTATGCCGTGATTGGGGAGTACAAAATATTCCCCAAGGGGATGTTCATATCTGTGAACCTTTTCTTTGCACGGTATAGAGCATGCTCCTTGGGCATGTCTGTATCCTTGTCAAATCGTATGATTATGTGATGTGGTGTTGCAGACAGGCCCGATTCGGGGTCGACGTTCATGCCTTTTGGAAGCTGGGTGAGTGGGTACAGCTGCCCATCTTTCCCATCTGGTCTAGTGGCAGGGAAATATAATTGTGGTACGTGGGGAAAAGCTTTCAAGCAGTACCTGAGTTCATGGATTTTGGAGGCCTTTAGCCCGAGCTGTTGGAGCTCCGCGGTGGATTGCATCTCCTTGATTATGAGCAGTTCCGGTCCAACACATGTTATTGGAGGACCTGATAGCCCATCCACAGTTGCGGCGGGGACTGGGAGTTAGTATCTTCGAGAATTGATGGATGTTCGTTTGAGGGGGGGCCCCTGGATTTCTTGGGTTCGGAGTGTGAGCTGCCTTCGTCACTGTTGATGGTGCTGGAAAGTCGGTTGAGGTTGGGGCTGGTGTGAACCCCCTCTGCTGGCATGCTGGATCTGTAGGCAGAGGGGCTCCTTGTTGGGGAGAGAAATCGGCCTTGGATCTTCGTTGGTGACCTCTATCGGGTCTCGGGCGGACTTGGGTTGCAGTACTTGGTCGTCAAAGAAGTATGGCTCATCGGAGACGTGCATGTCACTGACCTCTTCGTCTTCTTCAATTGGGCTCAGCTGAGCAGAGCCTTCTTCTTCGTTGCTCATCTTGGCCTGATCCTGTTTCACTAGAGTGTAGAGGTTGGGGATAAGTAGCCTATGGGTTGCTAAGCCTGTTGAGCAGAGGTGTGTACTGTTGATACGAGCTTGGGTCAGGGAGCTACTTGGTTTAGAATGATACAAGCGTGAAGGATCAAAGCCCCGGAGTCAGCATAGTCGGGGAACAGCCTCAGGAACCCGTAGATAACCTGGGAACAGTTTTTAATGGCGAGAACGTTTTGGTGTTAAAAAAAAAAAAACCTTTTTGATCTAATTCGAATGATTTAGAGCCTAATTGGTCATATCTTTGTCATATGAGCTCCGTTTGGTACAGTTTTTGCGAGGATAGCTGCAGAAAGGGGAAATCTACCTATCTCAAGCTGGTTTTAGTTTTTCGGACTCTGCTAAAAATCTATGGAATTTTTAGAGTGTGAGTGTGCCATGAAAGATCCACAATTCTGTTTCTAGAACCTGTTCTGGTCTATATGAAAGACAAATCTGTGGATGTCCTCCTTGTATAGCTGGAGGAAATGAGGACATAATTGAAGGGCATGTCTCTTCTCTTAGCCTGTGCACACAAGGGGACAAGATTTATGTTTCTCAAGGAACTCAGACTGATTTGAGTGGAGAGCAGTTGGACGAGTTGATTGCATACTGGGAGTCAGGCATTAGCAGTAGACAACAAACTGCTGTAGTTGGCGTTGAGGTCTTCAATATTGCTTTGGACAGTCAGAACTCTGTTGGAGCCAGCAGTTCTGCAGCTGTAGGTGAAATACCAAAGTGGGTGAAAGCTAGGCTTGGAACACAGCCAAAGACAGCCCCGGGGACCAAGGTGTTCAGCCACAAGGCCGTGGTGTACTGGAGCAGAGGAGCAGGAGCCACACAAGTTCTTGCAATCAGACATGGTTGCAGCCGGACACGCTCTGCACAAGGCAACCACGAGCGGGGGTTCATTAGCAATGACAAGTTTGTTTTTCTTGAAGGAGATGCAGTCATTCGCAATGAGGACACCCGCAACCATCTCAAAGTTTTCGAGTTGAGAGACTGTCAGACCCTACCTTTATTTTCTTTAGTGTTCAATAAGCGGGAGATAGGGGAGTGTTGTTTTGTCTCTACCTGGCAGAAAAAGGAGGAGGGTTGGTTAGAGCGAGCTACTGTAGCTTGGGACAAGGTTTCTGGACATAGATATACCTCCATCACCTTACCATCATGCAGAGCGAGGCACTTTGAGAGAAGTCTGACAGTTGATAGTATAGATCAGGATTAGATCTTGCTTGGTGGGGCTTCTATTCTTCCCCTCCCTCTCTTTACTATTTTCATTACTTTGTACTTGTAGTTGCCAAAGCCTCTCTTGGTGGAGGCCAATCAGTCCGGGGTTTTGGGCTGGGATATTCTGCAGGATCAGCATTGCAGATGGATTTTGGTGTGGGGGTGTTGATGTTTTGATTTCTTGTGTTTGGATCCCCCCCAACACATGCATGCTTGACTGTGCGCCATGTTGGTTTTGTGTGGGCACTTGCTTTCATAGGGATTAGGCCGGATTTGATCACCGGTCAATCCTAGAGTATGCTGTCGGTGGTGAGGCTGGAGTGATGACCAGCAAGACCACCAGTGTTTCTTCTATGGTGAGACTAGGTTGATGACCAGCCAACCATAGGAATTCTTGCGGTGGATGCAGGTGCAGGTGCCCTGAGCCACTGGGATATGACCCTTAAATTGCAACAGGTGCCCACCCGTGTCACTATTAGAATTAGTACTAGAGCCTTATAGTGTGACGTGGGGGAGGTGCACATTGTGAGTGTCATCACGGAGTTACCCAAGGATTTTGAGGGGAGTACGGCTATAGGCAGTAACAGTGAGAGTGGGTTCACAAGACGAGGTATTCGGTTCAAACCACCTTCACCTCCACCCTCAACTAGTGCAAAGTCAGATACAGACTCGGAGGCTTCATCAACAGGTGTGCAGTTTCATTCGCCATTGTTGTGGGACGACATGGAGGATATGTATGGAGCTACCAAGGGGCCTCGTAGGTACTCTGGAGCTGTGGGCACAATTGAGCTGGATGACTTTATCCAGGAGTTCGACAGCTGGTGTGATTTGCAGCAGATGCGCAATCCACAACTGTTCACCCTATTCATGGCGTGGAAGGGACTGTTCCAGCATTTGGAAGGCCCGCCTATGGACGATTACCACGAGTTCAGGCGAGGACATGAAGCAGAGATTGAGGAGTGGAGGATGTATTGGTCACCTGACTACATCTCCATTACTCGAGGCACAACGCGACCAGTAGCTGCATCAGCACCAATATCTCCTACTGCCAGCACTAGTAGTGGAACAAGTAGTGGTACTTCTGTAGGTGGTACCAGTTCAAAAGGTGCTACTACTCCTCCTGCCACGACTACAACACATGTGCCTAGATTCAACCCGGTGGTGGAACTCTTCCAGGAGTTGCGGAGGAACTACCAAGGTGTACGGACAGAGAAGCTGCGAAGTTTGCAAGACTTCCAGCGCAAACCCAGTGAGAGCCTGCGAGAGGCTTACACTCGTATGAGGCACTTGATAAGTGTGACCCAAGGGGTTACTGAAGCTCAGGCAATCCAGTTCCGGTATGGAATTTTGGACAAGGAGCTCAGGAGAAGGGTGCGGGATGCAACCCTGTTACAAGCAGCCCAACCCACATTAGCAGATGTGTTTCTGCTGGCTGAGCGGATTGAGCTCAACAGGAGCGAGTTGTTACCATTGGATTTGGCAAAGACATGCCTGCACGAGGCGCAGCTGCCAGCCCACAGGCACAAGGGACTGCCCAACAGCGTGGTCAGGGGGGCAAGGTTTCCCAATCCAAATTTCATGGAGCTTACAGGGGACCTCAGGTGCAGAGACCAGTAGCATCTTTTGCAAACCAACAGCAACCAGGGGTGATATGTTGGACATGTGGAGGACCCCATGTCAAAAGAGATTGCCCAGAGAGTGGCAAAAGGCCGGCACAAGCACAGCCTGCACAGTTGCAGTGTGGGCATTGTGGCAAGTATGGGCATGGAGATGCCCAGTGTTATGACTTGCATCCTGAGTTGCGCCCAGGCCAGTTTCAAGGGAACAATGGTGGCCGGGGCGAGGTGGACCAGCCTAGAGAGGACAAGGTGGCCAGGCACGAGGTGCAGGCCAAGGGCAAGCTCAACATGCCAAGGACGCGGAGGTCAGGGTGTTGACCAAGGCATGGCCAACCGGCTTCAGCAGCTAGAGTAGAGGCTCGCTGCGATGGCTACAGCTCAGGTGGTACCGGCTCCCAGGCGGGATGGTCCACCTCCTGTTCCTGAGGGAGGAGATATGGGAGGCATGGGATTCATGTGCGAAGCAGCACTACCACTAGAGCAGGTGGAGTCTGCTGCAGCCGTGACTCGAGGAGCAGCACGAGTTCCTGAGCCACGGGGTGCAGAGGTGGAATTGGATCCACAGCCACAGCGTGGGGAGGTAAGCCGTCAGGCGAGGCTTCCTCAATCATTCACATTGGCGGAGACAGTGTCGACGCCATCCATGGCACCTAGTTCTTGCCCGACTATTACCGAGGCGGAGGTTACTATGCCATTGGGGAGAGCTACACGTGCATCACTGACACCTGCTACCAAGGCTAGTGCAGCCAGTGTGTTATTGGGGGCAGCCACCTCTGTGTGTCAAGCCCCACTATTCTCGGCAACCATGATTGCGACACCGGGGGTAAGACCAGCTACAGTGTTCAGACTAGCAGCAACACTCTGTGAGAGTGGGGAGGTCACTTCATCTTTTGCGGAGTTACTGGAAGGTGTAGTGGCAGAGGGATCCTCGGATTTGAGGGTCAAGACTGCCACGGCTGCGCCATGGCAAGCTGCAGCTGCCAGGTTGACGGAGCTGCCAGCTAGGCCAGCCTTTGAGCGCGCCATGGTGACACCTGGAGTTGTCTTGTTAGACAACCAGGATGGCATTTTCTCTTTGAGTGGACCGGCAGGCAAGAAATACCGACCACTGCGGGTCTTGTTGGACTCGGGAGCTCAGCCACTGATGTTGGGCAGAGCTGCTATTGCAGGTTTGGGCCTCATAGAGGCGGATATGGAGCCTTGTCCTTTCCAGATACAGACATCTCTGGGAGGATCAGAGCAGGCTCGGGGCATGACACAGCGTGAGTTGGCCATTACACTGCAGCCGGATCATCCTATAGATGGCTCAGTGATGCGAGCCAAGGCCATTGTGACAGACGCGGTATCTTACGATGTCCTCATTTGTGGGGCAGTGTTATATCCCATGGGCTTCACCCTGGACTTTTGGGAGGAGTCAGCATCCTACAGGCTTGGATGGCAGTCAGGGGATGGTCGTCGTGCACAACTCCCTGTGACATTCATTGGGGGTATTGCGGCTGCCCAGCGGGGCAAGATGCCAACACTAGCTGCCTTTACAGCTGCAGTTAGTTGGCCTGGAGAGTTGCTGGAAGGCAATGCCCATGCAGAGGATGTGTCACCTCCAGCAGAGCAGGATGACATGCATGGTACGGCGGAGTTGCCTGCCATGGTTGCTCACACTCCATTGTGGGGTACGAGTAAAGATTTGCAGCAGGCTGCTGATGGACGGGTGCAACAAGCTTGGGTAGAGGCCTTCGTACCGTCAGGAGAAGAGGAGAGTGTGGTGATTGCACCAGGACCACCTCAGTTGTCGCCATTGGACACCACACCTCTTGTGTGGCAGTGCCCGGATGAAGGCATATGCCTTCTGGACTTGTTTGGCGGGATCAGCACTGGATTGGCTGCAGTGCTGCAGGCAAGTGTACGAGTTCGACGTTACCTGTATGTAGAGAGGGATGAGACTGCACGACGCGTCTCACTGCGCCATCTTGCTCAGTTGGTACAGCAGTACCATGTTTTGTTGTCAGTGTCTACAGTTCGTGGATACCAACAAGCCTTGCCAGCAGACATTTCGTTGCTGGGGGCGCAGGATTTGGAACAGGTTGGCTCCATTGATCTGGTAGTGGCAGGTTGGCCCTGCCAAGGGCATTCATCAGCCGGGCATGACAATGGATTGCGAGACTCGAGGACGGGTCTGTTTTGGGAGATGGTGCGGGTTTTGCGCCACTTGCAGCTTCATCAAGCTGCATCTCCAGTATACATCTTGGAGAATGTGCCACTGATGGGTGATTCTCGAGCCAGGGTGATGGCCAGTGTGCATCAAGTCCGGTCGTGGCTTGGGTCAGCATTGTTGCTGGATGCAGCTGCAGTGGGGTCATGGGCTCATCGTCCACGGCTATGGTGGACTAACTTGATGCCACCCGCACTGCTCAAGCGTGCATTTGATGGGGTGCAGCGGCCAGCACACCTCACAGTGGATAGCATTTTGGACACAGGGAGGCAGTCTCAACGTGTGAGACACGATGACCGTTTGCCTTTGGCAGTGGTCAACAGGGTGGGTCAACCACAAGCAGCATTACCTACACTGCTCAGCTTCCCAGGATCCCATGCTTTTTGGGATGGTGGACCTGGCCTCTTGTGGGATAGCCAGTTGCAACAATTAGTGGAGCCCAATGCCGACGAGCGCGAGCGGGCGATTGGTTTTACCACTGGTACCACGGCGGTGTCATCTCTTTCTGAGGCATTGCGTCGTCAGGTGTTGGGGCAAGCAATGGATCTCAATTGCTTGACCTGGATTATCAGCTTGGCTATGGCTGAGCAGCGCAGAGTACGGGGTACACTTCCCTTCATGGTCTCCCTGCCTACCGAGACGGTACAGGCAGCGAGTGGGGGCGAGCATGTGAGGACCACGAGGTGCAGGCCGCATCCATGGCACACGTGGGAGGTGCTCGAGGTTCAGTTGGCAGCCAAGGCGGCGGTGATGGATCAGGTTGGGGATTTTTCTCGGATTGAGGAGGTCCTCAAGAATGGGATGATGGGGCAGGATGAGACATTGTCACTGACAGAGGAGGCAGTGGTCACTGCTTAAGAGGTTGCAGCATAGCAACCACGGGACGCGTCTTCTACCACTAAGCCTGCTGGACTCAAGGTTGCAGTCACGGAGGACAACTGGGAGCCTGATGTTGGACCTATAGTCACCGGAGGAGAGAGACGACGTATACGACGGTTCTTGAGGGCTTACAGGAACTGCTTTGCCTTCAGTTTGAAGGACTTAGGAGCACTGAAGGGTCAAGAGATTCGCATTGAATTGGCTACTGACACGCCAATCTTTCGGAGACCCTATAGATACAGTGACATGGAGAGGTCCTTGATTCAGATGAGAACTCATGACCTTTGGGAGGCTGGTTTGGTGGAGCTATCTGGGGGAGAGTATGCTTCAGCCACAGTGATGCCAGCCAAGAAGGATGTCTATGGCAATTGGACGGAGAGACGTATGTGCGGTGATTACCGACATGTAAATCGTCAGACCAAGTCCGATAGGTATGCTATGCCGACACCAGATGAGATCTTTGATGCCATTGGGCATGCCAAGGTCTTTAGCACTTTGGATTTACGATCCGGATATCACCAGTTGCCGATCAAGGATGCGGATAAGCAGAAGACGATATTCTGGGGGATCAATGAGCACGGGAAGGATTGCCTATACTAGTGGCGGTTCTTACCATTTGGGCTTAAAAACGCTTCGGCAGAGTTTCAGAGAGTCATGGACAGGATTCTAGCAGGGGTGGAGTTTGCTCGGTGCTACATAGATGACATCATCATCTTTAGTGCTACTGTGGAGGAGCATGAGAGACACCTTCAGGTGATATTTGAGCGCTTGAGGGCGCACAGATTGAAGTTACATCCGGGGAAGTGCAAGTTTTTCCACAACCAGATTGAGTATCTGGGTCACATGATATATCCTGGAGGATTGGGGGTACAGCAGACTAAGGTAGAGTCCATTGCACAGATTCCACGCCCCACGGATGTGAGCCGAGTTCGAGCTTTCATGGGGTTAGCAAACTATTATAGACGGTTTGTTAAGGGATTTAGTGCCATTGCAAAGGCTCTAACCAAGCTGACCAAGGTGGACCAGGAGTGGCAGTGGAAAGATGAGCAAGAACAAGCTTTTCAAGAGCTCAAGGCGAGGTTGACCTCGGCGCCCATCTTGAGACGACCTATCAGGGGGCGTCTTTTTCAGCTGCATACGGATTGGAGCATACTGGGGCTTGGAGCGGTGCTCACACAGGTGGATGATGAAGGAAGAGAGTTCGTAGTGGCTTATGCTAGCCATTCGAACAATGCTGCCGAGTCTAAGTATAGCTCATATGAGGGAGAATGCTTAGTTGCAGTGTGGGCCGTGGCACACTTCAGGTGCTATCTATACAACAATCTCTTCACCCTTGTCACGGATCACCAACCACTCAAGTGGTTGATGGAGTCAGACAAGCTTACGGGGAAGCTTGCACGGTGGGCACTCATCCTTCAAGAGTATGACTTTCAGGTTGTGCATCGACCAGGTTTGGTCAATCGCAATGCAGATGGGTTGAGTCGCAATCCATGCACGAGCCAGAAGGATGACACTGGAGCTCGGTGGCATGGTGAGACGGATGAGGAGATGGTGCCCGGATGGCATGCATCTGCATTTCTGTGTATCTTGGCAGCGGAAGGCCAGGTTGGACCTGCAACAGGGATGACTGTAGATCAAGTGTCTGAGGACCCTGAGGCCAGCAATGAGCAAGGTGGCGCCAAAGGTATACATGAGGATTCAGTTGTGTTGGACTATCTCCGCACTGGAGATACGGCAGCCACTGTGACTGCCAAGGAGAGGGATCGGATCCTACAATGAGCCAAGAGGTTCAAGTGGGAGGGGACACACCTGCTCCGAGTGTGGGAGGATGGTCGAGTGAGGATTGTGCCTCACCCAACACAGCGGGCACGGTTAGTGCGGCATGCCCATGAGGAGTTGGGGCATTTTGGGGTGCGACGCACTCATAGTCTACTGCAGGGGCAGTATTGATGGCGTGGTATGCACACAGAGGTGCAACAATTTGTGGCTAGGTGCATGGTGTGTGACAGGGTGCGTGCTTCATTCAACGCCCCTACTCCACAATTGCACCCTCTTCCGATCATGGGATTGGGCTACAGGTGGAGTCTTGACTTCGCAGGGCCGTTGCCACTGACCATGCGCCACAACAAGTACGTGTTGGTGATGGTGGAACACTTCTCCAAGTGGATCGAGTTGGTTCCATTGCCTAATAAGGCTAGTGATGGAGCCGCGTATGCATTCTTGGATTGTATACTTAGCCGATTCGGTGTTCCAGCTGAGGTACTCACGGACCAAGGGAGAGAGTTCTTGGGGGAGTTTCAGGCTTTGTGTGACAAGGCCTTGATAGACCACCGCACCACTTCTCGGGATCATCTTGAGGCTGATGGCTTGGCAGAGAGAGTTGTTCAGACAGTAAAGAGGGGTTTGTGCAAGTATGGCTTGCAGAAAGTACACCTAGGAGATTGGGACCTTCAGTTACCCTGGTTAGCCATGGGCTACAGGTTCAACAAGCAAGCATCACTTGCCTCCTTCTCACCATATTTTCTTCTCTTTGGCCGAGAGCCGGATTTGCCTACATCCATTCGCAGAGAAGCTGCTACAGTTCTTAACCTTGACGATCCAGACGTTTGGGCACGTGCATGTGATCAGCGTGCAGAGTTGTTCAAGAAGGTCATGCCCATGGCTTTCGAGAACCTTGTCATTGCCCAACATCGTGATACGTTGAGGTATGCTACCATACGTGGTGGGGGCTATCGTCCTGGGGTTCGGAGATTCAACCCTGGTGACTATGTCTATCTGCAGCAGACTGCTCGTACGACCTTGGATGTGATTGCAGGACGTGTTATTTTGATGGTTCGATAGGTCTTGCCCTCAGGCGTCTTGATCTTGGAGGGTCGGGATGGCATAATTTGGAAGGACCATGTGCGTAATTGTGCGCCATGTCACCTTCCGAATGTCGATGGCAGGATTGACCCAAACCTGGCAGTGGTATCTGCAAGTTTGAGTGCATGTTGTGTGGGTCTGCTAGAGGGGCAGCCACCATGCTGGTGTGTGATCGATGCTCTAGAGGTTGGCATATGGGATGCTTGACTCCACCTCTTGAGATGGTTCCGGATGGGGATTGGTTATGTCCACATTGCATTGGATAGTGGGAGTGGATACAACCATGGAAGGCTAACAATAAACGCAAGGCCAAGCTACTAGAAGACCTTGAACACACGAGATCCTGGCTCAAGTTCACAGATTGCAAGACGACGACTAACGATGGGGCTACTCTTGTACCCGGCCTCTTGGTCTATAGAGTTTGAGTACAATAGGGACAGTGATAGAGGACTTAGTACGGCTGTTGCTATTACATCTTGTAGCTATCTGGAGTTAGAGGGACCTATCCACCAGCTAGGGGGGCGATTGTGGCAGACTACTTTATTGTGCATATATGCGTGGTGTGGTTTGGACAGTGATGTAGTTGTGTAGCGATATGTATGCGCACGACAGCTGTCAAGTTAAATAAACACAGTGTGAAACTAACTAGAATAAAGCTAGTTATTTGTATTTAACACTTGGATTTAGTTCAAGTGTTAAGTCAGGTGTCAAGTTTAGTTTGACACCTGAACCGTCTTATCTTCACGAGAGCGTCAGTCGTGCGGTTCATCTCTCTCGAGTTGAGCTTGCACGACCGAGCTCCTTCACCATGTAGAATCTGAGTGTGCTTATGATGGGAGAATAGGTTGTTGTGGGGTGGAGTCCCCATGGCTTGGGGTGCCCCTGGCTCGACTATTATGTTAAAGAGTGATGGTGTTGGTTTTCATGTTTCTTGTGTCAACTATGTGTTTTTAGTATTCTATCCATTGTGGCAGACTATTGTATTGTGCATATATGCGTGGTGTGGTTTGGACAGCGATGTAGTTGTGTAGCGATATGTATGCGCATGACATGTACTTTGTACCTTACTAGCAAAGGGAGTTGGTGCTACTCCATATTCTGAAATGGCTTCCAGTTTCAGTTTTGCAGTTCCACAGTCCACACACGTAATAAGATGTATGTATGCAATTTCACAAACAGACCCTCATGTACCACCATCACTAAGGAATTTCAAGAGCAGACTCTGGGTGTGGAATAGGTCTAGACGTATCTGGTGGAATGGAGTGGAATTGTGTGAGCCATGATTCTCTCCAGCTTGATCATTCAAGAAAGAAATGAGCTGTGGTCTTTGTTGTAATCCCACTGCATCAATAAACAAGCTGACAGGAACCCAGTTCTTGCCAGCTGCTGGTATATGGCGTGGAGATTTCCCACTATATCCACCATGTTTATGCATTTGATCCATTTGGAAGGCTGGTGGACTGTTCTCACCTCCTTGCATGACGAAGAAAGGCTGGCTTGCGTTCTAGCTTCTACTTCTCTTGAATTTCCTTAGAACAGCGCGAGTGGATACTAATTCCAATCTAAGTTTGAAAGTTGGGGTTGCTTCACTGGTTGAATCCCAAGACATCGAAATCCTCTCGACATCTTGGTGGTGGGACCGAAGGCAGTAATCCGACACAAAACTTGGAACTATTCAAGTGTGCGGATACATTCCGCCTGGCAGATATACGACGATTCACTGTAACCTGCGAAATCCTCCAGTTCTGATGACATCACGGAGTGGAAACACGACACTCAGTTGTTGTTAAATCAAGAGCTGGAGTTGGGTATACATCCAAGAACGATTGTAGTTACCAATGCAGGGCGATGCTACCAGATCAGAATGGGGGGGTCTGCAGTCTAGTTCCCATATGGAGACAAAAGTCGTACTCCTCATGCGCTTTATGGTTCTACTCCAAATATTCTCTCCGATAAACGATCAGGTTTTTGCAGAAACTGGGCACATTTGGCCAAACAAGTGCTCTCAACTCAACGCAAATGAAGTGTTACATTCCGTGATGCATAATGCAAACACTGTCAATTCCGTTTCCAGTGCAAATTGCGTGAGTTCTCTTTCTCCACCTTAGCACTGTTCGACTTTGTCATAATTGCACATTATCTCACCCTCATCCAAACATGATCATCGAATGTACTAATGAAGCATGTCAAAGACCATCTTCATACTATAAGCGAAATGTCGTGCTGACAGTTTCGATGATAGAAGGACTACCTCGAAACAATTTCATCATCTTCTTCTACGTGGTCCTCGTCCACAGACTCCCAAGCCTCTCGACCACCCTCATACCTTCTCTCCCTCTTCTGCCTTCTCTCTCTCCCATCTCTCCCACTGCGGTAGTCGGAGCGACAGTCCACGTGGCGAGAAAACATGCTGACTGGGCACATCCGCGCCTAGTCAGCACCCGCCAACGTGGCAGGGAGTCCAGCAGCTCAGTTAGAAAATAGACATTATAAATATCTGTTCGTCAGATATTGTCTGAACGAATCTTCCACGTGCTGCATTCCCGCCGTTTCTTAGGGCGGCGCGGCACGTGGCCGGGCCCCCCGCGACACACGCCCCATACCCATACCCATGCCTCATGCCGCCCATCACGGCCCATGCGCATGCCACGTCCGCCTTCACGCCTTATCCACACCTGACACGCCAGCATCCCACCCACGCTTTTCATTTTTTCCACAAAACTACACGTCCAGAGAATCTTTTCCGGGTCCCACTTCACTTCTATTAACTTCTATGTACGATACTATGCTACCGATACTGAATACCTCGTTCATACTTACGTATTAGTATTAATATTATCACAGTACATTATACTGAATATACGTTATCGTAATAATACAGTAGGTCTGGACGGACGCTGCAGTGCATAGATTCTCACACTGACGGTGAATTCTGGATTCACTCGGCCGCATCCACTAAGGGACAGCCACGTGAAGTGTAGTAGCGAGTTGTTCTGAGGGGCGGATCTAGCCGTCACTAAGATGCTGCCACATCAGCGCTGGTGAGATGGAGCCCAGGTGCCGTCGCCGTGCGTTTGTCGTCAGCCCCGCCATCACATCCACACTTGACCGCCTGCAGCCGGTGTTGAATCGGTCACTCCGACTGGGCGACCGGGTCTTGCCTGACAGGAAGCTGACGGTCGTCGCCAGTATGATGAGTGGGTAAGGAAGAGTTGTCCCAGAGGTATTGCGTGCGACCAGCGGTCCCCAGCCGCTGTGTGAATGCGTCGGCCTACTAATCGTTCTCGTGTGTCGCTATCTCTTCTCAAAGGAGTGAATTCTGGTCAAGCTTCTGTTGGTTTACAGTTTTGGTCTTGTCTGTGTTGTGTCTGTGTTTGCAATTTGCTGTTGTGGTCTATGTTCGCAGTTTCCGGGCGTATTCGTGGGTGGAAAGATCTGTCTGTTGTGTCCTTGTAAGGAACCGAGCCTTGGTCGGGAAAGCTGTCACACCGGCTGAGAAAAGGTTAATCGATCGTCAAGCTGCTTTTGGGAAAAAGAACGGGGCAAGATGTTGGCTGTGTTTGACAAGTCGGTTGCATGTCCTCCGGCGGAACTGAGCGCACCGAGTAGCAGCAGCCCTGTGCCACGGAGGAGCGGCATGGAGATCCTCAGCTCTTATAAGGCATCCCGTCCTGACGCGATATGTATGCAATTGAATGGCGGTAGTGGCATGGCTTGTTCTCATGCAAAACAGGCTCTTCTGCGCCCAAGGTATTGAGATGTTTTCCGAATCTGATGATTCCTCTGTTTTCTACTGCTGCTGGAACGTGTCTGTAGCTTTCGCGTGTTTCTATCAGGGACTGACTTCTGTACCTTTCTTGATGTCCAGAGCAGCTTAAACTGACTTCCGCAGTGTTCTTGTATAAGAGATCGGACACTGATAACATTTGGCACTCTTTTTTAGTGGGATGGATTTCTTCAATGTGAAAAAGTTTGGAAAATGTTGCGGTTGTTTCTTGAGTGGATACGCACACTGTGTGATTCTCGCAGAACTTTCGCAGTGGTGGACGACATATTCTGCATGTTTGTCGGAATACTCGAGAATTTGCCTCAGCTTAGGCAGCGATACGGTCTTTCGAAGACTGTGAGTGAGGTGATGCTAGTAACTGAGATGTACAGAGTGCTTCGTGATCGAGGTCCTTACTCAGCTGACCAAGTTATTGGAGATCTGAGTGGGGCATTTTCGTTTGTTCTCTACGACAGCAAAGAACGCAAGTTGCTTGTTGCGTCTGTGAGTATCCTCCCGCAGTTACTTGTCATAACAGCTGTGAAGTCGTCCTGCTTGTTGATGTCTTGGAGGATGTCGTTGTCTTTCTTATACATGTCCTGATATGTTAGCAGTCCTGTTATAGTGGCTGGGTTGAAAGGAGTAGAGATTCCTACCACCGATCCGAGTCAGAAGGGTGACAAGTAGTGTTTAAAGGTCCTTCGTATGCAATTTCAGTACGATTTTCTGCTGTGTGCGTTACGCATGATCCAATCTGAACAGGTGTGGTAACCCTGCTTGATTTTCACGACATTTACTTCTACTGAAGGGACACAGATCTCGGTAGAAGTTTTGTGTCAATCCATGTTCGGGATGAGGATCGGGATCCATAATTGAACATTTTGTATTATTTTTATTGTGTCAGTGCACCAATGATGACCGGAACTAATTAGCGCCGCTGAAGGTTAAAATATGTTGATGTGCAGGACTGTCATGGAAAGGTATCCTTGTTTTGGGGCATAGCTGCAGACGGTTCCATCTTGTTCTCAGATGAAGCTGATTCCCTGAAAGGATGTGGCCAGTCAATTGCTCCCTTCCCTCATGGTAATACCATCCCTATGCAGATATACGTGTTGTTGTCTGTCGGAATGCTGTTCAGCTGTCAAACCCTTAATGAGCTGCAGGTGGAGTTACATGATGATGCTGGCTCCGGATATTTGACTGTCTATAACTCTGGAGATCTGGTGGATTATTTTTCTTATCTGCAGAGAGAGAAGACTCCTGCCTAGTAACTTAGAGCCCACTTCACCTGACGGCTACTACTCCCTTTTGGGGGATGGGCCACCTGGATCTACCAATTATTGGGCGTCTTCCTAAAGGACTCGAACAAAGGAGGAGACTAACTTCTGCAGTTTTGACCCTTACTAGTCTATAGGAGAATACTTTCCCAAGCCAGAAAAGAATTCAGACTAACATGTACGCCCCACTCTCCTATTTAGCGGTTGTTCGAGTAGTTACGCTCTGTGGGGCCTTTTCTGACCATTAGACGTCTCTGTGCATTCAGGGTGCTTCTTCTCCAGCTCAGGAGGTCTGCGCAGTTTTGAGCACCCCATGAGCCCAGTGACGCCAGTGCCACGCGTGGATAGCCAAGGCCAGATGTGTGGCTCCCTCTTCAAGGTGGATATCGTCCTCAAAGACGTTCCTCGCTTCCGTCATGCCGGGAACGAGTATAGCTGGGCATTTTGAAGTTGCCCTGCTCTTGTAAATTTGCCTCTACAGATAGGTGTATAAAATGTGCATTACTTGTCTTTTCTTGTACAATTTTGATAGCTGGCCGCACTGAAACGTATGCAGCCATGGATGCTGCCAAATCGTAGTATGTACATTCGATCTCCGTTTTAATGTCATGAAAAGCCTCAAGGCGTTCCTTATACGGATCGAACCAGGTCCTGAAGTGATCGTCGTTTTAACCTGTACATCTGGGGCGTGATTAACAGGTTGAGACGGGTGGCCGAGCAAGTAGTTTCGAGTTTAAGGCTCCGGGTCTAGGGAGAAGTATGACTTTTCCAGTCCCTAATGCATCGATATACAGTTGATTAAGCTTACTGTATGAGCATGAAGCATTATGAATGCTATACTGGAACTGTCGTCCTGAAGAAAGAAAACCATCTGCACGGAAGAGGAGAGTATCTTGCAGAATCTACAACAATAATTTGTCGACTCATTAAGGAATATTGAGATTGCATATTGCAGCTGAAGACTATGGTTAGGTCTTTGCAGACTGCTCCAGGCATGACAACTGATTCCATTAGGAGTAGCAGTAACAAACAAGGAGGAAGATAATTGATTGCTTTCCAGGGGTTTCTGGCACAGCTATACTCGTACTACTATGCAGTGTTTGTAAGAGGGTGAAATTCTGTTATATTTGTATGGACATGGTTGGAACCAAACAATGTTTGTAACGCATTTACTTGGCAATTTGTTCCATTGAAATTTGCATCGTGGAAGACGGTCGAGTGCACACCTACACTTTGATTTGAGGAATTGTGCTCTCACGAAATTAGTGACGGGACGGTGGCTTGTCACTATCATACATGCTGCTCCATGGATTGTTGCTGGACAGTCTACACCATAGTTCTCAGTTTTTCATGCTTCAAGATTGTTTTGTTGGCATCTATGTCTATTTTGTCCTTGCTTCTTCTTCCTTCCATCTTCCTCTCGTCTCTGTTTCTCTTTTCTTTGCAGGTTGTTTCTAGTTCTCCCTTCTCCAATCCTAGATCATATCTTCTCAATTCTTCCTTTTTGGCCACATGTAATTGCAAGTATGGAGATATCTAAAAATCAAATATCTGATCTTTAGGCTTAAACCTTAAGTTCCCGAGCCACCTGAATCGGGTCACTTTGAATTTGCAGATCGACCAAATTTTTGCAGATCTAATCTGATGGGGCCCGCTCCTGAAGCTTTAATGACAAGGGAGTTGTCTCGAGTATGATGCAAAAAAAAAAATTGAAAAAAAAAAAGCTACGACCTACAAAAAAAAATCTTAGATCTCTCATTTACGATTTGGGCCTGAAAAGGGCTTGTTGACCGCTGACGTGGCAGGTAAACGCCCAAAACAGATTGCACTCCAAAGGCCATTTTTGGCATAAAATTAGCAATTTTGGAAAAAGCACTTCACCTTGTGGTGTGTGAGCATTACATACACACATCCACCATTGGCTTTTGAAAATTTTGTAGAAAAAAAAGTACTTCATTTGGAGGCACATTTTCTCTTGTCAATTTTGAGATTTCAACCCCTATGTAATTGCATGCAAAGCAACCATAAGTGAAAAAAACAGTTGGACCTGCAATTTAGTGGGGTCATAGCCACTCCACTATTGATTTGGAAATGGTGGGTCTTGGGGCAAGCAAAATTGGATAAAGCTAGGTTTTGATTTGGTCAAACCAATTTCTTTCTCACTTTTTCTTTGGGACCTGATATTTGAGGTCTGGGCCACCGTTATAATCTCACAATTTCCACGGTGGACTTGGCTCATTTTTTGGTATGTCATGCATAAATGAGCTGGCCCAACTGCTATAAGGCTGGAATCTTTGGATGATTCTTGGTAGGTTTGTAGGGGCAATTTACTGCAGCTGGGTACCCAAAATTGGTAAAATGTCAAAAAAGGGCTTGGGAACTTAAGGGTTAAAGTGAAGGAAATACTCTTGATAAGATTTCAGTACCCTGGACCAAGAGTGCGCAGTTTGGCAATTGATCCTCACTTGGAATCTAGAAGGAACTCTGATTACATACTCTGAATATGTAAACCCAAGTTTCATTCCAAAGAAAATCAGCGAGTGACGAACTAGCATGACTAGCTGGTGGGCTAGTGGAAAAGACGGAGGCCCCGAGAGAAAGGTGGGGCTGCTCTTGAGTAGATGGGTGGGCCGTGCTCTAGGGACACCTAGAAATTGGGTGGAAGGAATGTTTTATTTATAGAAGGTTAAAAATAGGCCCACCATTGGAGCAACCAATGGTGGGTTAGGATTAGAGGTTTTGTAGGGTTAGAACTAGTGGAAACGTGTCTAGGGGTGGGGTAAGGTAGGACAGGTGGGGGTAGTGTTGTTTTTTGACAAGTAGCCCTACCTTTTTTGTGACATGTTAATTTTTTTTTTGACTTTCACTGTGACAGAGGAGAAAATACCTTTCACATGACAGGTTGACAGATTTTTGACCTTTCACACAATTTGTCATATGAAACATGAAAAATGAAAAGAAGTGTGAACTTCTTACAACTACAATTAGTGAAGCTCCAGTCCGTGAATGCATATGGTATTGTCTTTACTATTTTCATGGGTTCCCACCCAAACATGTAGCATTCGTACCCACTTATTCTCTAATCATAAGACTTTAGCATTTTTAACCTCTTCATACGTAGCCCCAAGCCTATCTTCTTTGAGAGATATTTTCTTGGCTTATCAATGAGCTAGGAAATACAATATGCCAGTTGATTGTAAGTAAAGATTTTGAGTCATGCAGGATGGCCGTGTCAAATTAGATGCAGTTGTTTGAATATGGCACCTTCTCCACAACAAATGCTTTTGAAACAGGATCAGGAGAGGGACTCAAGAATTTTTCTGGCACTGCCGTGGCTGTGGAGGGGCTGTGGGTACACCGTGTAAGGGAGAACAAGTCAAACAGGCACTGCACGTTTTGAACCAACAATTCATTTTGGCCGCCAGCTTAATTGTGCGTTTTACAAGGGTGTATCAAGAGTAACGACCTAGAAACGGGAGGACGCACAGGAAACAAAGAGGGAGAGCCTAGCCTAGAGGTTTAAGGCTTGAAACACAAAGAAGGGCAGCTGGCCTCGGTGAGGCTCCCCTAGGTGGACTTACTAGTAAGATTAACAATAACTATTAACAATTTGTACCTTTTTTAGCCTCTCCTAGGTGGACTTACTAATAAAATTGCTAATAACTATCAGTAATCTCTGGCAGATTCTCTATTCATAATTGGTACCTAAGTTTAGGCTTTGTGAGCCTCTCCTAGGTGGACTTAGTAATAAAATTGCCCCTAATTATCAGAAATATCTGCCTTTCTTTTGACATGCTTTTTTTTTTCTTTGTCGGACTTTCACTGTGACAGGCATTTTTTTCCCAATGCCTTTCTTTTCACAGGCAGATTTTCTTTTTGCCTTTTTTTGCCTGTCAAATGCCTTGTGACAGGTGCAAAAATCGGCCTTGGGTGGGGGTGTCTCTAAGGGTTTGCGTGGGCCCTATCCATTAGAGGATGGTCCAGGAATTAAGAAGGGGATATACCGTAGTGGAAGGGCAGATTAGGCACAATTTTATTTATTTTTTAAATGCCTAAGCAAATCTGTGATTTTTCATTATTTATCCCTAAAAGGCTGGAAAAATAACATGAAAGTGCCTAATTCAATAAATATTCTCTAAACTCTCAGTATATAATTTTTATTGAATGTAAAAAAAAACTCCATAAATATTTAAAAAATATAGGCCAATTCCCTAGGTCCATACAACCTCCATAGGACCTTCCAATGAGTCCCGACATCTTGCAAATGTTCATCATTGAATTCTTGATCACCATTCAAGTTAGGTATGTCTCAATCTTCGATGTGCACTGAAAACTAAATAAGCAAGAGTTTACCTTGTGTGGTGAGCAACCCCTCCTTTTTAAATGGAAAAAAGCCTAAAAGCACCAAAAAATGTGCGCCCGCAACACCTTTATACAAAAAAAACAGGGGCAAAAATAAAAAATATCGCCCAATCGGGCCTGACGACTGCAGAAAGCACATGGGAACCACCCTTTTCGCCTGGAGCCGGGGAGCATGGCGCCCTAAATCCAAGGGCTGGCGCCCCATCGCACGAGGGGTCAGCACGATTGCCCCACCTGCACCTATCACCACCTTCCAATCTCCAACCAGTAGCCATATTGCACATATATATATCTGTAGCCATATATAGTAACCATATCGCCATATTGCACCGTCCGGTCGCCATAATGCACAATATGTTGTATACTTGTAGCCAGGTGGATTCTAGGTGGAGATTGTACTTGTGGCCACCTCTGCACTCAATCCCCAAAAATATTTTGCCAAATCCACGCCAAGGCAAAATTGAAAATAAAAAAGATGGTGGTGAGTGTGTTTGGGCCAGGGTTTATCCTGCGGGCTAAAAGCTCTGCCTAACCTTGGCTTGGCCCAGGCCGAGTTCCTCCACTGTTAGCCATCTCCACATCTGCGTCCGTAGCGTGTACTGTGCTCTCTGACGCCATCTCCATTACAAAAGAGAGAGCACTGTTGCGAGAAACACTAGGATCTTGGGAAAGAAGAGGGAGGGGATGAAAGGAGAGAGTTCCTTGAGAGAAATCATGGATGACATGTGTCTAATGTATATGAATTCTTTTTTAAAGTGCGTAGAGAGAATATTCCAGATTTAATAATTATTAGGCACTCAAGTGCCTAATCTGCCCTTCCACTACCGTATAGTAAATGGAGGTGTGGTGGTTTCTAGGGGTAACATGTGTGGGGCAACCTTCTAGAACCTCCGGGCCGCCGCCCACACGAGAGGATATATAAAGGAGAAGAGCGCTCTCCTCCAATGCCTCTTACTACTTTAGTGGGCTCACAGGCAGGGCCCCAAGAAAGGATGCAAACATGAACCCTAGCTATATGAAATTAATAGAACAGCTGAGCTAAGAAAGCCCCCCTAAAGCCCCTAAAGCCCCTAAAGTCTTACATAGCTAACACAGGTACATTCTTGGATTAATGCAAACTGTTGACAATGGATCTGAAGATGGAATCCCCAAATGTGCAGTCCTCAAAACATTGTTGTGCTGGGTGTTTCGCAGTGATCAACCTATCACTCCTGGTAAGTTAGTTCAGATTCATGATCTGTTCTCCAACATCTGATCAGGGAGACCAGCACATAAATTTCATGCAAAAATATCTTTGGATAAAATACACTCGGGTAGAGCAACCAACTAGTAATGATCAAATTTCACTACACAAAAAGCTGGGAAATAAATCTGACATTACACGACAGAAAGTGCCGCACTTTGCATTAGTGATACACTTCCTTTCTGAAAAAAGAAGAGTGGTTTCGCCACATGTGACTGATGCCATCAAAAGGAAATTGTGCCAAATATTGTCGTTAGCTATTCATAAATTCAGACCAACTGCCTCAATCCTACCTCTGCCATTATCTACATTACAGCTTGTCAGGCCCATGCATAAGGAAACTCAAACTGAAAAGATAAGGAAAAGTCGATGAGGGCATACTCCATTGCGTGGAAGATCCTGATAATGGAGACAGGATTGCGGAATGCACTCCGCAGGTCACTTTCCCATTTCCATGTTAGAACGGACCTAAAAATGAGCTAGGAATTTTTTTGAGGTTCTTTTACGTACTATGGAATGGGCGGGGCAGATGACATTCTGCCTGGTAAGCTGCCTACTGAGAAAAATGGCGAGCCCGGTGTGTTAGTGGGGTAGTCAATCCTGACTGTGAATGCCCACGACAAAGGGTCATGACTCGGCCAAGTAAGAGGGCTAAAAAGCGGCAGAGTAGACTACCTACTGACTCCCCACCATTCAGTTGCCCACCTGTGCAAAACCACGGCAATCCTGAATTCTACTTGAACAAAGACACAGCACACAACCCAAGTTTTCAAGGCTAAATATAGCCCTATGGTCACAGTAGGCGCCGTTCTCTTAACCAGGAGAGCGCCTTATCTGCAGCCAAGTCCATTGCTCCCTTCTTCTGACTAACTGTTTCCCCTGTAAACTCAAGTGTATACATAGTATGATCCAATGGGCAGGTGATTGTCACCACGCATCTAAATCTGCACACCACAACATACTCAAGACAATAAATACCAAAGTAGTAGACGTTGAACCAAGAAGAGGAAAGTGATGGTTAACAACTCTGGCAGGGAGAAATCATCAAACCCTTACAGCAAATTCCTGAACATCGGCTATGACTTCAATTTGTGCAGCTGACAATTTGAACAGCAGGCAAATCAATAGTTGAAGGATGATATTGACATCGAACAAGAAAACATGACATTGATAAAGCACTCTCCCTGCCAGATGGAAACAGTGCCCCTCACACTGTCATGAGGAGATGGCAGACTAGCTTTCTGAAAGGAGCAAAAAATAGAACTCGTTAGGCTATGCTAGCTTCAGAGAGAGATGATATTTTCTGGCATTGCAGATTCTTTGGAGCATCACTTTGACTCGAGTATGCATCATCATACAGCCTCTTGAAGGTCACTATTCCCAAATCCGGCTCTGACATACCCTTGAAGGCCTGATCCCCACAGCATACAAAGAGAGGAAGAGTGATGCACTACCTTGGCCCCTCTTTGCAGCACTTATATTGGGGGTCACACCACTTGCACTTGGCACATAGCTCATTCAGAGTGGACCGTGCCTCTCCTTTTTGCTGGTAATTTTTCTTGCCTGGTAAAAAATAACAGGATTAGTGTTTTTACAGCATTCCATGAAGCTCCAACAATGCTGTTTTGCTAATCACCCTGCTTACAGAATGTAGACTTCACTTTTAAAAAATGTCTTTATAATTCCTCACTCTCCTTTTCAGATGATATTGACATACATGAGTCACTCAATCAGCATTCAGTGGACAACATGAAGTCTATAAAGGATGCCACAAATCTTCTACATATGATCTTCGTAGCCTTTTATATTGAAGTTTTTGCACTTCAATATAATAGATTGTTCACCCACCAATAGGGAACATGAGCTGGGTTTAAACCGTCGTGAGACAGGTTAGTTTTACCCTACTGATGAGCGGTGCCGCAATAGTAATCCAACTTAGTACGAGAGGAACCATTGATTCACATAATTGGTCATTGCGCTTGGTTGAAAAGCGAGTGGCGCGAAGCTACCATGTGTAGGATTACGACTGAACGCCTCTAAGTCAGAATCCATGCTAGAAGTGGCGCTTCCTACCTCCCCGGCTGTTACCCGACTACTAGTAGGGGCAGCCGGGGAGGTAGGAAGCGCCGCTTCTAGCATGGGGATCTGCTGAGCCCTTCATCTTATATTCAATCTTATGATTAAACAAGCAACATGTCAATACCTCGTCCCATATTTAAGTCGTCTGCAAAGGATTCATCTCCCCGATCATCTGAAATTGCAATGCAAAGCGCCCGAGCTTGTTCCGCGGCCTCAGGGGAGGCTCTCAACACATGCTTTTGAGGACACACGGGATCTGCTGAGCCCTTCACAATGCCTGGTCCTGTTGGACTGCTGATATTGGCCAAGAATTCTTCAATATCTGGATACTCAGATAATTTCTCGAGTTCCAATGAAAGGTCCCTTTCCTTTTTTCTCCAAAGCTCAGATTCCAGCCCATTTGAGCACTTTGATATACCCGTTTCCATCCGAGTTTCCACTGCTGCGCATTGGTTTTGCAAGTCAGCCTGTTTGTCCGGTTGGAAGGGCAGAACAACTGGGCAGTGCCCTTCCTCTGGTACTGTCAAATTGCTGTCCAGAAACTGACCAGTTGGAGAGGGAAGAGGCTCTGGCCAGTTCAGGGTGGTGGTTGACAAGCTCACTGAACCTGAATGCAGGATGCCCTTGATCAATTGTAAGTCGGACCAGCAATTAGGTCCATGTGATTCTGGAGGCTGCATTACCGCACAAAGCCTTCCCAATGCTGAGTTCTTATCCAGACCATTCGAAGCTGCACGGGGCTCATGTCCCCGCAACTCTAGATCCCTCGGCAAAATTGTGTTGTGGCGCTCATAAGCAGGCATTAGCTCATTACTGTTTTCATTGTGCACTGCACCTGCTGACGAAGTCAGGACGAGTTGGTATTCTGTGGATGAGTGACCCTTCGGCCCCCTGGGCTGAGAGGAGCTTTCCTTCTTTATGAGATCTCCAGCCTCCATAAGACACAATGGTGTTTTGGTCTTCTCTGCCCCTACTTCAATTGAACTAGTTGGTAGTGAGATAGTTGGCCAAGTTGGATTAGATACACCTGTAGCAGTAGGAATTTGAGTCAGTACCTCCTTATAGATTTATGCCTGAGGACATAATTAGGGAGTTAAGCTTTCTAACTGGGTTTCTACCGTGTCCCATGCACCCTCTTGGCCTCCCATGGAACTGATATTTCTTCCTCTTCCTCTTCTCTTTTTTCAAATCTTGGTGTTTGCAAGCTTCCTCTTTCTCTTTCAGGGGGGCCTAGAGCAACACAGTGCTAAAGCGTCTAGTGAAATCACAAGCTATGGCCATCATCTACTCACATTCTGCGAGGTTCATGGGCTGGCCGTTTACGATGGCACCAACAACTGCCCTTCTTCCGGACAGTTCACCTGCCACCAAATACAAGAGACAGAGTGATCGACTATCCCTTGGGAAGCCCCAATACAACAGACAAGGTCAGTTTATTCAAGATTATGAGGTGTCTGGACTTAGACCACATTCTCAATATTCTTCCCCTTCTCTTCCTTCACATCCATGCATTCCCTTCACTACTCCCCCCACTCTCATACACGATACCAACTACGAAACCTGCCTTGTGTCAGTCCTCCCTTCCATCAACAACAAACATCCACTAATGACAAGGCTTCCTATCCCACTTATGCTATATGGGATCTGCCCTACGATCCTTCCCTGTTACTCTCCCATCTACCTCCTCACCTCTCTCCACTCATAGATATACGCCATTTTACAACGAAGAATGCAAAGTTGCCTGAAGATATATCAAATCACTACTCTTCTCTAGAGTCTACAAACCTAGCCCTCAAGTACTATAATTCTCTCATCAGATCTAGAGAAACGATCCTACAGTATCAAACTCCACTCCACCTTCATTTCAAGATCAAGGTCTCTCCTTGTGCCTTCTGGTCCCTTCTTAAACCTCACAAAACCCCAATCCCCAACACAGGCATCCACACTTTAGCATGATTGTGCTCACTCACTGTATCACTCTCCAAACCAATCTCCTCTTCCCCTAACTTACAGATCTCTGCACTTTCCCTTCTTCACCATGTTCAATGTCAGCAACGCAGTCAAGAAATTGCAAAATGGCAAATCGATGGACCTGTTGGGGCTACGGAGTGAATTTATCAAGCATGTGACCTTGGCCCCATTAACAAAGCAGTGCAGCATGGCTTTCCAACAGAGTCATCCACCCCCTCTTCAAGAATGGAGACAAGCTCGAACAGAACAATTATTGCACAATTATGGTTTCTTCATTGCTGGCTAAGCTGTTTGGGGCAGTAGTGGCCTTGGAACTGGATGATTCAGCAGAAGCCTCTCATCTTCACGCTACCGGGCAGGCAGGCTTCTGGCACAACCGATCCCCTCTTGACCATATTTTCGCTCTTCAAACTATGGTAGATCTAGCCACCTACGACAAAAAAATGGTATATGCCTGCTTCGTGGACTTTCGAACAGGTTTTATATTCAGTCCCTTGAGCCCTTCTTCTGGACAGATTACACAGGATAGAGGTTCCTCCGGACATCATATGGGCCATTTTATCCCTGTACGAGACTGGCGTGGTCAAGGTTGCAGGGGAGTTCTCAGCAGAGGTGCACAGCAATGTTGGGATCAAACAAGGCTGCCCTCTCACCTACCCTATTTGGAATACATAGACGCTTTGGAAGGGTGCATTACAAAGAATATGGAGTGGGGGTGCCTTTGGAAGGGGAACCAGCACAATCAGTAGTACTCTACGCCAATGATGTTGTTATACTGGCACAATCTCCTGGCTTGCTCCAATGACACATTCGCATCCTAGAAGACTTCTCGAAAGACTACAGGTTGCAGGTTGACCTCAGCAAAACCAATATCATGGTTTTCAATGGCCGTGCTGATCAGAGATTCCTCTTCGACCAGCAAGAGATTGAGGTCAGGTCTCCAACTTTGTTGAGTGCAACGGACTCTCCTTGCTTCCCTATTGCCACAAAGTATGGAGGGGTTGGAAATCTCGTCCATTACGAGGATCAGAAATGCTTGGCAGCATATCTTCATGAGGCTTTGACTCTCAGACAATCCCTTGAGACAATGGTTGTTTATTGGGCACCTAGTGCAGAGTCCCTCTCTCTTTCTTGTTTCATGCTTTCTCTTGTCCCATAAGCTCTTTGAGCTTTCCCGCACTACTCTCAATGCGGTTTATTGGGAATGTAGCGGTGGATCATAGGAACATGATGCCCACATAATTGGCTGCATTCTCAGGGGTGGTGGCGTGGGGGTGAGCGCGGACGTTATAAAGTATCCATTCATTTCTCTGTTCATGAGTGTGCTACACTTGATCCAAACTACGTGCCTAAGCCTCCAACGATCAGTCTAATAAACTCTCTTGGTTGGCATGTTTTCAACTGTGCCTGGAATGATATTATCAATCCACACAAAGTCACAGTTAGAGAAGTGGGACAGCGTTGGCCATATGAGGATCGTCACCAGGAGGGCAACTCATCCAATTTGTTTACTTGAATGGTATGTTTAACATTGTCATCTCCATAGACCACTCCACAGATAAAGCAGCGGTGGGATGCCTTAAGTACATCAACTGTGGAGATCTGAAACAAACCAAAAACCCCTTACCTCTGTGAATGCCCTTCTGACTGGCCATAGCTTCATGTGGCACCGCATTTGAGCTGTATGTGTAATGAGCTTGCTGATTCTCCTTGGATTTTACTCCCGTATCAAACTTGTTGTCTGCACTTTCTTGCTCTGTAACATCCACTAGATCCGAGAAAGTCTTTCCATAGGCTACTAGAGCTTTCTGGAGGAGCCAACGCCTATGTTGAAAACCACGCTCCTGCCAAGCAGCAGAATCGGAAACTAATCAGAAACTACAGTTCTGCCAAGCCTAAAGTTACATTATAAAGTATCAAACATAGTGAAATGAAATGAAATGAAATGAAATGGTGCTTTATAACGTCCGCGAAAAGCTCATAGAGCGAAAGAAAGGAGCCTTACAACATCCATGGGGAGCTCATCAAGCTTAAGGGACAGAGGAAAATAGAGAACAACACTCAAAGAGAAATGCAATGAAATGAACTGGTACTTTATAACATCCGCGGAAAGCTCAAAGAGCTTATGGGACAAAAGGGGTAAACAGGAAAGAAGAGACAAAACCACAGCCAAAGCAGACCAGAAGCAACTACTGCTCAAGGGATTGCCTAAGGGCCAAAGCCTCAAAGAGAGAAACAAAGAGACAACGGATGCCAGCAGACCTTAAGTTTTCCCAGCATCTCAATTGAAGCTCGCTTTTCGGCACTTTTCCCAGACTTTTTCTTGGCTTGTGCTGTAATTTTTTCAGCCTTAGCATGAACCGTGACATGCGCAAGCACCAGGTCATTGCCTGCATGTGTCTTGGTAAAGTCAGGGCCCTGGAATTTCTCAGCCTGGCAGAGCTCCCGAAGCTCACGAGTTGGTTCAATACGCAGCGTGGCGGGAGTGACCAATGGCCGCAGCACTTCCTTGAACACCTTCCATACGGTAGGAAGATCAAACCTAGAGTCCACTAGCACTGCCCCCGCTAATGACTCAACCAAATCACTCAGTACCTGTGAATTTTTACACGGGCAGGTCAGACACATGCTAAAGAGAACAGCTGGATTCATTTGAGGCATTGAAGTCCATAGGTACATAGAGTTTGAAATGAATTCGATCCAGTCAACAGGAATGACGATGGCCAGATCCAGTTAGCCAGTGTAACATACCAGTGAGACCAGGGCATTTATATTCCTAATGCTTATTTAGGAAGCTCGAAGCCCTAAGCATTCAATTTAGTGAGGCACTGTTCCCAGCCACACAGTGGTAGTCCACTATGGCACTGATAATTTTTTACCACTCCCATCAGTTGGAAGCTCAGCCTTGTAGACATGCACCGGACAACGTCACACAACCTCAAACATTACTATATATATATGTGCTGCCATGGTTTAAACTCGTAATTTCCTTTGGAGATCTCTACTTTCACAACAGAATACCTCTGGAGAGCTTGGTACTTGCCTTTGGACCCCCATCCCCTTCCCACCCATGGCAGCGCTCACTTGCTGTTGAGGATGCCTTAATGAACTCAACATACTGGTTCACACTCACTGCAAGAGCAGGTGAGTCGTGAAGAAGATAGAGATGGAGGTTGTGGCGCACTGCCACCCGAGCAAAGCATTCATTGTTAACTGCTGCTGACCTCAAATCAGAAAGCAACCCAGGGTCCCGTTTAAGATTTGTCGAATGCAAATAGAAATGCTCTGTGATCAGAAAGTCCAGAACAGCATCACCCAGAAACTCCAGCCGCTGCAACAACATACACATAAAACAGCTGAGAAAGTACCCTTGACAACTTTGCGTGTGAGTAATCTACCAGATAAGACAACAACATGACATTCCTTCATGTTCATGATAAAAATAAACACCAATGTGCATTACATGTCTTGCAATGCTCAGCAAGCTGATCTACTAAATGTTCCTCACTAGAATATATGGATTGTTTGCTTATTTTGTGAAAGTAACTCCGATATTTGTTAAAACAAGTTTGTAATGAAAGTTGACCACTATATTGTTATACACAATTGCATAAGATATAATATATTTAAATTAAATAAAAACAAGAGTGAAGTACAAGGCCCCCACACCGCCTTTTTATACACCTTTGAGGGGAATAAAAATTGGGGAAATGTCCCTGGTGGTTTTATAGCTACTAGGCACATCACTAGTAACTTTTGACAGCCAACAAAGTACCTGGTAGCATGCTCCTGCGGACTCTGTACATGAGGCGTGTGTTAGGGCCTCCTCTAGCAGGCCTTTGTTTTGGAAGCTATAACTCAGCAGCTTCTCCAACTCAACCACCTTAGTATCACCCAGAAGTCCAGGCTGCCAATCCATACGTTTTACTACATTATGGTCCACTGCCACTTTACAGCCAACCCAGTCCATGAAGGAGAGAGCTGCAGTGGAACCTCCCTCAATGTAATGTGCTCCTGTTGGCATGTTGAAAAAATCAGTCTCACATCCATCAAAACAGCAAGGTCATGTATCTAGTTTTCATGAATATGTGGATGGCATGGGTACTTACACACCAGTATCAGCTTGTGATATGCACTGACTAGTTTCTGGTTGGGAGTTCAGGCAGTTACCAAGCTTGCCAGCACTAAAAGACAGTGTAATAACATGATCGTCCATTGTACCCTGCAGTAGCCTACAAATAATCAATAACTTTTGAGACATTCGGTGCACATGCACCTTACCTATCAGAGACTCTACAACGTCTGCAATTGTTTTTCCTTGCAACCAACCCTCCTTCTTACTGCACTTCTTGATATTGCTTTTTGGGTGAAGGATGCCATCTTTGCTTTCACATGCCTCCTCACCCTCTGCTGAAGAGAGTCCGTGAGGTCGACCTGGTGCACACCAATCACTTGGGCAGAACTGAGCATCACGGATATAAGACTGCACAGCAAGAAGTGACATGGGTTAGAACAAGACAGCGACAGAAAACGACAAACTTTGATGCAGCCATATGAATGACACGTAGACAACTGTTTGCACCTAAAGGGTGATCTACATCATAAACATGGGTACATGTCGGGAGTTCTGGAGGGTGAAGCACCTACCGCCAGGCCCTGCTCCTTGCCAAGCTTTTGCAAGGTGGCATTGCAGATTATAGCTATACGCCGCTTTGATAACTCGCCCTCATTCAAATCATTGTGCACAAGGAAAAGGTGCACACTCACTGCATACTCCAGAAAAGCATCCCCCAGAAGCTCCAGGCCTTCTAGGCTAAAGCTCTCCAGGCACTGCCCCGTAGTGATGGCTTCCAGCATCTGTATCCAATGTAAGCCAGTATCCATGAAAATGCAGTAAGTTATCAGGCCTCGCTGAGGCCTGATCTTGCTGAGACACTCTGTGCCACCCTCAAATGAACTCAAAACGTTCTGGGGAATAAGATGGACAGTGAAGGTGCCATGAGAGTAACTGATGCTAGTCACCATGGAAGTACAATCATGTGGCCTACTCTGTAACAAGAGATCCTTTTAAATAATTAGTTATTTGCTTTTAAGAAGATTTCAAATGTGTGAGGCTTACAAAAAGGCTCTCATTTAGAAACATATACTCATCAGGGAATTTCAATTATAGGCATCATTCCTGAACCACTACAAAACTCTCACATGAGTTCCTACTTCTTTGGTTGCAAAGCAACTGTTGCAACTCAGGGCCTCTAACCTGGAAAGAGATTCTTCGGAAATCTGTGAGCAATGGAGATTTCTAATTTGCAAATGCAGAGCATTGCATGGCTTGACATACAGGACCCACCACAGGACTGACATATTGAGTCCGAAAATGGGTAACCTCCGCGACGATGGTGTCTCAACCTTACATCAGAGCCCAGAAAATGACATGTAATCTGCTTCAAAAACTTGAGGGGAAAAACTCATCCCCTCTCCTAAGTACGGTTTCATTCTCCTCAAATTCGAGCTGTTGTATATGCTCTGGTGAACTGGTTCTTGCAATGATACAGGAGTGAACAAGGAACTTAAATGACAGACTCCATAACAGGCATAGAGACAAAGTACCGTATTGGCAGACACTTTGGCTGCCTCAGGGAAAGCATCTGTAAGGGTTTGCCGGAGTTGAATGGCGAGCAGAAAGCCTTCAAGGTGATGCATGAATGATGGCAGCAACGACACTCCATTTGCCAGTGCACATGATAGTCCTCGCACTCTTATCCGACATAACTCTGGAGGAAGCTCCACCATCGCCTCTGCCTTCAGCTCTTCAGCAACTGCAGAGGAAGACCTCTCAGTCAATAAATGGGTGAAAGTGATGCCTACGTTTCTAAGACCTCAGATTGTAAACTGGCAAGTGGGAGCTGCAAGAAGTTAGATGGGAGCAGTGAGGATGACGGAGTATAAGAAATGGAAAAACAATGGAGCAAAACAGTGAAAGGGGGGTCGGAAAGACTGAAAGATTGTACTCATAAGACGTTGTTTGCCGTAGCCTTGTGGCCATTGAAAGACTGAAAGAGACACACCTTGAGGGTTTGTCGTCCGTTGAAGGTTACGCACTTCAATCAACCGCTTAGCCTTCAACATTGGCTGCTTCGTATGCACTAGCTTTCTCGAGTGCCTGATTCATTGAGAAAAAAGACCCCAACCTATTGATTAGCAGCTTTGGGATTCCTAACAACATAGGCAGAGTCTTAAAGTCCCAACTTGGAAAGATTGAAGAAAATTATCAGAATATGCCATGCTTTTGCAAAAATTCAGCCAACTTTGGATGTTTGACATTTAGTCTGACCAAGAACAATTAAACCAGTTTAGTAATGGGGCAAAGCTGCTGGAGCTTTCCAGTACAGGTAAAGACCTAACATTAGATTATACTATAGACCCTTCAACCTACTACTTTCTCGGTTGTGATAATCTAGCATGGAATGTAGGGATTATTACTGGGCGTAGCATTAGAAGTTTATAAGTACTCCTAAGCATCCTTAGTCATCAGCCACCTTGCACAAAGACGAAGAAGTAGATGCTTCCATACTTCTCTAAGAAATAATGAGTGTAGCAGCTGTACTTGCCCTTGGCAGCCATGGGGCTATCTGCATTCATATGACCAATCATTTCGCGCACACAATAGAAATAGCCATTGTGCACAGTTTCCACCACTGAGTCCAGGACAAATTCTACAGGTACCCAACCATCAGCCAATCTCAATTCACGAATGTTGGATACACAATCAGCCACAGAAAGTTTTTCAGTTTCAGTTCTTTCCTCAGAGATAGTTGTGCTATTGCCACCTTCAAGGTCTTTACCAGGGGCATCTTCCCTGTCGCTTAATGAACGTGGGGCTGTCAAAATCAAACTGTTCACAGATGAATTTAAATGCTGATATCCATCTGGGAGTTCACAAAAATCTCCACAATCCACCTTTTCAACCATTTTCACACCATTCTTGGTGTTGTCTTCATCGCAGCCAATCACATTCCATGACATCAGTGTCATATCTGAGATCAAATTTTTCACGCACTCCCAGTCAATTGTGTTGTCCTGCTGTAAGGGTAACAGAAGGTAGAGTTGGCTAGGGCTCCAGTTTCCAGTGACTTTGCTGCCTGGATTGTGGTCCAACACTGTGCTGAAAAGCCTTTCTTGACACAGTTTCGCGTCTCTTAGCTGCAAGCATAAATCATTTGAGAGATGTGATATGCCACCGATCTACCCATTTACCTACAACTCCATTGATCTTTTCGTCCTAAAAAAACTGAGGGATTTCGAAATAATCCATTTACTTTAGATATTGAAAGGGAGACCATAAGTCACACAAGCATATACAACTCCTCAGATCTAGGAGGGCTCTAGATAACTCCACCCATATCGATTCAGCTTGCCATGATTTAGGTCCGCAAACATTAGGACACAGCGGACTCACACGTGCTGAACGTCATGACTCATGTGACCTAAGACTCCAGACTTGAATCTTAATGATAGACAAATGACAGGGAAAGATGAGAGTAAGGAAACACTAGAAGCCCTGTGGAAGAAGAAACAGAAGACCCTTACTTGTCACACCATAAGGAAATAGCAAATATGTCTACAGCCCTGTATCATATATAGTCGACATTACTACAATAAGATTCTACTGTTTTTGGGGCATTGGTGTCTAAGGCTCACAAGTGCAGAACATCATGATTTGTTGACTGAATGCATCGAGTCCATCATATGGCAGATCCGAGCAATGTAGTCAACCTTACAAAGTTCAAGCAATCAAACACGAAAGGTAAGAAAAGGTTGACTCTTGCCAAAGCAAGCATAAATTACGGTGTAACTTCATCCCGAAGGATTACTGCCTTCTGTTTGGAAGGTCGACACCAGTGTTGGTCTGGTATATAGGGTTTTTCCGGTTACGAACCCGGTTATCATCAAAGAACCTGCCCTACTGGTACTACACCAGGTACCAAATTTGGTTGCCCACGGTATACCCTAGCGCACCACCTGGTAGAAGTTGCCAGAAACCAGCCCCGATACCAGATGTGGGCTGTACATTTGCATAGTGTGGTTGGTATGAATCTGTGTAATGGCTGGTAAGGGTTTTGTGTGTTAGTGCTGCAGTCCTTCCACCACCAGTTTTCTCTCTTCAATGTTTCCACCTCATGCAGGATTTCAATTGAGGTGCCTCAAGGGTGTTTCTTGAGGTGGCGGTTTGATAAAGTGTTTGGGCTTTGCCCCTTAAGAAAATAATTAAAATTAGAAAATTCTTAAAAAAGTTCAAGTGGCTTGGTTCCCTGCTTATTGCTGACTATCAGATCCGGGATCATACCCGAATAGTTTCACCCCTCCCTTCAATTTCATATTCATACCAGGTTAAAAAATGCTCCTTCGACTGGTCTGTTGCACACTGGGATAATCAAATACCATTTTATATGCTGGTTTTCAAATCATCTAAGTTTCAAAACTTGGACCCCACTGGTATGCCCAAAACTCAATACCAGACCAACACTATAATGGTGACATCCAACATACACCTATGTGGCTTTGGACCCACACCCACTTTTAAGGCATACCTAACCAATGGGCCATCTGTTGGATGCCTTATGAAGAACATTTTATGCATTACAGTCCTACAAGCAACATCAGCATTCAGTGGGCTTCTCTGGAGGACCTCCTATGACCATCCTAGAAACTCCGGGAGAGGCACAACAAGACAGATACACTTGTGCAGATACCTGATTGGCATCAAATTTGTACGTCCCTGAAGGTGACAACTGAGCTTTCACAAGACGTCGGAGAGCGAGCTGGAGTTCAAGCTCCAGTCTTCCTGCTTCATCCCCTAAATTTGACTCCAGAAACAGCCCAAAGGAGACATAGCTTCTGTCACTAAAAGTTGGACTGAAGCACAAAGTATACGCATGCAAAGTGGCACCCGTCGCTGCTGCCCCCCAACTCCCTCGGAAAGCATCGAGCACAACTGTTGGATGAGGCTCCAACTGTGACTTCACTGCAATCAGTAAAACTTAGAGATGAACCATGTTCCATCTGTAAATTCTGTCTGTAGATACATCAGAATTCTGCCACTACAAACCTTCTTGACAACACACGAAATACACCGAATCCCCAGAGTTGGGACCTGCCCCTGGTTACATGACTCACAGCGCCACATTTGGTCACATTGCTATGGCAGCAGAGCTGGCATGCTGTCTAGTACGAGGTCAATAGAAACACGTGCATGAAATGACAATCAATTACTGGTACCAGATTGTCCTAAGAGCCCATGTCCATGCACGCAGCATTAGACCCCCCAATTGACCAACCCTCAACCGGCACTGGGAGGGCTGGTTTCCCTGGGGACTTTCCCGTCAACGATGTCATAGCAAGGGAATGGCAATGACTGCATCATCATCACGTAGGCTGAGACCTTCACCTCAGTGGACCAGAAGTGCCTGGCAGTGACATGTGCTCTCTTGTTGTTCTCCTTTGTCCATAAGCCCTTTGGGCTTTTCTTGGATATAATAAATGATCTCATGGCCCATTGCATGTTTTACAGTTGTCTCTCTCTCTCTCTCTCTCTCTCTCTCTCTGATTTCTGAACTGGTTTCTTGTTGTATCACTTGTCCCGTGGGCCTATTGATCCCCTCTTGATAAAATTCCTTTCATCTTACAGGCTACAAGATACACCGTAGATACTACTGTCCTTTTAGAGGTTTCCATTCCTTAGAAAAGGCCTTCAGCTTTGAAGATCCAAAGCGACTTCCGGTCGACCTGCTTGAGGCCCTTTGTCGTAGGCCATCACTTGATGTATCCTGAAATGGTCATTGCTTTGTTCTACCCTGTCCAATGGGACCTCGTGGGCCCCTGTGGATGTTACAAAGTTACTTCCTTTCTTTCTTTAGTTTTAAAGTACATTGTATAACGTTATAAAGTACCATTTCATTTCATTTCTTGCATTTTGTCCCATAAGCTCTTTGAGCTTTCCACAGACGTAATAAAGTACCATTTGATTTCATTTATTTCTTGCAGTACCATTTCATTCTCTAGCTTGCAGAGTAAAGAAAAAGCACCATTCCATTCCATTCCATTCCATTCTCTTTCTTGCAGATTTCTAGTGGAGGAGATCGACCGAGATTGATTGAGCCAGCTGAAGCCCTACTACAAATCTTCCCTCGAACTTCTTTGGAGTCATTGATCGATAAAGGGGACTGTCATTGACAGAGCTAGGACTGTACAGACTGATTGTAACTAACCTGGAAGAGCCATCTACCTGAGTCAGTGACTACAAAGCTACAGCAACCTGTGCACTTATAAGTATGTGCCCTCCATGAGCGCACATGATACAAACTCAGAACTGACAAAATAGGGAGCAAATTACAGAATCCACCAACCTGCTGTGGTATCTTTGCAGGAAAGAGGACTGGGATCTTCCGGTTCATCTGACCAAAGCAAAAGCCAGTCAGTTAGAGCTCCCTCCTCATATAGCTGTTTGCATGCTTGTAAGCATGCTACTCTCTTCGCCTGATACTGCGATACACAGGCCCGACCTTCCACTTGCCTGACTCGAGCATCGGTGGGCAACAACACTCTGCACTTCACACCACCCTTTTGGTCGATGAAATGAAACTCCGGTTTTGGAGTATAGTACCTGTTGCACACCAGACAAAAGGACAGTATGTATATGCTTGTCTATCTGCATGTTTATAGTACTGCATACACTCACCCACAAACACGAGAGGTGGTTATCCCAACAAGTTCGACTTATCTCATAATGGGTCAGTGGTTTCTGACACAGTCTGGATCTGCATTTCTTGGCTTTCAAAGGTTGCAACTGAGTTGTTGGTTTATGAAATCTTATGGATTTCTTCCCAAAATGAGTTTAAGTTTGGGTCAGACTTAAATCCTTGTGAGTGACAGGGTATCCCCACGGGACCTGTCTCAGCTGTAAAATTCACAGCAAATTGGTGGACTTGAGAACCCACTCAACTAGAATTTTGTAGATAATAAAAGGGCAGCAGGTTATTGAAACTCGCTATGGCTGTGCTTGCACAGCCATGTGGATATAAACATGCATTCAGTTCAACAGCGGACAAGAGGAGGTCCATCAACTTTAGAATGTCCACAGGGAGGAGGCCAAGTGCCCATGGACAGGCGGTTACTGGTGAAATGTAATGAAGTACCTGTCGTGGGCCAATTGGGCACAATATCGATGCAGCAGAGACACACTGCAGCTAGTGCTGATAGATGCTCCTGTAGACTCCACACGAAATGTTTCTAGTTCCTGGGTTTCTGGCACTTCCAGACATCCCGTCAGCTCCGATGCTTGACTGGACATAAATACTTCATTCAACTTGAACTGCCCCAGCAGTTGTAACTGCTCATTATTATCCCTGAACACAGAAGTCCATTTTCAACTCAATGTAACCATGGCTTGAGGGAGGAAGAACCTTGCGATAATTCACATCCCTGGTGAGATATCAGAACAAAACTGAAAATCACAAGATATATTAATCAACCAAGTCAACTCAAGATTAGGAAAAAGGCACAATCCATCATTTCATGCGATTCTAATCTCTTACTTGCTTTGGCACGTACTTTTGCTTCTGTGAGGTAGCAGGGACATACAGCTGTGTCTTCAGCAGCTGCTCATCCCTGGCAGAGATATCTAGTGAAGTGCTCAAATACTTGGCAGTATACCTTAACGACAAAGTCTGGCTTTGTGTAGGGGTTTAGGCCTGGTTTTCTACTGCTTTCTTTGTCCCTCGTGCTCTTTCGGAATAAAATTCCATTCTTTATCTCTTGTGATTCAACTGCGTCCCATGGGGACATAGGCACCCTGTGGCCGTTCTGAAGTTTCTTCATTTATTTTGTTTCTTTCTGAAGTTTCTTGTTTTTCTCATAAGCTCTTTGAGCTTTCCGCAGACGCTATATAGTACCATTTCATTTCATTTCATTTCTCTTGCCCATCTTTCTTCACAGCAAATGGTCCTTACCAATCCCACTGGCTACCAGTGCAGGCCTTCCTCACAACTGAGATTAGCAGAAAAGCGAAAACCCTGTTGGTTGAGAGGATGAACCAGTTCCTGAGAAACACTTGTCCAACAATCCTGCCACCTTTTTAACCCACCACCCAATGGTCATCCTCACAGAGAAAGCCAGGATTGACCCATCTGCAAGGATCTTAGGAGATTGTCGTTCATGACTAGGAAAATCTCTTTGTAAAATAGCAGTTTGGTTGATTCAGTTCCCCCTGTAACAAACATCTCTGTATATTTCTAACGTTCGAATGGCCTGCCATACCTCTCCAAAAGGTAGATGTAGGTGGATCCCAAGCAACGTGCACGGCCACGTGATTGGATAAGGCTGCATGGCGTTTTGGGCAAATCGAATCGAATGACCTGAGAGCAGCTTTGTATGTCCAGCCCTTCTTCTCCAATGCTCGTCGACACCAGCACATTTACCTAGACATTTCATATTACTGGATATTTAGTTTGAAATCATTATTCCCGCAGGAAAAGGAACTGGTAGCTCACATGCTTAGCGGTTTATCATGTTCCTTGGAATCATGTCATAAATTAGATACACCACCAACCCTAAAAATCTTTACGAGAGGAAAATGGGGAATGAGTAGAACTCCCAGAGACATAGTAAACGTCATAAATTTTCCAAGAGAGACAGAGGAAGAAAATAAAAACATGACTAGAAAAAGAAAGTCTTAAAACCTCCAGTGGTTTTGTTAGGACGGTAACAGCACATCCAGGAGCTTCAGATGGAACAATTTACAGCTTTTGTCCCCACGAAAAAGACCTTCAAATTTTTTCTCTAACACACCTTGCCTACTCGAAAGGCCTCAATGGCTTCATGTTGAAGCCTGCGGGTCACATGGTCCATGCCCGAGTGCGTGCCTGCCAGCGGATGAAACCGCAACAAAGATGACAAGCACGAGAAGTGGCTAAGAAAACGAGCCAGCACTTGAGTAGTGATCTTTCTCTCCACAAACACAATGCATCTCATATTCTCAAGATTCCTGCAGCGACAGGTACACCCAGCAATTTACAAGTACATAACCAATCAATTTGATGTAGTTCAACAACAATGTGGTGTCAGAGGGCAAAAGCAGCAAATATGAGGAAGTTGTAGTAACCTCTGCAAAACACTTTCTATATCACTCTTTGCTCGATTTAACTTTATAGACCAGACTCACCTGTAAGTCTTGAGAACATCAATCAAAGCTTGCACTTTTGACGAAACAAGGCCTGGTTCTAACTCCTCTTCTATCTCTCCATTCTCACTCAAGAATACAGCTGCAAGGACCAAATCCAGGTTAGTTCTTGACCTCCCTACCTGCATCTACCATTGACTGTCTAGCCTGCACTGGAACCCCGCTCCAATCTAATAATGTGATGAGAACATCCAATGCCCTCTGCAACAATACAAATCAGATAATCATGCCAACTCTAATCTCACGTGACAAACCTTTTGACAAAGCAGCCTTCAAGATGCCCAATGCTTCAATAAGAAAAGCCTTTTTTCCACACTTGGCCTCACAATCATTCTCAGGTTCCATGTCATTATCAGAATTGCCCTTGATCCTACCCAACAAAATTTCTGCAGCCTGCAACCAAACACTACTATCAGCAAGTTTTTGCGGGAGTGATTCTGCATTGTTCATCAGCTTTAGCACTCCTCCTTTCTCAGATGACCAGGATAGACTGTACTCGTAACTGAGACAGAATGTATTCATGTTTCATAGAGCTTTAGGAGGACATTGTCAGCCCTTAAATCAACAAAAGCCACAGGTATTATCTATTGTGATCTGTGTTATTCATGATTGCAAGTACGAAATTGGTGCCTGGCATGTCATCATACCAGAAAGCAGAGATTATTTCCACCTCATTATTTACAACTTTGCCTTGAAACACATGACCCACACTTAGGATGCCCGCCAGAAGCCAAAAGAGCTTATGGGAAGACGAAAGATATAAAAAACCTTATTACTCTCTCAAAAACACCAAGGGGCCCCAAAGACACTAGAAGAACCACAGACAAACAGACAATAGAAGTAGAACCACAGAAACCAGCCCCCAAAAGTTGTAAGTATGCGGAGTGCCTCATCCAGGTAAGCCTCTACGCACTTCGGGTTGTCGTAACTAAAAGCTTCTGTTAGCAATGAAGAATGAACAACATACTTCACAGCAGCACCAAAGGCCCAACTCTTGCAAACAATATTCAAGCGAGCTGTGCAGCTTCTCTAAATTCTGCAACATCTTCTTCATCACTGTCATCCCCATATCTCCATTTCCCTCCCTCCGACTAATTGAGACCATTAAAAGCCCTCTGCACTGCAACAACCACAAAAGTACCCCATTAGTTGTTTATCCCTATTCAAGAAAGAAATTTGTGGTAATTGGAACCTCAAATAAGCACAGAATTCAACATCCTGAGCTTGTCTCACAAGTTTGCCAACTGACTTGTAGGGAGACAGAACAGAGAAATGCTCTTTCCCAACCCTTTTCTCTGGCTTTCTCCCAGCGTATGGCAAAGGCTTTCAGCTTTGAAGATCCGAAGTGTCTGCAGTTTACCTAGTGAGACACTTCCACTTCAGACATTAGTTGGTGGTTGCTGTAAACTGGGCTTAATTTGACTGCTCGACGCTAAAATTGAAGGCGCTATTTCTACTTGACAAGTCTGTCTCACTGGTTACAAGTACGCGCCCTCACAACCTCTATTAGACTCCCTGGCTCAAATGCCAATATCCAGGCCAGCCTTATTAGCTCCGAATGCTTACACTGCCATGGCCACTGACTTCCTTTTGCCACACAACCAATGCTTGGGAAAAATTTTACCAAATAGGCCAGGACATAATAGACGTATGGAATTTCTTTCTCATTCCTTCTTTCTTGTTTCTCTCTCCCTAACTCTCAACAGACCCAATCCTGATGGAAGAGGGTAAAGGAGATCTGCCTTGTCTTTTAGGCTTCGTAGATCAGTACTTAGTTGAGCTGTTGTGCCAGCTACAACAGGGGCATCGTAATATTTTTTGACCTCCGTAGGACATGGCACTACCTTGTCCAGCTCCACCCTGTCTGTCACTGTGTAGACCTGCATAGATACGTGCATGAGAAGTTGACTCCATTCACTTGTTTAATCCAGCAAGAGATTATTTCAATGAAAGATCAGAGTATTTGCTACAGCAAGTGAATTATAACTGTGTCCAGCTTTTCTGGGAAACCCTGAAGCAGATGTCCCTTTACTTTTATCTCTAATTGCAGCAGAGTCCTGGCAGAAGAGAGTAGAAGAGATTCTCAAGGATCTGATACTAAGCCCGCAAGTATTGGCCCTGCTGGATAAATCTGCCTTACAGGCTGTAGTATCCAAGTATCCATAAATTGTCTCATGAAAATGAAGTTAGGCAGAAAACTTCCCTGAACTTGCTTCCAGTCTGTGACATGGGAGAGGCCATCATGGATGACCTCAACGGTTTACCCACCCTCGGCACTAGACTGAAATTTAAACTCGGGGCGGGAAGCCTGCCTTTGAACAGCAAACAGATGCAGAGAGGAAAGAGGGATTGAAATTGCCCGTCGTGTGGGCCTGAAGACAATATTCATTTCTGATTCATTGTCCTGGGTACTCTCACGAGAGAGACGCCCTCTTCAAATCCATCAAGGGAATTGTGCCTGAACCTCAGTTTACCAACTTTGGAAGTCTCGAGGCTGAGCCAAAAGCCCAGGCTCTTTTAGGGCCTAGTTATTGTGCACACCACAGACAGCAGATTGATGCTTGTGTGAAGGGAATTCGAGAGGTTATCTGGAAAACTCAGATCAATTGCCTGTTCCAAGGTAAGCCATACTACTGGTCAGCCCCTGACAAAGGTAGTTTCTGCCCCTTTGTGTTCCGTTCAAACTGAGCGCGGGGTCAATGGCCACAAGGCTACAGCAAACAACGTCTTATGAGTACATTCTAATTTTCTGCTTATATATGTAGTTATCATTAATTGCCAGGGTAACACCTACCGTGGCAGAGAGTCTCAACTTCAAGCAAATAAACATTGTAACATTGCAAGGATACAGGTGTGGATGTTCTGTCCATTCAAAATAATAAAATTTTCAAGTGGCATGCAGCCATGCTCGGGAAAACCTTAGAATGAAGCAAGCCTTCAAGTTTTTTGAGTTGATTTGCAACACCCTCTCCACTTCGTTCAACTACTCATGCCACAAGCACAAAACCAGAATCTTAGCTTCAAATCATAACCATGCAATCCAAAACTATGCTGAAAAACTCTCATGAGACTCCAAAAAATGCTCTCAAAATGTCGATCTTGCTGTTATTCAAAATGAACTGATTCCGAAAATTCTGTGTCTTCCCATCGCACATCTGCACTACTTCCATCACTGCACCCCATCAACTCCCCACTTATTCTGCTCCATCTGACATGGGCACAAGGTTAAGGTACCCAACACCACAGCATGTAGACTCTACTACATTCTCACCATCTCCAGACATTGTTAGGCACAAGCTTACCAAGTCCCTGAGAGATTCAAGTCCTATATCGGCTTTACTCTCATTAGGAACTTCCAATAAATATCCTAAATTTCCTTCCTGAGCCATAGTACCATTTATTTCCCCTGCAGTACATATTATGCAACTCAAGGCAGAATTATTGCACCTTCAGAGACTCCCAGTCTTTGCCAAAGGCTTTCAGCTTTGGTGCCTGGCAGCTCACGTGCATGAGGAAGATCTTTGAGCGTCAGTTGGAGTTTCTTGAGGTGGTTTCTTGCTGTTCTACTCTCTCTTTCTTCCATTCCATTTCGATCTCTCTCACGTTCCTATCACCGTCTTACTTCCTTGGTTTAATCATCGACAATATGTAGGAAATCAAAACTCTACGAAACTTGCCACATTCTGTAGTACAGTGTGGAAATAAGCTCTCCTACTGCTTAGCAAGTTGGACAAGACAGTTCCCTGAAACCAGTGGTTCTGAGTAACTTAGAGGTCAACAGGGCCTAAAGAAGAGCCCACCTTTGCCATCAATTAGCGAAGCAGTCATGCCAAATATGCGGGGGAGCTTGCATGTTGGATCGCACCTTCGGACATGATAGAACTCCTAGAACCCATCCAAAAATAACATACTATGAGTGCGAAGCAAACAGAGCCTAAGAGGGAGGAAGGAGATGCACAAGTGCAGAGTGGCTGGAAGTCTGTTCTCGTTGTAGTTTTGTCACGGAAAGAAAGAATAAAAAAGAAAGGAACTGTACAATGGTTACTTTCTTTATTTCTTTCCCGCTCCCTCAAAGAATCCTGAACGTACCTCACTCTGTGCTCACTGCAGTGTCAGTAGCATTGTACACACCGCCACACCACTTCTGTTAAAGTAGAGAGCTACAATAGCATTGCTGCAATCAGCAGTGTGCCTACACTACTGCAAATCTGTCTCAGTTTCGATGAAAGACCATAACCAGCTCAGGGAGGATCAGCTCCAGCCAGTACTATGCTCCAAAGGAAAAGTCAGATGCAACATCCACTGGAACTGTAAGTAAACACAGCTCAAGAATCAACAAGAGCATGTTCGATCAACATCTCTAAGAGGACCAGGCAACCTACAATAGCCAGCCACCTACATTCATAATCTCTGCATATGGGTGGTGTTTGCGGGCATGGTGACACTCGTCAAAAATGAGTAGCTCAATCAACTCTATCCTCATGAAACAGTGACGCAAATTCTGGGACAGAATCTCTGGAGTCATTACAAACACCTGCATCCCCATATACAACCATTCATCAGGTAACCAACAGCACAGATCAATTTTTGCATTTGGGAAACCTCCATTATCTTCTAATTCTATTCAAGATAGATGAGATATACACTTTACCCTCCTAGAGTTGACGCAAGCACCAGTTAATTGGTGAGCCAATCACTAAGAGGACCATCTTCCAGATTTTTGTCAACGTCCAGTTGACATGGTTGGCTTCTGGTCTGCTATCACATATCACTGCTGTTGGATCTTTCAAATGCCTTCAGAAGAATTGTGATACAGCATGCTGGATTTTTCTACAGCAAATCCGAGCAGGTCTCTTGTTGCACTGTAGAGAACTAGTCTTAAGATAGGAAAACAAACCTCACAAAAACCAAATGAAGCCTTCGAACAGTGGCACGAATTAAACTAAAAGGCTTAGAACCATCACCTGGCAGATGCTGATCAGTCAAGGACACCCACAGGACAGGGCAGAAGCATACCTCAAACTCATTAAGCTCTGCCTGCCACTTCTCACGTATCCATGTTTCAACATTCTCGCCCCAATAGGTCCCCACTTTCAGGTCTGTATCTTGCTTTATCACCTCCGCTTGCTACATGCCCAGCAAAGGCCATGAATCGGTTGGTAAATACTGCAGTCACGTTTTGGTACTTCTGGCAAGGATTTGCTTCTTTACTTCTCCACTTTTGTAACGGAAAGAAACATGTTGATTGACACATAGTACAGTTACCCTCCACCTTATAGCAGAACCCTACGAAGTGCTGGTAAGTCAAAGAAGAGTGAGAAATGGCCCCAGAGGCTCCCTGTTCCTAGCAAAGTCAGTTGGCCTGAGAACCCAGACAGACGAGAAGAAAGATCCCAGGGTGAGAGAGACATCCTTACTTGGCTCACAGCAACAAACACTGAAACACCTCATCTACAACTGTACTAAGCAGTGCCTCTAACACCCAAGACCAAGTACCTGTTGGACAAGGCACACTGTTGGTGCCAGGAAAACACTGATTCTTTGGCTGGGCTTCCGGATAAGATGAGACAAATACTGAAGCAACATCACAGCTATGTGAGTTTTGCCAGAACCGGTCCTCATGCAGACAATTGTGTTCTCCTCTTTTGCTCTCTCCAGTGCTTCAGTTTGATATCTGCAGTGTGGATCCACATGACATCTCCAACCTTATTTCACATTTCCATCAGCTCTATACTTGAAAATGAAAGCATGTGATTGTGATTTGGGTTCATTTCATGCATAAGGCAGCTCACAAGAACCGCCTTCATGAAGATGAGAAACCGAGACATGAGGTATGGTATTTCCTCCACCAACAGATTTTTAAGAAAAAAGTAGTAAAACAATCCACGTCATAACTTCGACAAACTTCATTGATGGAGACAGAAACACCCAAAAGATCTTGCACAGACTTGAAGCTTAGACCGAAACCCTAATCCTTTGGATCCCAGAACACAGAGCAACGTCCGAGGATTTCGTCTGCACCTAAGCCGAGCCAGTGGCCATGAAATATTAAAGCTCCCATACTCTACTCGAAGATACATATGCGCCGATTACTGAATGTTCCTTTTTCATAGCTCTTTAGCACGTAAGTCTGCCAAGAATACTCGGACAAGTTTCAACAAAAACTTTGAACCTGCGGTCGTAGACTATAGGATCAAACGTAAACTTCCAGAGCGAAAACTCGCCTGATGCTAAGGACTTCCTACCACTTCAAAGCGTTTTCCCCACTCCAAGCCACATCTGTGTTTATGACTAAATATACTAAATCTCATAAAGGGGACTCATTGTTGGTTATGGAAGGGTTATCGCAATTCTATACTGTAATCGACGCCAAGCGAAAGGAATTATCTCCTGTTCACCGCAAGGCCATAGAATCGTGCAACAGTAAAAGCACTACACTTACAGGGTGCAACATCTCAATCGGCCTGTGTCTTTGCGGTCAAAGCTGCACCCTTTTACTTTCCACTTGGATCACATTTCTCTGTAGTAAAGAATCCATTTTCATATATGCAGATACAAGAAATCGAAACCTCAGATCTCCCTATGCCCCGAATGGAATGCAGATCAGTTTGAATTTAAAAACCTGCGGGGCTGCATCGTGGACTCAGTTGATCCGGATAGATTTGGGAAGTGATCATCAATGTTCATGGACCTTCTTCAGATGTTTCACCCCCTACCCTCCCTTATCCTTCACCTGCTTACTCAACATCACTCGCATCCGCCACGAACTCATCTCTCTCTCCCTCTCTCACGCTTACCTCACACTGCTCTTCAATTGCTCATCAAAGGAATTGCAGTGAAAGAAGCAGACAAAGGCTTCACGAGTTCAAAAACTTGAATGCAAAGAGGCAAACCCCAACAGATTCCTGCGGCATGCACGGCTCTCTACCTTCAACTACACAACCCAGCCGGTCATACCCAGGTCGACCGGTATCTGCCGGTGACTGGCGCCAAACGACGATCCCTGTTACAAGGCATCAATTCAATAGAGGATGAGATTCATCCATCCAAACATGGGATGGCTTTAGTTCATTCATGGAGAAGAAGGGGTGAGTAGAGAGAGTGTGGGAGGCCCATCACGATATGTGGAGTTGGAATAATTTTGATGCTCATATTGATCAGTAGACCTTGTCTATATGAGAAATACATCTTGCTCTCTACCGCTATATTGTAATTCTAGCAAGTTTCCATTCTCATCTCCACTTTGTTTTCGTGTATTCGGATGGAGCCTTGAGCAAGCATTTTTTGTTAAAGCATAAAATAGGGCCCACCCCACAAGGGGAAGTAGCCGTGAGGCGAAGTGGCTCTTAGTTACGCCGGTTTCGGCCGGAGTCCTCTCTCTCTCCTTAGAGCATAAAGGCCAACCCATGGGATCTGTCATGTCCATGTGCACGAGGACCATGATGCTAGTGATAGTGTGACTTCTCCACACACGATAAATATATGTATAGGGTAAGTCCCTGGACTGAGGGCATTCACTGATTTGAGGGCACCTATGAGGGCTACCTCAAATCAGTGAATGCCCTTGGGACTTACCCAACGTAAAGCATGGATAGAAAAAAATTCATCGTTCGTCGCTGACGCGTGGCAAATGGTCCATCCTATCGCAGGATATTCACAAAACGCGTAACGCCCTAGACAGCTTGTTGCAGGATGTTCACAAAAAGCGTAACGCCCTATCGGGATTTCCCTCAAATCTTCACCTGTATAAGCATACGTCCAAATACACTACAAAATTTATGGTAGTGATTTACACGTTAATAATTATATCTTGTAGTTGTAGAGAAGGAGAGATGAAGGAAGCCCTACATCACATTATAGGCCAGCTCATAGCAAACCGGAATATAAAAAGATGCGGCTCCAACTGGACAAAAGAGGATTAACTATAAGATTCTCTAGTATTACCGTAGAGGTCGCTCTATTCCGACCTCAATTAATTCATTTTAAGAGATGATGAATATTTTAAAATTTTGCCTTTTGAGTAGATGAAAGAGGGGAATAATGTTCATTTTTAAAAGTGGACTCTGGGAAAAAAAAAGGTGGCAATTGTGGAATGCAAAAATATTACAGTAGTGAATGCTAGTACTAACTATTAACTACTTACTAATGAAATTTAATGAAAAGTACCCAGGGTTGCAGGTTGCCGAATTCCAGAAAAATCGGATTAAGCTTAGATGGAAAACTTAATATTGTCATTAAGCCTGCCGAACCTGACGACCTGCATGTATTTAATGATTCCGGCAGGGTCCGCCGAAATAGACGGCCTATAGTACTCTCTTGTAGGTAGGTAATTGATCTTCAAGTGGTTTTTTCCCATTTTCGGGGTACTATTAGCTCTAACGTGAGCCCATATTCACCATATCCATTCCAATTTCATATGAATGGTTTGAGGCCGAAAAAGATTCATTGCACTCATCAAATATGTGATGACTTTTCAAAATGTCGACTGTTGGGGAGGGCAGTGGGGTTAGCCTCGTGAAGCGGATGCATAAGACTGGGGACTTGCAGAACCGTTTTCTTATGTTTGATCATGTGAAACGAGTGAAGGATTGGACGACAATGGCTTGTCATGTCTACGATCCAGTGTACCAACGAGTTATGACAATTGCAGTTTGTGACATGCAATCCGAGGATACAGAATCCCAGAAGCTCATGTGGAATTCCCTGATACGTGTCATGGGCTGCCATCTCCAAATTTCGCAGGTTTCATGGCGGATAGTGCTCAAGCAAATTTCAATGCTGTTCGTATTGTCTTTGGATCGGGCGACCCAAAAGTGCCTATGCCAGGAAGAGAGCGTACATGTCTATTCCATTGGACACAATCTCTGGAAAAACATACAAAGTCGGACATCAAACCAGAGATGCAGACTCAGCACCGTAAATTGTGCAAAGAGTACAAAGATGCTAGAACAATGAAGGAGGCGGACACTTTGTTCCAGACAATTCGTGCCTGGTGGTTCTCTTCTGGAGCTGCATCACTTGAGAGTATGAGAGATTCGGCTCCTGTAAGAGGACATTGAACACTCCACCTGGTTCGGATTCAGATTCCCACAGGGCAGACCGTGATAACTTCTCGAAGCCTCGTGTTCCTCTGCATGACAGCTCCATGTCCGGAACCTCCATTGTGGAGGAACCTCCAACACGACGGCAAGCTCCAGCATCAAACAGTGCCACTGAAATGGTGCAGGAGAGAAACAACCCCCTTGATGTGCTTGAGTCCGCATGCCCCGACCACGTTTGGCACATAGAACGCACAAGTGTAGGGTCTCGTGTGAAATGTACAGCGATCAGGGCAACTAATTTCGAGAAGTGCACTTCATCTATATCCAGAGGTGGTGCCCGAACTCCTACTCCGACTTTCACGGGCTTGATGCGTCCATACGGTCAACCAGAAGCCAAGAACCACAAGTTCTGGTTCTGCGCAGATGATTGTGCCAGATGTGTGCATGGAACTGTGCGTCCTTCCGTAGTGATGAAGCCATCTCCTCCAACCGTTTGGCCCGTGAAGGTGGGAACACATCTGAGCTTTCAGGAGATTGAAATGTTGGAGGAGGCAGGTTTTTCCCTTGCGAGACAACCCCAACTCCGTGCTACTACTTCTGCGTCCTCCCGGGTCCCCCCGGCAAATCCTGACTTGTGGCCAACCAAATGAGATGGAAAGCTCGTTCGGCGTTTCCCTCCAACCGCTGAACACTTTGGCAAAGTGGAGTCCGCAAGAATGCTCCAAGCTCGTGTTGGAAGCACCACGGAAGTACCCGATCCAGGATATGGTCGGGTATTCACAATCATCACTTCCACATCTGCTGTTCATGACATGACCTACGACATCACGGTTTCCAATTTCCCCAATTGCACATGTCCTGATTTTGTGAATATGATATCAACCAGTTTGGGCAAGAGAGGTAAATTCATACCCTGCAAACATTTGTATTCATATCTTTGAAGAGAATGGTTTGCGATCCCAAACGTGACAACTTCATTCACAAGGCCACTATGAGTTTCAACGAGGTCGATACTCTTTTGCAGCGAGATACAACACATGGGTAGCATCAACTATGCAATGTGGTATGTGGACGACCATGATTTGAAATGTGTAATTCACATCAATTCGTCGGCGGTGCAATGATATGGCCTCCAACTATACGGAGTGAGCTCTGAGTGACAACTTTTAGGTAGTGCACATTTGTCATTGCACCGTTCGAAGTCTATATGTCTTGCTGTCACTATGCACTACAATCATCTTTTGAAGATGATCCTAACTCTCATTGTTATTTGAGGAGGGAGGAAGGTCTTCCCGTGGCAGCCTTTATGGCGCACACTTTGTGAGGATATTTTTTCGTCCTCGTAATTGTAAAAGTGAAACAAACATTTGTAATTGCACAATGTTGGATGCTGCAATTGTAGGCCTCAACGCTCGTCTTGATTCTATTTAGGCAAGATTCCCTGCATTAATTCCACGGTCATAGGACCATCCTCGGTTATAGGCGGCGCATGTTAATGCTGACGTGACAGATGACTGACAGTGCCACGTCATCATTTACCGCCACATCAGCATGCTGACATGACGCTCACGCCATGTCAGCATGTGTGCAGGCTCACGCCACGTCACTCCTGCGTGAGCGTACGCTCGCGCGCTCACGCCATTGCGTCGTTGCACCAACCGGATTTACAATAGCTCTCAATCTGTGTTCTACTCTCTTCTTCGTGTTGTCTTCTTTCTCACATTCTTGTGTTTTAATATAACTCGCTCACACTGCAAATATGCAGTTGTGACTGCTCATACCATGATTACCCACTCAATCCACACTCTCACCCTCTCACATACTTACTCTCACTCGCCATTCTGCACTACTGTCACCTTGTCTCATCACTCTCCCTCACATGTGCACACCACCCCGGCTTACCATAATAATCTATGCCCACATCCCATGGCCACCATGAAGCACTCAATCTCCATCAGCCCGAACCTAGGCCAATTGCGCTCAGCCACCCTCTTGGCCACATATTTTGCCCACACCACGTGTCATTGCCAGTCCACTGCCGACACCCCTTCCCGCACGTTTATAACGCGACACCCCCATGTCTGCCCCCTCCACCCCTATAACTCCACCCACGTCCCCTACCACCCGCCCCTCCCTACGTGGATCTACCACACCCTGCCACATGCGGGCCCCTCCCACCTGCATTTAACACCGTCCTTGTCACCCTAGGTACACTACGCGTACCATCTGTCCTAACCTTGCAACTAGCGACACCCCCCCCCCCCCCCAACGCCATTTGTGACCTACCCCACCTCCTCCTAAATTTAAACCTACACACAATTCCCTCCACCCGCTTCCACCTTAGGGCCCCACCTCAAGGCGCCCGTTACCCCGCGGCCATTAACCAACCCCAACCCGCCACCTCGCTGCCTTTTCTGCATGATACCAGTCCGCGTCTGGTGTTCAAACCTCCACACGCCAACACCTCGCCTCATACACAATACGGCACCTACCTAACGGTAGAAGGCTGCTTGTGCATGTCATTCTCAGGCAATGGTTGCATTTGTTTTTATTGTTGTTGCATGGCTCTCCATACTTCCTAAACTTGTTATGTTTTCATTTTTGCTACACGATTGTTGCTATGGTGGTTGCGCTGCTCGTTGCGATGCTGGTTTTTGCACCGATGTTGGTTTTCACGATTTTTGTCAATGACAGAGTGACGACGAGCCCGGCACGCTGGTGGTATCATCGACAGCTCCAACTCATCGCATGTTTGAATCGCCCAACTTGGGGCGAGAGGGCAAACTTAAACATTTTGTTGGTGGACGGGAGGACTTGCAACGAGAGTACGACAGAATAGGCATTGGGGAGGTTGGTGCAGGCGGCATGGCAGGTGAAGGGCGTGAGGACATGAGGACAGCAGATCCGACAATGGAGGTTGTTCATGCACATGCAGTAGGGCCCGCCCACGTCCGTCTTCACATACATTACCTGCCATACTACCCACTACACTACCTAGTGGCCCCATCGCACATACGACCATATTCGTACGATCTATTACATTAATGCGTACCGATCAATTTACCCTACCCTCCCCACCTCCACATGATCTTAATAATCACACTACAATATCCACATTACATACTCAAAACCCACAACTGCTACCCCTATCAGTCCCTGCCACTTGGCCACCCTGCTTCTTATTTACTGACACCTGTCCTGCCATCCTGTACAAACATGCCCTTCAACGCAAACTTAAACTCCACCCATGCATCCCATTCCACTCTCTTACACAACATCCCGGCCAGCTGCAGCTTCACCATCCCATACCGCATCTGGCACCCATATTCATCCTTCTTCAGCCATCCATTATCCTATCCCACTCTCCACCAGTATAACCTTATTACCCATGGCCCGTATGGACGATATAAGCTGCCCCCCACAAAATCTAAACATTCCTACCATCACCCCCCTACACATAATAACGCATACATCAACACATGCCTTACATTAATACTGCTGAGATGTGGTGATATCCACCCCAATCCAGGTTCGGCCTCTATTAATGAAATTATCCAAAAACTACCCATAGATGCACAAGACAGATATGCTCTTTACTTTCAGCCTAACACCACCTCACAATGAGCACCGCTTTCCGACCTACGACGGACGGCCAAATGGAAAGGGTGAATTCCGTGGTAAAGCAGATCTTGCGGAATTACGTGTCGGGAGACCAATCGGACTAGGTGGAGCACTTGGACGCGGTAGAGTTCTGTTATAATAATACAAAACACTCCGCAACGGGAGTTTCCCCTTTGGTATTGGTCTATGGAAAAGCACCTTTGGTGCCGACAAGTTGGGCCGCCCAAGACGTTGAGGAACCGACACTTTGGACGTTAAGGGCACTTTAGAAGAAGTTGGGGACGAGGCTCAAGATGAGCACCGCCTTCCGACCTACGACGGACGGCCATACGGAAAGAGTGAATTCCGTGGTGTCAAAGCAAATCTTGTGGAATTATGTGTCGGCAGACCAATCAGACTAGGTGGAGCACTTGGATGTGGCAGAGTTCTGTTATAATAACACAAAATACAAGCAACGGGACTTTCCCTTTTTGTATTGGTCTATGGAAAAACACCTTTGGTGCCGACAAGTTGGGCCGCCCAGGACGTTGAGGAACCGGCAGCAGCAGCGGTGCTGGAAGAACACGATCGTTTGTTGAAGCTTGCAAAGTACAACATAGCCAAAGCTAGGAAACGGTATGAACGGCAGGCGAATCGGAAGCGGAGGGAAGTTAAGTTTGAGGCAGGCACGGAGGTCTGGTTGAACATCAAGAATTTTCGACTACCTCCGGAAGTGAGTCTGAAGTTCGTACCTCCGTATGCGGGACCCTTTCGCATCCGAAAGGTTATGAATGAGGATGTGTATGAATTGGAGTTGTTGTCAAACAGCAAGGTGCATCCAGTATTCCACGTCTCCTTTTTGAAGCCTTACTTCAAAGATGAATCGCGTCCGAATCGGCATCACGTGTTGCGTCTGCCACCATGTGCTGTTGGATCATGAAAATGAACCTGAGTACGAGGTGGAGGCAATGTTTAAGTCGAGGAGGTTCAAGAATCGAGAAACGGAGTATCTCGTGAAATGGAAGGGCTATCATCAAGTGGAGGCAACTTGGGTGCATGCCTCAGAAATGGGAAACGCATCTGAGGCGGTTGCAGCTTTTGAAGGGCGACCTCAAAAGCGGAAGAAGCGTTGATGGGGACATCAACCTTGGAGCGTGGGGGAGGAAATGCATGCTTAGCCCGACTTAGCTAGCTCAGGAATCCGATTGCAAAAACTTGTATTGTACAAATTTTGTTATAAATGAAATGGTTTCCAAATGTTGTGTATCCTATTTTGTTTGGAATGGTGATGCATGGTATGGTTGGCTAGTGTGTAGAATGCATGCTAGCTTACAAAAGTAGGAGAGGTAAATTGGATTAATCGTGTGTTTGAATAGTGCCGAAATCGGGTGACTCCCATCCAAGAGGCAAATAAACTTGCGCCTTCTTTGGGAGTTCACGTGCTAGTGCGCACCTGGCGTGTGCGCATACTATAACTGCGCTATCGTGGGGGTTGCCTTGTAGTGCGGGCTAACGCGGAAGCTACGTGTTTCCGCTCACGTACTATATTCGTGTAGCCTCGGGACGAATTTGTAGTGCGGCTTCGGCGTGTTCCCGTACCTCATGCCAACATTCCAACGCTGACCCAATTGTAGTGATTGAGGCGCACGGTTGGTTCAAGGTTATCTTCCTAGTAAAAAAGGGTTCAAGGTGGAACCCTTGCTCAAGGTGATGCCAAAAGCGGCATCATGAGCGGTCGCAAGTAATGTTGTTGCAGTAGGGCGATTCGATCCTCGGGGAGGATCGTTCTTTGGCCTTGAAGTGGGCCAAGAAGAGTGCACTGGGAAGAGCTTGAGAGGCTCCACCCTTGGCCGGGACTTGGAGGAAGTCGGCCGAACTAGCTAGTGGAGAGTTGAGTCAAGTGGGGGTTTGGTTCTTTGCCATGGGACGCCATGGTACGGTCGAAACAAACTCCTTGATGTGGAACGCCACAACTTGGATGTTCGTTTCTACAAAATGGACAAGTCGATGAGGACATCGACTCCCTGTTGGTAGGGGTGTGTGTCGCGGCCCTTCGCCTTGAGGGCAGGGGGTCGGGACACAAGAGGGGATGCCCCTATGGTGGGGGCAGTGACAACAATAGATACGGGGGCTAAAGCACCCTTGAGTGCCCAAGGCACTCAAGGAGGCGGAGGCACTCACTAGGTGGAGCCCCGCACACCGGATTGTGGTGGGGGTGGTTCCACAAGGGGTGGTGGTAGCTTAGTGGGACTTAGTGGGGGTGACATAGGACTCACCATGGGGGTGGAAACCTTGTGGTGGGAGTCGTGGGGAGTCTTGGAACTCATCACGGTCCAATGGGGCCGTGGTGGGTCGGCCTAGACTCACCGCGACTCATCACCGGGAATCGAGGGTTTTCGTGGTGGTTCGCCATAAAATGACATGGTTGTTTGTGAAACCCCCGCGGACAGTCACATAAGTATATATGGGGAGTAGTAACCCCGAGAACGGTGCAAGCCTGTTGGTGACCAAAAACTAGTGAGTAAGCGTGCGAGCCGGAAAACGACCAAGGTGTGGGGAGCTGTTCCAGACTGCCATCGACCAAAGGGAATTTCCACTTGGCCCAAATTGAGAGAGGGTCAAGTGGAGGAGTAAAGGGGGACCGCTATGTCCCGGTGAGTAGCCGAAGCTCCGAGTTGGCCCGGCGGCCAGTTTGGGAGTTAGGCGCGCGTATCAAAGCGATTACTTATGACTTGAAGGGGAGCTTCCCGAAGTAAGGTGCGCGAAATGCACGCGTAGCACATATCAACTCGATTTGTTTGGTGGATGCAGTGCAGGTCGATATGAGAAGGAGCATAAGGACGAGACCGCTTGCTGGAGTGTGCAAGGCCCGTAGGTGAGGTGTGGCGGCGCGGAAACACTTCGTGAGTATGTTGTGCTGAGGCTCATCTGCTGAAAACCACGCAAAAGACTTAGTGAAAAGCTTAAAAGATGGGCAAGAAGTAGGTTGTAGCAAATGGTGACTGAACGTGAAGGAAATAAAAATGGATGCTGCACAACAGCACAGAACGCAAGAGCTGGGGGCATGGCGGCGGCCATGGCTATGTGTGAAGATAGGGCTAAAGTGGCGGCACCGCTATAAAGAAAGAGACATAACAAGGAAAAAAGAGCGGGGATGGCAGAACCTAAGGGTGCTAGTTTAGCAGACTATTTAGTAGAGGATAGCGTGGGAGAGTGGCGCTCCGCCCTCCCGTCATCGTGGTGTCTCTGACGAATGGAAAATAACTTTTCAAACAAGGTACGGACATTTCGATGTTATGCTTTTCGGTCTTACATATGCTCCAACGATTTTTCAACAATTGATGAATGATATCTTTCGAGGAATTTTTAGATGACTTTGTAGTCATCTATTTGGATGACATTTTGATATTTTCACAGAATGAAGAAGAACATGGTCGCCATGTATGCCTTGTCCCTGATAAATTGAGGGAAAGAAGACTACATGCCAAGTTGAAAAAATGTCTTTTCCACCAATCTAAAGTCGAAATTTTTGGGTTACATTATTTCCGACAAATGAGTCTTTATGGATCAGAAGAAAATACAAACCATCATCGAGTGAATTAAACCAACTTCGGTCCGAGATGTACAATGTTTTCTGGGATTTGTAAATTTCTATAAAATCTTCATCAATGACAACTCCAAAATTGCCGCACCATTGACACGAATCATAGGAAAGGACAAATTTGTATGGGATGAGAAGGCTGATCAGACATTTGAAAGGCTGAAGCAGGCATTTACAATGACTCCAATTCTGGTACATGTAGGCCCATCTAAACCATTCTTTTGGAAGCAGATGCATCGGACTTTGCACTTGACGTTGTACTCTCTCAATACTGTACAGATGGCCGACTTCACCCTGTTGGTTTTCGTTCTCGTAAATTTTCCGTTGCACATATAAATTATGAAATCCATGACAAGGAATTTCTGGCGATTATCGATGCTTTTGAGGAATGACGTCATCTATTGGAGGGAGCTAAACATCAGGTTACTGTTTACACCGATCACAAAAACCTTGAGTATTTTATGAATGCTTGTGTTTTGAATCGACGTCAAGCGAGATGGAGTATGTCATTAGCAATGTTTGATTTTGTTATTACCTACCGCCCCGGACATCTTCAAAGAAAACCAGATGCTCTTTCTCGACGACCGCATTTTGTGCCAAAATAAGGGGACGCAGCTTTCGACCAACAAAAATCCATCATCATGAAACCAGCAAATCTCCAATTGAATATGCTATTCATGTCCACCTATGACGATGCAGAGATCATAAAGAAGATTTAGGAAGCACTGAAGAAGTCAATTGAATCAACCTCAAAACCACCCATATGTTACAAGCGATTTCGAATTCAAAGATGGCTTATTTTACTTCAAGGGACTTCTCTATATACCTCCAGGACCTATACGATTTTGAATTCTTCAAACATGTCATGATCTTCCAGCTGCATGACATTTCGGCTTCAACAAAACAATGGAATTGATATCCAGGGTCTATTGGTGACCGCAGATGTGGAAACTCGTGAAATAATTTATAAAATCTTGCGACACGTGTACTAGAGCGAAGGGACCACGACATCGACCTTACGGCCTTCTTCAACCATTACCCATTCTCAATGGTCCATGGTCGTCCATGTCTATGGACTTTATTACGGACCTTCCAATTTCCAAGACCACCGATTCAATCATTGTTTGCCTACAACAACACTATACATTCTTCGACCAAACAAACTCCATTTTTCTCCAATTATGGTCATCATCCTCGAGCAAACCTTTTCCATATGCAGACTGTTGGAAGCCCTGCTGTAGAAAACCTTGCTATTCATCTTACTACGATTCACACGGAGCTTACATTCCACCTCGTAAAAGTTCAAAAACAATACAAGAAGTATGCAGATCAACATCGACAACTCCAACCCCAATTCAAGGTCGGAGATCGTGTATGGCTTCTTCGACGGGACATACAAACCTCGCGACCATCAAGAAGATTTTATCAACGCCTGGAACCATTCAAAATTATTCGTCAAATAAATCCGGTCAGTTTTCGGCTTGAACTCCCACGAAGTATACGCATCCACCCAGTCTTCCATGTCTCATTATTAGCGTTGTATCATCACTCAAGTATCCCCGGGCGAGTTTCTGTACCACCTCCACCGATTGAAGTCAATCAAAAAATCAAGTATAAAGTCGACGAAGTCCTAGACTCTCGCATCAAGTATAAACATCTTGAGTATTTCGTACATTATAAAGGCTACGACATCAGGGAACGAACGTGGGAACCGTCATCCTACCTTGCCAATGCATCTGACAAAGTCCAAGATTTTCATCTACGATATCCAGCTAAGCCTCGAGCCACACGTCAATAAAACGTCACACCGATGATGTCAGCCAAGTTAGCTTCAAGGTGACGCTAAGGAGGGATGGGCACCACACATCAGTATATATAGCTACACCTCCAACATTCTTGCATCTTGTATTGGCAGCACGTAGTCACAGGAAGCGAATACATTGGAGCTGTCGCTTACCCAACTACCAGACCAGCCGTTCCGACTCTCACAACCTTCAACATCACGCCAACGCCCTCGAGACGATGGGCCACCCAGGCGACGCGTACTTCCTCGTCTGGACCCTGTACGACGGCAGAGTGAAGTGTAGTCCTTGTACTCTCAAACCTGAACTCTGCTTAGTCTGTCATTGATAATATATGAAATCTGAAAGAGGAGAGAACCAAATACAGAGAATATGGAGCAACCTTCTTTCAAGTCTTGACACACTGATAGGATGCCTCACAGACTATGTCTCTCAGTTCTTATGTATAAACATAAATAAAACGGTTTTGAAGCTTATGATTACACTGGAAAGTATCTGATCAGAATCCACTATCACAAGATTTTTCTTCATTTTCTACAGACTTTCCAAAAGTGGGTGTGCAAACCAGGCTATTTCTTGGGAGTCTTGGATGTTTTATTGGTTGGGCCCCTTTGCTATCATGTACCCTACAATTCAAAGTTCCACAGTGCCTTGTGGAACGACCCTTTGGACCGTGAAGAAATAATAATTTTCGTAGATATTGCAAAATTCCCATACTTTGGCAAAACCGAGAATTACAGATTCGTGACCTTCCCTGAAGAACTCAAGGACGAAAAATTCTCAATATTGATAGAAGACAAGCATTTCTTGTTCGACTACGCAAATAGAATTACGGAATGGTCCGATTACTGGAGGAGGAGAGGTGAGGATATGACGTGGATTGGAGGAAATAATATGAGGACAAAAAAAACGCGACTAACGCGAACTCTGGCTCGACGTCTAGTCACAATAAACGGCAAAAAACAAACGACAACGAAATATACAATACAATAGAAGTCCTTAATAAAAATGGCCAAAAAATGAATGGAGAATCCGTACATTTAGGGGATCTCGTTGTCATGAAGTGCAACATCCGATATTGGATGACTTTCCGTCACAAAAAACACGGACTTTCATTCCAACTAAAAGAGGTCAAATTGTTGACCAAAGCACCAGAGGAAACATAGTCGAACGAAGAGAACTGGAGCAGAAGCATAGCTTGCAGGTAGCGCTTAAATCAGACACCTGTAAACGTTTCAAACAAAATATCCATGTAAGGGCCATCATATTTTATAAAGACCATCCTTCTTCTCCTCTTCAAAAGTCTTCATTTGTCTCTATTTTGTCCCAATACATGCTCACAACGGATAATCAATAAATACAGATTCATCATAGTGCAAATCTACTTGTTATACCAAGACAACCCATGGAAAACCACTCCACCACCCCCCCCCCCCCCAATTAAAACTGCGTGACCGAGATTTTCGCAGGATGCATGATGCGTGGTCTCTCTCATAAACTCGAGTATGGCCCATCCATCCAGACGTCCTTCTCAGAAGTCGTCGCTAGTAGTGCGGAGCAACATGAGGCCCTAATTTGTATGTTACATGTTCATTCTTTTAGATAGTTTTTGTATAGATTCAATTGAGAACAGTCAATACTATTCATCAATCATAAAGGACACAAAAGGACAGAGCGGAGCTTTTCTCTTGAGCGATGCTTGCAAGCCCCGCAGGCTTACAAGAAATTACCCATAGCTTTCTGCGACAACCATACGTTTATGCTTTGTGCACTACAGGCATTCCTGCAGTTGTTACAGCCAAAACAGTTCTGTGAGTCTAAAATGAAGAGAGTGAGAGGAATGGAGGAAATCAGGGTGAAGAGCACCACAATTCTGCAGAAACAAACGATTGCTACCCCACAGGCGATACAGATACTGGAGGAGCTGAGATTGCAAGGATTGCAAAGCCTAGATTGGACACTACACCATAGACAGTACATGTTACAATTTTTGCAGAACTTTGAGCCAAGGGCAGGAACAACAACGGTGAAGGGAGTTGAATTGATGATTACTCCCCTATACCTCCAGCAATTGTTTCGATTGCCAGCAAGTCAGGTGCATGTGGAGGAACACAGGGCAAGACTGCAAATAGGGGACTTATTCCAAGAAGGGAGTTTCTTTAAAACTCAGGGTTATGCTTGTACCAAGGCTGTGTACCCAGGGCTAAAAGAGATAGGCCAGGTATTGAACGTTCTGATTGCCATGAAACAGAACCAACAGTATTTGAGCAGATCCTTCACGGAGGAAATACTCAAAGGCCTGAAGGGACAAGAGGTACAATGGGCGGACATAATGTACAACGCACTGGTAGAGGAGATGAAAAGATTACAAGGTACTACCACAAAGTCTCCTATAGTAGTGTCTGGCCCAATCATTGCTCAAATAATCCTTGATTCTGGCATACTTAATGCGCAAGAAAGAAAGGAAATGGGAGTGTTTGAGCCAGAAACAACTGCAATGGAAGAGCAAGACTCTTCACACAGTGAGGGTGGACTAGCAGGGCAACCTGAGACTAAGAGGCAGAGACGGGGAAAGACTGTGGTGGCGGATCCACTGGCTTCACGGATTCCGCATGATAATTGTTCCCAAGCTCATGGCCAGGAAGGGGCACAGCAGCACAGAGAAATGCTATTACTGGAAGCAGGACCTTCAGAGAGGGAGAAGGAAGTTACTTCTGTATCACAACCATCACAGCCACCTGAACGACTTGTCACAAGGTCACAAGTTATCCATGCAGCTCAACCAGAAATAATTGATTTGGAAAGAGAAGGGTTAGATATTCCAACTACAGAACAGATAGTGGCAGAAATTGAGAAGGGGGACCTTCTCTATGAATATTCTGGTCTGGTCAAGGAGACATAAATCCCAGAGGTGCAACAGTTGCCCAAGGGAAATCCTGAGGTGCATATAATACACACACCTCTGTCGGAGGTACCACAGGCGGAAGGTCATGACACTGTAGCACCGGTGATAGATGAAGTAGTTCATGAAGAAAATCCGGTGGGACAATGGCCTGAATGGTTAGTGAGACATCACACTGTTGAAGATCAGGAGGAACAGCAGCAACCTCACCATGATGACCCTCAACAGGCAATGCTGATGAGTTCCATAGGCAGGACACTTAATTTGTTGGGGACTTATGTCAAATCCCATTTACTAATTTCCCAATTGACAGCCTTGAGAGAGGAACTCAGAAAGGAGTTTGAGGCTCGACTAGCCACGGAGTGTGCAAACAAGGTCGATGAAGAGGTCACTCTCAAGATGAAGCAGGACTTGGGAAATACAGAAATGGCTTTGCAATTGGCCAATGAACAATTGAGTGAGGCAGGCCTCGCGCAAGACCAGTTGCATGAAGCACATAAACAACAGCTATACCAAATGCAGGTGCAGCATGAAAACAAGTTGCAAGAACTGAATGCACTACATACGGAGTTGCAGACAGTGCATAACAGGATGACGATACAATGTGCTACATTCACAACTATGCTTGACCAATTACAAAAGAAATAAACAGTCAAGCGGAAAAATGTACGAAGGCAGAAGAAGAGAATGTTGAGCAAATGAAGCTCATTGTCGATATGAAGAATACAATCTGTCGCAATGAAGATACTTTCAAGCAATACAGGCAGATTGAAGCTGATCAAGAGAAGCACATCGTGGAGTTGCAACAAACCATCATGGCCAATAGAAATGAAATCGCGGTCAATAACAAGGCTTGGAAGGAAGCCAATAATCTACTTGCTGCTTATGCGCAATTGGTTGAACCTCAGGCGAAGCGCATGGAGGCTTTACAACAGCAGTTGGAATTGTACAAGCTAAGAGAGGAGCAAACTCTCAGGGGAACCACAAGCAACTTGGTGGATAACAGCCTTATGCAGGTCTGGTTAGCACAAGGGCCAGTAGAGGGCAAAGCACCACGGAAGCTCACCCAAAGCGAGATGAATGAGCTCAGGCTGCAGGTGCAGAACATTGCCACAACTACTATAGACAATGTCTATAGTAGGATAGCAGAGTTACAAGAGGATGTAGACGGACTCCAGACTCAAGTGGAAGACCTCACTTCAAACATCGACCAAAGAGTCTATATCCCTCAGGAACAGCTAATGGCTTCTTATTTACAAGCCAGAACTTTGGCTTTTCAGTCTTCACAGGAGGTGCAGGAGATGCCAATGATACAAGAGCCAGTACCACCACCACCACAACAAGTCACTGTACCAGTAGCTGAACCTGTGGTTACTACAACCACACCACAACCACCACAGCCGGAGGTATGGGGCAATGCCGCTTTTAACCCACCTAAAACTCCAGCTGCAAGGGAGTACAGTAGGGCTATGATTATGCCCTTCAACCAAATTCCCATCATGTTGGATTTGGCTTGGAAAGAATTTAGTCCTCCGCAATCATTCGCACATTACCACCAAATCATGCGTATTTGGCTGCCAGTGGCAACTAGGACTAAAGTTCTTCCGAACAATCGACATATTGAAGATCATCACTTTGCACAATACTGGCACGAGGCAGGTACCATGTTGAGGGAATTGATTGCTTTCCAGGTTGTACATGGACTCATTTATACCAAGACCAAGGAGATAGCAAGTATTGTCATGGGGTGCGGGTTATACTACGCTGCTTGTTTTCTGGTACGTTACCACATTGAGCAACAAAAGATGCAAACACGCTTTCTGAGTTATTCCAGTGGAGATCATTGGGTATTACCTTCGGTGCCACCTCATATGTACCTATATGACCCAAAAGTTATGATGCAAAAGGATTCTCAAATTCGTTCATGGTTTCAAGCGGCCTGGAACCATTTGTCAACACATAAATTCGGCATTGATGACGTTTTCTATAAGGGACATGTGGCATGGAAATACTTGCACGCTGCAACAGTAATTGGTACCCCACTCACCTGGACAGACAAGGAGCTGAGTGTCTACACCAATTCTGCTGTTCAGCGGTTACACCAAGTTGTAAAATACAAACTTCCAGACATGGTAGGACAACATTGTATGCCCCAGATGATTCCACAAAAAGTTCGAAAATTAAAACACCTGAGAGGCGATGAGGATTCTCATACAACTGTTTCTTCACCGAATTCTTTTGACATGGGAGAAGACTATGCAGTTCAGATGGCAGAGAAGAAACGAAGGGGATCTCCTATGCCGGAAAGGTTACCTCGATATCAGCCTCCAGAGGGCCTCACTTATCCAGGTAGTGATCAACCATCTCCGTCAACCAGAGACAGACCTCGGGCTCGTACACACAGTCCGCCACGAAACTCTCAACGTCAAGAAGGTGCTCACTCACAAAGGTTTGCTAGTCGAAATCAGTAAACCATGAGGACACGGCTTTTTGAGGGGGGAAGGGGTAATGTTAGAGGACTGTCGGGGACTTAGATACTTATATGGGATCTGTAGGGTACCCTTAATTTTTGCACAGACTGAGACCAATAGGAGCCTTAGGGGTGACAGCAGCGCACTGTAGAGGGGGGTTACACAGCCCGTCACAGTCGTCACAGCCGACACAGCCAACACAGCCCGTCACAGTCGTCACAGCAGACACAGCCGACACAGCCACACAGCCAGTCACAGCCCGACACAGCCAAACACAGTCGCACAGCCAGTCACAGCCCGTCACAATTTCACACAGCCAGTCACAGCTTGACACAGCTGTCACGATCATAGGGAACGAAGAGTAGGACAGGGAACGACTATGGGGAACAACACCTGCGAAGGGAACATGTTAGTTCACAGACGACGGTTAGTGAGGGAAACGGTTAGAACCGCGGATAGGAAGATAAAGGGAGAAACGGGGAATTGAGGGACATCATTCGGAGGAGGACTTCTTGGTGATAGAGGAGAGGGGATCGGGCAGAGATGAAGAACGGAAGTGAAGATAGAGAGATGATGAGTAGATGCTTGATATATGCAAGGCTGTAATGATATTGTAGAGGAGATTAGAGACACAATGGCTTCGGCCTGATACCTGATAAATCATAATCGGATATTTTTACGATACAAACACACTGTGTAGAGAGATCTGAGTGAAGCTGTGGAATGAATGGATGAGTTGATGGAATCCAATAGATTGATAAAGCAAACTGATACTTAATTATCAATGGTAAGATAGTTAACATGAATACCAAAAGGGAAACAAATAGGAAACACCCCCATGATACACTAGCTGTAGGGCATGACTGATTGTTCTGCGCGGGCTGAGTACTTAGAGATTTCCAACTCTTCAATCTTGGAGTTTCCGCCTCGAATAGCGAAGGGATGGGTGAGTAAAAGCCGCGCGACAATACTTGGGCAAGTTTTCATGGATTGGCAGGAGGGAAGTCTCGCATATTCTACAGTAGTTGGTAGGATGGATGGCTTGGACAAACTGGTGGAATCACAAGGACGTGACATGGCAGAATTAAAATTACAGATGCAGAGTATGATTAAGTACCAGAAAGCCATTGTGACCAGATTGGGGATTAATCTACCAGGCGCAGGACTAGTGACATCTACGATGGATACGTCTGCTGTGACAGTATCAAAATGTTTGGAATCCCAATTTCAGACGGTAACTGGTGCTCACTCTAAGCCCTTATGTCTTCATGTCACTGATGATCTTTTGAATTTGACCGAGCAACAACAGGATACAGGGAAGGCTAGCTGTGAGGTACACGTGGAAATTCAGCCCTTGCCACGTACAAAGGCAGTAGCAGTCCAGGGGGCAATGGTGACAGAGCCGCCGGGCACACCGGATTCTGGTATGCAGGTATGTGGGAGTTTAAATGGGGAGGAAGATGCAGACGGGGACAAAACAAACAAGCAGGTTGCTTAAATTTCTCCTGCTCACATGTTGAAGCCAAATGTCAGTTTACTTCCTGGACCAACGAGGAAGCATTTACTAATTCTGGACTTAAATGGTCTGTTATGTGAATCTTTTCATTCTGCTAATGGGCCTGCATCCCTTCCCAAAGGTTTTGTGGGGAAGATGTGTGGCAAGAAGATGGTAGTTTTGTGACCACGCTGTTATGACTTTTTGCAAAAGTGTTTTGAACACTTTGAGGTGGCGGTGTGGTCTTGTTGCCAAGCTCGCAACTTCTTCCCAATGGTGGACTATATTTTTGCAGCCCACACTAACCTGGTTTTCCAGTGGGATGCCCTTCACTGTGACGAGGATCCAGTCCTCCCATGCCGTAAGGGGTCTGATTCAAAGCCATTATATTTCAAGAACTTGTCTACAGTGTGGGCAGACTGGCCAGAATGGACTTATGAGGACACTGTTCTTGTTGACGACACACCAAGAAAGGCGGCAAACAATCCTCCCTTCAGTGGGATTTTTCCAGAGCCATGGAAGGTGCAACCAGATTCACCAACTGATGAGTATCTAACAGAGGTGTTGTGGCCTTTCTTGTGGAAGGCATCGAAAGCTGCCAGTATTCCCAAGTTTTTGGAGTCTCAGCCTGTTTTCGGACAACAACCATACCAGGGATGCCTCGGCGTGAGCCTGGTCACGTCAGCACGTGAGCGCAACTGCGCTCACGCCACGTCACCTTGCGCCAATGCCACGTCACGGGGCTCACTCCATGTCATCACACGTGAAGGCCGCGTCACCACGCGCCCACAAAGAAGTGGAGTGTATTCCCGCGGATTGGTTCCCTTTACCGCGGAAACAAGCTGGACGACATAATAAAATGCATTGAATAAAGGATGGATGAATGTACAGTTGGATGATAAACAGATGGATGAGTGTGAAAAATGAATGTAGATGGATGAATGAGGGATGGATAAGAGTAAAGGGTAGAAGCATGGTACGGGCCATCCAAAAGCGGCAACTTGCAGTCCATAAAAAATGGACATATGAAGTAGAAAACGCAGCACGCGGGAGCGAAGTCGGAAAAAGTTGAATTTATTGTAGCCGTTGATTGTTTTTGTACATCAAGTTATTACCGTCGATTGGAGGTCGCCTTCATCGGGGGGTGGCTGGAAGATGGCTGGTCGCGTTGGGCTAGACTGAAGTGCGGGGTCGACGAGCTGCCATGTATGACGCGCGATGCGCAACTAGAAGCTAGCCAGGACGTACGAGTTGATTGGGATTGGGAATGTGAAGAGATTGGGAAGAGATTGGGAATGTTTGATCACAAAAGTTTGCTTACCATTTTGTAAGATTTTTAGGGTTTAGCTTGTGATTGTTTCATCAACTCTACGCATGCGTGAAGTTCATTTTCATTTCTGTGTTTCTATGGGCGCGCTTGGGTGGTGGTAGCAGAGGAAGCGGGCGATGCGAGCAGAGCTTATAAAGTGCAACATTGTGTGTTGCTGCCATAGCAGCAGAGGCACGAGGGTAGAGGAGTAGAGGAGGAGCTTGGGCGGGGGTGCTCGGGTGTGCCATCGCTGGAAAAGCACTTGATTGTTGCCTGACTCTACCCTTGGTAAGTTTCGTTCAAGTTCGTGGCCAGTCGATTTGGTGTGCGGCATATCTGGAATTAGGTTCCTGCAAGCATGAATGTTTATGTCGTAGCGCCTGGAAAGAGATGGCAGATTGCCATCCAAATGATGATCATGACTAGTAACTTTCCACTTAAACTCTACAAGTACGAGCCACCGCTGCGATCTTTCACGCCTGATTCTATACTTCTTGCATTGTGCATTTGAACACAGGTGGTTAATTGCCTTTCTTGAATCTTGACAGTGATGCCTGTTTTGTTTATCATTCTCTATGGTGTGTTCCTTGTTGGGTTGGTATTTCTCCATTTGTTTCCCTGCCCAGAGAAGGATATACTTACGTCTTGTTAGTGAGTCTAGTTGAGCTAATTTTTGGAGCTACCTGCTAGCAATTCAAGTTGTAAAACCCTAAAAATTTAGGCTGCACAGTCATTCATACATGACAGTTTGTATGTGACCATTACGGTGAGGGTACCTGCACGATGATTGATCACAAAAGTCTGCTTACTATTACCTTTGTGAGGGGCTCACTCCAGTAGTTGGAGCTACCTTGATATAAACAATTGGTTGCATCAATCTGTTGTGTCTGAGCTACCTAGCAATTAGACCCCAACAGGGCCAGGGCCTTAGGCTTGGAATCGATACTTTGAAAGTTAGTGAACAGAGGTGCAAACACTATACGGTCTTGAAGAGGGTGGCTCTCTGATGAGAATACCCGGGACACTGTTTTAGAAAATGGGTATTGCCTTCAGCGCGCCCACACATCGAGCATTGACAATCTCCCTTTCCTGTCTGCATGTGTTATTTGTTCAAGAATTGACCCCCCGCCCTGGGGTTAAATTGTAGTTTAATGCTGAGGATAGGTAGGCCTTTCAGCCTAAGGTTCACCCATGTCACAAACTGGAAACAAGTTTAGGGATGTTTATTCCTAACTTATTTTTGTTCAAGCATTATTCATGCTTCGGACGTGGCTTTAGACACTTCAGCCTCCAAGTGAGCTTCATCCAGCAGGGTCAGTTCTTCCTGCCCAAACTTCAGGTACTTGAAACATCTCCTCTACATTTTTCTGCCATGACTTCAAACTGTTTAACAGGACGGTCTTGCTTCCAAGAAATAGAGTCTGTCATCTTAGGGTATCTGGTATTAGGCACTGAGCCCACCATCTGACCTTGAACTAACTCATGACTTTGAGAGCTCGAGGGTGGTGCGCCAAACTCGCCTTGAACAGCGGCATTAGCTATTGTAGAGCACGCTGACATGCTCTCTTTGAGCACCGAAAGCTGAATGGATTTTAAAGTTTTAGGCATGGTTGGAGTTGCTCTCCCACACGGCAATGCCTACTCCAAGGTAGGCCAACATGGTCGTTGTAACTTTAGTATTAATCCGTCTGCAGTGGAAACATTTGAATGAGAATATCCAAAGTTTGTGTTTAGTTGTTTGACCTGTTTTGTGTATGTTCATCACAGTTACAACTGGAGGAGAACTCCACAGCAAGATATGTGCTGGAAGGGAGCACACAATTGTGGCATTTAATGATCGTGGGGAGGGATGAGGGGATCTGGCCTAATCTGGCCTACCATGCAGACTTGTGAACTATTGTCGCTGGCTGGTTTCAAGTGAGACTGCATGCCCTTTTTTGTCAAGTTGCATTTGTATATGGCTTGTACCAAATGTGGTCGTTGTTATAAAAGGGACGATATCAGCGAGGCAGGGGAAGAGTAGCAGATGTAGCATAGGTAGCTGAATGTAAAGTTTGTCACACTGGTAGTGGGTACCAAGTCCAGTCTATTCAAACAGGTGAAAAAACCCCTGAGTTTGTGTCACTTATCTTTGTTGTTATGACTTCAAACTACTCTCCAACGAGCTACCCTTTTTGTGTTATAGTGAGGGGGGCAAGTGGATCCCATTTTTGGAGACCTGGACAGTAACCTATTTTCTAGTGTGCAGAAGAAGGGCCCAACAGTGTGATTGTTGATTGCCAAGGAATTTTGAGTGTCTATGTTGAAAATGTTTGGTTTCTCTTGCTGCCATGTTAGTCCTTGAAGAATTTACATTTTACTATCCTCTGATTCCATCTGCTTGCCTGCATATGTTGTCGCATTTGTGGGGCTACTATTCAACAAGTTTCAGCTGTTTGTGCAGCTGATTTGCGGGATGGCAGATGGCCTGCGGTTCTCCCTCACGCTACCTCCCACCACGTCTTGCAAAAGCATTACAGGTGTGGCACCCCCTTAGCTTTTGTGCAATCTGGTGTTCCCTACTCATATTTTCACTTTTATTGCGTACCTCATAGCCTAGGTGGGGTAGAGGGGTAGAGTAGTCTCTTGTTGTTGTAGCACGTGACAACCCAGCTCATCCTTGCGTACCTAATTACATAAACTGAACCATGACGCTAGATTGAAGGAACTTGTCCCTTCTGTCAATCATTGGTTGGGATCGAAGAGGAATATGGCAATGCATATCTTCAATATGTGAATGTTGATTCTCTGAAAATTCACCATGTGGGGGAATATAGAATTTGGAAACGTGTGGAAAGCAAGGTTGTCATCTATGTGACCAGAGACGATCCAGACTTGGCCTCTGATTGAAAAGGTAATTTCATGTCAGAATTAGGTAGTATGGTTGTCATGAAGCTGGAAATATCAGTAGGGTTTAGGGTTTGTTGGTTTGTTGTTTTGTTGGTTTGTTGGTTCTCATGAAGCTGGAAATGTCGGTAGGGTGTTGGTTTGTAGCTCCATCCTTGCCCCCTCATGTTGCTGTCTCCGTACATAACCAACCTGGAGTTGTAAAAAACTAGTTTAATGGGAATGTGGGGCTGGGAGTATGTAGGGCACTCAGGAAGCGGTTCAAAACAATGGTGCAGTCAGGGAGTAAGTTACAGAATTCACCTACAAATGGGAAGAGTTGCAATGCAGCATCTGAAGATACTATGGGCGAAAGAGGGGGGCACAAATCAGCAGATTACTTCAGGGATGTCCTCAAGCTGAATGCGACAGGCAAGAATCCCAAACAACTTCTCTTAGACAAAGACATCACCAAAGAACAATGTGCAAAGTTGTTTGGACAACCTGCAAACAAGAATGGCTACTTTTACATGGGTTGTACTGACAAGAGTATGATTCCCAAAATCGAGGACCTGTGGAGTAAGGTTCATGGGTATGATTGTAAGCCAACCGGTGGTATCATTGCAAACTTGATGGCAAGGGGCATTGTCTATGAAAAAAGGACTGGACAAAAACTCAATTGGGCAGCATACGCGGCATGGACAGCTAAGCAACAAGAAAGAATGAAGGAGCATCGAGAAGCAAAGGACCCTGCAAGCACAGACAGTAAGCCAAAGCTAGGAGTTTGTGAATTGAAAGACAGGCTACGCAAAACCCCAGGTAGAGGCAAAGAAGGACTGAAACAAACGCCTGAGCAAGTGATTGCAGAGATGGAAAGGAAAAAACATGAGCAAGAGTATGTGGCAACTGCCCTAGCGAGTCTTCAGGAACTACATGATTTGAAGTATGAGGAGATGTGTGGGGCAAAGGAAGAGTTGGAGAGGTTAAAGAAAGGGAAGTTGGACTTGATGGAGAAGACGCGGACTGTTCGGGTGCAAATGGAAGACAGACAATGGTGTCTTGCAGAGTGTCGGAACAAGATTGCAGACCTAGAGGCCAAACTCTCCCACGAGGGTGCCACAATCCGAGCCGGGGAAGAGAGTGTTGGGTTACTGACTTGTGGAAAGGGAAGACAGTCTGAGATGCAAAGGGAACTTGACCAGAAGAAATCAATTGAAGCAGAATTTTGGCTCAATGCTGATAAGATCGAAAAAGAGTTCAATGCTTTGTGTGATGCAGAGGACCAGGAAGACAGGGACATTAGAGTGGCAGAGAATGTGGTTGATGTTGCTGACACAGAGAGGAGTCTTATCCAAGGTCAGATTGAGGCCTTGACAAATGGGGACAAAGGACTCGCCATCTATCCTATGCCTATATGTCATCCTCAAGTGATCAAAGATAGTACGTCCATCAAGGATTTCCTGAAGGTCTCTCCTTGCCCTGTTTGCCACAAAGGTTTCCACTGTTGGGACATGGTGGTGGCATCTTGTAAGCACACTTACCATCCTGCTTGTATGGCATCCCATATGAAGACGTCAAACAGGTGTAGGGACTTCAGCTGTTCAGAGATCATGCATCCTGATTGGTGTTCTAGTTTTGGGTTTAGGATTCTTGACCCAGAGGTGCAGGCACTTGCGGAAAAGCTGAGAGTGGTTGAGCTGCGCCAAAGGTGGATGTAAAAGCAACTTCACGAAGCCAGGGTTAGAAACACCCAAGTTCCAGGTAAGATTGATTGCAACATTTCCATGTTTTCTTCTTCAGAAAACTTGTGTGGTCCAAGGCTGTACCTCTTCATGTCCAATCCTCAGGACTGTAGTCCCAAGATTGGACCTTCAACCCCTTCAACTGACTATGAGTCTGAATGTGGGACTGCAAATGTTATTATTTGTCCTTTTAGTGGAGTGAATCCTTACTGGGGAGTCCTTATTGAGGAGTGTCATTCTTAACTAGAATTCTGAGTCTTCAATCATGTGGAGTGTGAGTCCAAGTGCTGACTCATGTGGAGTATGAGTCGATGTGTTTAGTCATGGGGAGTGTGAGTCCACTTGCTGACTAATTACTGGGAATATGAGTCCTTAATGATTTCCACTGATTTCCAGTTTGGAATCAGAGTCCTGTGGAGGGTCAGTCCATGTGCTTAATCATGTGGAGTGTGAGTCCAATTGCAAAATAATGGATGTGGAATGCAAGTCCTTTTTGAGGAGCTTGCTTCTCAACTTGGAATCTGAGTCATGGCCCAGATGGAGTGTGAGTCCTAATTAGGGAGTGTGAATCTTGCTTGTAGTCCCACCATCAGCTGCATAGAACTTGGAAGTCTAATATGGGGGACAAAAAGTCCATTATGATGGACTGTGCACTCCCCACATAATTATTGTAGTCCAACTGTTGGGACTTCGGCCAATGGTAAGGACTACAATGACTTGTCTGGACTCAAATTACAGTTAATGTTGTATTGGTAGACAGTAGGCACCAAGTGATAATTCAGCCTTCTCAAACCAGTTGTAATGGTGTAGGTGTGATAGCAGATGATGGCTTCATTGATGCCAACAAACGAAGACCAGGACCTCCATCTCAGGCCACCACCAACTATAGCGCATTCACCACCAACTACAGTGGAGGCCAAAGTGGACATGGTGGTAGTTGTTAGAGGACTGTCGAGGACTTAGACACTTATACGGGATCTGTAGGGTACCCTTAATTTTTGCACAGACTGAGACCAACAGGAGCCTTAGGGGTGACAGCAGCGCACTGTAGAATGGGGTTACACAGCCCGTCACAGTCGTCACAGTCGTCACAGCCGACACAGCCAACACAGCCCGTCACAGTTGTCACAGTCGACACATCCGACACAGCCCGTCACAGTCGTCACAGCCGACACAGCCAACACAGCCCGTCACAGTCGTCATAGCAGACACAGCCGACACAGCCGACACAGCCCGACACAGCCACACAGCCAGTCACAACCCGACACAGCCAAACACAGTCGCACAGCCAGTCACAGCCCGTCACAGTTTCACACAGCCAGTCACAGCTTGACACAGCTGTCACGATCATAGGGAACGAAGAGTAGGACAGGGAACGACTGTGGGGAACAACACCTGCGAAGGGAACATGTTAGTTCACAGACGACGGTTAGTGAGGGAAACGGTTAGAACCGCGGATAGGAAGATAAAGGGAGAAACGGGGAATGGAGGGATATCATTGGGAGGAGGACTTCTTGGTCATGGAGGAGAGGGGATCGGGTAGAGATGAAGAACGGAAGTGAAGATAGAGAGATGATGAGTAGATGCTTGATATATGCAAGGCTGTAATGATATTGTAGAGTAGATTAGAGACACAATGGCTTCGGCCTGATACCTGATAAATCATAATCGGATACTTTTACGATACAATCACACTGTGTAGAGAGATCTGAGTGAAGCTGTGGAATGAATGGATGAGTTGATGGAATTCAATAGATTGATAAAGCAAACTGATACTTAATTATCAATGGTAAGATAGTTAATTTGAATACCAAAAGGGAAACAAATAGGAAACACCCCCATGATACACTAGCTGTAGGTCATGACTGATTGTTCTGCGCGGGCTGAGTACTTAGAGATTTCCAACTCTTCAATCTTGGAGTTTCCGCCTCGAATAGCGAAGGGATGGGTGAGTAAAAGCCGCGCGACATTTGGCGACCATACTGGGGAAACTGAGACATGAACAACCAGATGTGACAGGCATCTGGTGGGATCATGGAGGTTGGACCATTAAAGAATTTGAAGTGAATCAAATTCCCTGTGGAACGAAGGAAGAAAGATTGTCCAAACAATTCTTTCAAAGGTTCTTGGAATTGCCAGACGGTTGTAAAGAAAATATTCTTAAGCGAGTGCATGATGCTGATCCAGAATGGGGTTTGGAGAAAGGAGTGATAAAGATTTATCAGGTAGCCTGTAGAGGAAGAGCACGTTGGTTACCAAACATTGGTTTATGTGATAGCATTGCTATCCATTAAACGAGTAGAGTTTGAAGGCTGGGAAGAAAAGAAAGGTGAATGTTTATACTCATATGCATGAAGAGCTTGTACTGGTAAAGAATTGGATTCCAAAGGATATTTTTGTGGATCAAACTCACACCAAGAACAGCTTTTCAGACTTGTTTGCCATATGGTTATATGGTAACGGAGACTTCAAGTATAACCAAGGGTGCATTGAAGCTTGAAAGAAACCCAGGCATATACGAGAGATATTACAGAAGAGAGTTTTGGTTATTGCCACATTAAAAGAAATGAAAGACATGGGACATGAGTGATGAAAGAGAAGCTAGACGACAGAGATATTCAGCAAAAAGAGAAAGCTATCTGAAAGCTAATTATCCATATCTTTGGGAGAGATGAATAGACATAGGGGAATCATCTGGACCTCTCACACCATTAAGATCAAAGAGTGCATCACCTATCCGGAAGAAACTAGAGTTGGATGCCACTCCTTGTGTTTCTTTGCAAGAAAGATTAAGGGGAATTGGTACAGGAAGAAGATCAATCACGAGGTGAAAGATCTGAGGGTACATCCTTGGATAAAAGACTTGACAGAAATCTTTGATAAGAGTTGGCATGGAACACCAAAAGCAGGAACTCCAGTTTCTGAAGCAGAGGTGAAGAAAGAGAAGAGGATGTGGCAGAGCTAACGGAGAGTTCAGAATCTCCAACACCATTACAGTTGAGTTACATGAGTGAAGAAGAAACCCAAGGGCAGAACTTGGAGGATGAAAACAGAGAGAGAAGAAATTAGAAGAGGAAGAATATGAAGAAGTAGACCCAACACTGAGGTTGAGACTACAACCAGGACATCCCAACCCGTTGGACCTGGATCAAGTGGAGCACTTGATCACAGGCCAACGAAGGTGTCGGCTCAGGGGGATCAGGCGGGGCTGCCTGGATCTGGCTCTGGGGGGACAGGGAGTGTGGGAAGTAGTGCAACTGAAGCTGGGAAAACTGTGAATATCGTGGGGCAGAAAGCAAGAGTGCTCAGGGCCACCACTTGGTGGAAAATCCACCACAAAAACAACAGGTCCAGAAGGACCAGCACCAGCAAGGGTGCTAGCATCTGTCAGTGGGCAGAAGGTAGGGCCACAGATGGCGTTGCAACCAACACGGGCAAAAACACCCTTTCCAATATATTCAGAAAAGGGGATCCCGATGTACACATTAGCCAATTTGAGCACATGTGTATAGTGAACAATGAGAATGGCGATGATGCCAATATGAGACTGTTTCCTTGTTCACTTATCAAGAAAGCAAGTGAATGGTATGCAAGATTCCCTGATAATCATTTCTAACCTGGAATGGCTTGAATACAGCATTTCGAAATAGGTTCAGGACAAGTAAAAATGAGGATGAAATGTATGGAAGTTTACAACAGCTGAAGCGAAGAAGCATGAAACTGTTGAAGAGTATATGGAGAAGATGGAATGATGATGAAAAAGCTGCTGCAGTAAGTACCAGCGCCCGGGTTACAGAAGACTTGGTTTGTGAGTGGACTAAGACCAGAGTTGCAAAAGAAAGTGGATATGACCCCATATACAGTGGAGGAGGCATTTGAAAATGCGGAACAGAAATTGAGCAATTGGGAATGCGAGGAGGAGAGGAAAAGAGAAAAAGAAGAGGAGGACTCTGAGGATGAGTCAGATGAGAAGAAGAGCAAGAACTAAAAAGAAAAGAGTAAGAGAAAGGAGAAGTTGAAGAGGGATAACTATGAAAAAAATTTGGAAGAAATCTTGAAGAAGTATGCCCAGAGGCTGTTTTGAACACATTGGAGGAAGGGGTGTATGGTGTTTGCAAAGTGCTTTAGAATGAAGGCCATACCACCACAGAATGCCACATGAAGGAGAAACACTTGTACTATCTGTAAAATGGATAACCATTCTATTGAGAATTGTTACTACAAACAGAAGGACAGCTGAAGAGAACCTAGGCAAGTAAGGGTGCATCAGGTGCAGCCCAACCAAGAAGAAGAAAACAATGATCATACCGGACCATATGGTAGGTCTGGTGGTTATAACAATGGGCATGGAAGGGAGAGGTAATTCAAGAGGGAGGGAATTACCAAGGAAATTCCAGAGGCAACTACAGGGTAATCCAAGGGGGGGGAATACCAGCCCGGGATAAGGATTATAGAATAATCCAAGAACAGACCAAGGGCGAGGACCAATGGTGAAGAGCTATGTTACTATTGTAATCAGCCAGGACATCGCAGGCAGCCTGTTCATTCTGAATAAGACACCAGAATGAGATGATAGAGTCCTGTGAATGAGGGCCCAGTGGGGGCAGCTCACATGGTTAGGCCATATCCATGTGTTGTACCAGAAGTAGTACGTACAAGGTAGTAACAAGAAAGTAAAGCCAAACTAATACTCCAGTAGACGAGGAAGGAAGATGAGAAAGGGGAGTGGCAATGATATGCCTGAAGATGAAGAGACTGGAAGATGAGAAGGAACTGCACAAGGAAGTGGCAGATACTATAAGGGAAATGAAAAAGAGTACTGATATTCCTGTTGGCAGATTCCTCTGATCGGAATGGAGAAAAAGAAGGGAGTGAGGAAGAAAGGAAAAAAAGAAGATGCAGACATGCCAACGCTAATGAAGAGACTTTGGCTGAAGTAATATGTCAGACCAAAGCGAAATTACCATTGCGGACAGCTATTAGCTGTGGCACCTTATTGTAGGCACAGGCTGTATCAAGCAATCAATCGAATTGCCCAAGAGACAGGAAACAAGACCGGAAAGCAAGGTGCCCAGTTATAAATGTGACGCGGAAGGGCGGAGAAGAGAAACAGTCATGGACTTTGATGATTCATGCCAGTTTAATCCAATTGAGAATTGGAAGCACAGACCTAAGGATGTATGATAGATGGTGGTGGTTATGGAGTAAGTAAATATCATGACAGACAACTTAGGAAGAAGCTTTGGTCTAAAGTAACATGAAAAAGCCCCCATTCCCAAGATACAGATACAGAAAATGATCTTTATGATCACAGTAACTGTATTAGAAATGGATGAAGTCATGGAGGCTTACTCCTTATTATTGGGGACGACCGTGGCTGAAACAGGCCAGGGTATTCCATGACTGGAATTCTCAGTTACTAACCGTGCATAATGGATACACGAGATACAATTACCACAAAGAAATCTAGTAGATTACCTGCTACAAGAAGACCTCGAGGAGTCAGAGAGTATGACTGGAAAGGAGGACTGGATGAGGAGCAGGAAGCTACCCTATTTGCTGCACACCCGAGTGGGAGCAGGTTGCAGAGATGCGGCTGGAAAGCCTAAGTTTTTTGAGAGGTATCTGCTGTGGTGTAGTGACAGCAACACCAATTGAAGAGGAAACCAGCATTTACCCATCACATTTCTATGAAGAAAGAGAAGGAAAATAGAAATCCTAGAAGAACCAGCCACTGTGAGCTTACAGGATGAAGTGGTGACTGGTTGGACCATCACAGCTGATGAGCAGGTGAGAGAAGTAAATGTGGGAACTAAAGAGGAACCGAGGATGGTGAAGTAGGAGCTGATTTGGAGCCGGAATTCTTCGAAGAAGCTAAAAGCTTGTTCATCAAAATACAGAGATGTATTTGCTTGGAGCTATGAGGATCTAAAAGGGATACCACCTGAGTCTGTCAGCATAAGATTGAACTGGAACCAGGGTCAGTACCATCAAGCAGGCGAGGTATAGAATGAATCCCAACTACGCACAGAGGTTGGAGAAGAGATAAAGAAGTTGGCTGAGGCTAAGTTTATATATCCCATAGAGTATACAACTTGGTTGTCACCCATTGTAATAGTTCCCAAGAAGAATGGCAAACTAAGAGTTGGTGTGAACTATAAGAAGCTGAATGCTTGTACGAAGAAAGATCATTTCCCTTTGCCATTCACAGAAGCAGTATTAGACACTGTGGCGGCCATGAGATGTACTCATTCATGGATGGCTTCAGTGGTTATAATCAAGTGCAAGTGGCAGAAGAAGACCAAGGGAAAACAGCTTTCATCACAGACTGGGGGGCTTATGCATACAAAGTCATGCCCTTTGGACTTTGTAATGCACCAGCGACCTTTCAAAGAGTGATAAGTGAATCTTTTCATGAGTATCTGGATGATTTCATGCATGTATTTTTGGATGATTTCAGTGTGTACAGCTCTAAGAGTGAGCACTTGCATAAATTGGAGTTATGTTTGGCCAGATGCATGGGATAGGTCTGGGCCTGAATCCAGAGAAGTGTACTTTCTGTGTGAACTTAGGGGTGCTTCAGGGACACATTGTGTGTAAGAAGGGACTCCTTGTGGATCCCAGAAAGACAGAGTCCATTAAAGCCTCTCCACCACCAGTGAATGTTAAAAGTCTACGAAGATTCCTTGGGCAAAACCAGTTATTATAGGAGATTTGTCAAAAGGTATGCACAAATAGCAAGCACCATGAGCAAACTACTGAAGAAAGATGCAGTGTTTGCCTGGACAGCGGAATGTCAACAGGCATTTGAGGAACTTACACTGTCAGTAACAACTACACCTGTGCTGATTAACCCTCACTGGCATGTAGTATTCCATGTTCACTGCATGCATCAGGAGAAAGCGTTGGAGCGTTGTTAGCCCAGAATGTTACAGGGAATATAGATTCACCTGTGTACTATGCTAGCCGGTTGATGAACAGTGCTGAGAGGAACTATAGCACAACGGAAAGAGAAGCAATTGGCAATGATCTATGCAGTGAAGAAATTCAAGCATTACCTGTTGGGCAAGAAGTTTATGTTCTATGTGGATCACCAGGCTCTGATATACCTGGTAAACAAACCTCTGATAAGCGGAAGAATAGCAAGATGGTTGATAATCTTGCACGAGTTTGAGTTCGAGGTTGTTTACAAGCCTAGAAGACTTGCATCTTGTGGCGGATCATTTGTCACGATTGTCAACAGGAGAACCAGCCACAGGAATAGATGATCAATTACCAGATGCGAGTCTCTTTGCAGTGGAGGTGCAGGGAAGTGCAGATGACTGGTTAGATTGGCAAGTGGCCAATCAGATACTACCTTTCATGGTCAGTGCCCACCTAGCTATGGTAAGGAGCAGAGGAAGAGAATCGCTATCAAAGCTTTACCTTATACTATGGTAGGAAGCAGAATGTATAAGTTAGGACCTGATGGAGTACTAAAATGATGCTTGTACCACCATGAAGTGAATAAAGTTTTGGCGGAAGTTCATAAAGGAGTGGCTGGAGGTCATTTTGGAGAAGAGACTACCAGTAGAAAGATACTACTCGCAGGATACTGGTGGCCTACTTTGTTCAAAGATGTACACGAGTATTGTCAGAAGTGTGATGAATGTCAGAGGCTAGGACCTTTGCAGAGATCTGGAAGGATGGCCTTGCATCCTACAATGCCTACGGAACCATTTCAGAAATGGGGACTAGACTTTGTTGGACCAATTAACCCACCATCCAAGAATACACGAAACAGGTACATAATTACAGCCACTGATTATACTACAAAGTGGGTGGAAGCTAAAGCTTTGAGGGACAACACAGCCAAGTCCACAGCAAGGTTCCTGTACGAGAACATACTTACACGATTTGGCTGTCCCTTAGAATTTATCAGTGATCAAGGAAGTCACTTCATGAATGAGACCATTGAGTTGTTGACTAAAGAGTTTATGATTGTGCATAGAAAGAGTACAACATATTACCCACAGGGTAATGGGCAGGCAGAGGCTACCAACAAAATACTATGTACTATCTTGGCTAAGATAGTCAATGCAAACAGAACAGATTGGGATACGAAGCTGCTGACAGCTTTGTGGTCATACAGGACTTCATATAAAGTCACCACTAAGTATACACCATTCCAATTAGTTTATGGTATGGAAGCCTTACTTCCAGTGGAATTCCTGTTACCTACCATGAGAACGGAGTGGGGAAAGAGAATGGAATTGCAAGACTCCATCAAGGTCAGGAAACATGAATTATACCATGTGGAAGAAGTACGTGCTGATGCAGCTGATAATATGACCAGAATTCAGATGAAGCGAAAGGAACAGTTTGATGAAGGCAAGTTAAAGACTTTTAAGATGGGGGATTTGGTTCTATGGTTGCAGAAGAAAGGAAAGATTCAAGCTTCTAAGCTTAAATCACCATGGAAAGGACCTTATGTCATACAAAAAATGTATGATAACAACACCGCCATGTTACAAACCATTAACAAAGAAATGCTGGGAAGAGTCAATGCAAATAAGTTGAAGGGGTACAGTGGTATCCATGACAAACCCTTGCAACATGATTTGCATGTTGAACCGCAAGAGCAGTCACGGGCTGCACCAGTGTTACGAACGGAGTATGGAGCACTTGTCGCTAGGCCCAGCATATATGACCAGGGTGGGCAAAACAAACGTGACACATCCTATCACAGCCCATCAAGGCAAAGCACAGCCTATCACAGCCCATCACGACGTGACACAGCCTATCACAACGTGACACAGCCTATCACAGCCCAGCACGGCGCAACACAGCCTATCACAGCCCATCACGACGTGACACAGCCTATCACAGCCCAGCACGGCGCAACACAGCCTATCACAAGCTACCACAGCGTGTCACAGCCTATCACAGCTTACCACAGTGCATCACAGCCTATCACAGCGTAACACAGTATGACACAGCCTGTCACAGCTCAACACAGCCTACTAAAGTTACACGATCCATAGAATCAGTGACAAGTGGACGCATAATAACTTCAGGAAAATGGCTGACGGAAGAGGAAACGGAAATTACTTTAAAAATAGACACGTGGAGGTCAGGGCGCGACACACAGCTGAGAAGGAAGTGCAAGAAGGTGTCAAAAAGAAAGAGGACAAGAACG